>NC_069436.1:526868-747437 GCF_026875155.1 Cherax quadricarinatus | reverse complement strand
AGGGGGCAATCACTAAAAAGGCTGTGATAATATGAAAATGTTCCATTGTATGTTTGGAAGCGACCGCGTGGCTGGCTGGCTTGTAAACACTGGCACCAAAGGGACAATTTGAGGCGCGCTCAGGCCAAAGTGGATCGTATGGTATGGAACGAATAGCGCTGGTCGGTTTTCAAGCGTTAGTCGAGGCAAAATTTTTGCGTTAAAATGTATCGCTAGTCAGATTTATCGTTAATCGATGCCATCGCTGGTTGAGGGTCCACTGTATTAGGTAGTTGAAATCGGTAAATGGACAGTTTCTTGTACTCAATCAATAGAAAAAATGGAGTTCTAAAGAAATAGCTATGAGTTTGGGCGACTGGAACAATGGAATTAGCCGAAAATAAGGCTCAAAGTGGGCGAAATCGCCGATTTGTAAACAGTGCCGAGGTTGCTAACTTCGCGAGAGGATAATTCCGTCAGTTTTCCATCAAATTTCGGGAAAAGATTCTCTATCATTTCATAAGAAAAAATAATTTTTTTTTTTTAAATTTTGCGACACCAGGAGACACCTCAGGATTGGGGTGTTGCGACAGTCAAAGGGTTAAGGACCTGATGTTATAGTTAAGAACTGATAGACTTTTAGCACTGCTTAGGATAGTGCTGGCTTGTGATGCTGTGTAATAAAGGCAGTTACTTTCCAGTAGGTTTTGATTGGGTGTTAGATTATGGAGGTTTTTATTCAGGGTCGACGTGATCATTCATCTTCTAGGTTTAAATTGTGGTTATTTATATCCTGAATTGTGTGTAGAGTTATAGTACTGATATCTGTAGTGGTGGGAAGTTTGGACAAGTATATAGCTAAAGCACTTTGGTCATATAGAGTATAGTCACTAATAAACATAATGAAGTTGATGTTGTCTAAGTGTTGTGCTAGAATGAGCTAAAGTACAACTAGGTTTAATCTAATAATATAAAAAATACTAGTTTAAAATGGCACAAGACTCTCACTTGTAATTGCACTAAGGTCTAATGTAAGTTGTTAACAAGAACTAGGGTATAGCTAAATTTAAACTGACAAGACAAAATACACAAGTTAAGGTAGTAAAAGAAAAAAAAAGAAGAAAAAAAAAAAAGAAAAATGGCAATGACTTGGTTATAATATGATAGTAAGATGGTACACAGGATAATGTTAAAGTTGGAGTTGAATATACAAGCTTAAAAATTGGGAACAAAAGTTTAAGAAAAGTACAATAGAATAAGGCAATAATAAAAAAGTTTATAATAAAATTGGGCAATAAACTTTACAGATAAAAAGGGCAATAATAAAAAGTTTAAAATAGATTGGGCAATAAAGTATTGGTATAATTGGGCAAGAATAAGAGTGGGTAATTAACTCAAGACTAGAATAGTGCATTAATAAGATGAAAAGTTTACAATAAAGTTGTGCACTAAAATATAAAATAAAAATGGGCAATAATAAAAAGTTTACAATAAGGTTGGTCAATATAGTTTAAAGTAAAATTGGGCAATAATAGAGATTTTAAAATAAAATTGGGCGATAGAGTATTTTCAAAGTGAGGTAGAATAACTGAGGACAAGCTATGGCTAGTTTCAATTAAAATAAGATAGAACAATTAAGTGGTAAGAAGTAAAATAGGAGAGAGATTCTGTAGATATTAAACACAATTAAGACTATGAGGTAGAATGGTCATTGAATACAACAGTGAGATTCAAAAGTAGTTGGGGTATTGGAGATTATTTGGGGGGGGGGGAACAAAATTTATGGCAGTATAACACTAATGGTGGACAATGGGTATTATTTGCACCTTACTTTGATTCTGTTAATCCAGCCTCACTTAGGAATGTTTTAAGGTCATGTTCTGTAGAGATGAAGTATCTCTTCCCAGTGGGCTGTTTCCTAACTGCGATTTTTCCATCCCTCACAAAGCACTGGTGGATTTTTTTGAGCATAGCGTAATTTTCTTAGCCGATAAAGAAGGTTTTGTCTTGTTTTGGTAAAGCACTCATTGACGTAAACATCAGTTTTCATAGAAACGGATGTTTTTAGTAGGTTGTTCCTTTGTAGGCTAGTTTGGAATTTTAACAGCACTGTTTTTTTTACCCGTTTGATAGCCCATCAGTTTGCAATCTTTTAGGTCATCATTACATATGTTAAGGCGAAGGTGGTCCTTGATAAGCTGTAGGGTGGTCTCCATGCAGGTTTCTTGGGCGATTGTGGGTGGGAGATGTTTGCTGTTAACTACAACAGTGTCAGATAGCTGTTGTTGGTCATTATGGTCTTGGAAGTTGGTTATGACATTGGCAAGTTGTTGGTCCACTCTTGATCTTTCTTTTATAATGTTGGTAGTAAGTAGGGTGACTTGGTCTTTTAGAGTGTTGATGGTGTCTAGGGACTGGGTGTGGGTGATGCTTTGTTGTTCCAAAGTGTCTAGTTTATGTTCTACAGCTGTGATCTTGCTGAGGTACTGTGCATTGGAAGCTTTTAGTTCCTTCATTTCCTGGGTTAGTTTGGCGATTGTGTGGTTCTGAATCGTAAGGAGTTTAGCTATTTCTGGGTCGGTAATCTTCTTAACATCAAATCCAAGGAAGGAGTTATCTTGGACTGTGGTGGCGTCCATGTCTGTTGTTGTCTGTCATGTGTTGTGGTGGTGCCGGTGGGTGATAAGGGTTGTGTCTTGGCTGCCAGTATAAGTTTTCCTCGTAATATTACTGGTCTCACCTTTGATGTTAGGGGTCTTTATTTGGTTATTGGATCTTCTTTTAATACTCTGACCCTTGTCCATTGGCTGCGGCTTCGGATGAATAGTAGGCGATGGGTGAATGTTGTGGTATATCACTTCAGTGGCAGCGGGGCAGGAGGTGGTAATACGAATCCTATTAGTTGGTAATTTGTGTACTTTTGGGTGATTTCTGCAGTTGATTTGTATCATTCTGGGTATCTACACATGCTAGTGTTATGTGGGTCTTGATTAGGCCATCACAGGGCTGCTGGGAACCTCAGAAGAAGTAAAAATAGAGGACAAGGTTCCTGTTGCCGCTTGCTGCTGCCGCTTTGTCAGTTAAAAACAGAGTAGGGGAGTTGGTAGATGGGGAGATGGAGGTTTTGGGTAGATGGCGAGAATATTTTTGAGGAACTTTTAAATGTCGACGAAGAAAGGGAGGTGGTAATTTCATGCACTGGCCAGGTACGTATACCATCTTTTAGGAGTGAAGAGCAGGATGTGAGTGTGGGGGAGGTGCGTGAGGCATTACGTAGAATGAAAGGGGGTAAAGCAGCTGGAACTGACGGGATCATGACAGAAATGTTAAAAGCAGGGGGGGAATATAGTGTTGGAGTGGTTGGTACTTTTGTTTAATAAATGTATGAAAGAGGAGAAGGTACCTAGGGATTGGCGGAGAGCATGTATAGTCCCTTTATATAAAGGGAAGGGGGACAAAAGAGATTGTAAAAATTATAGAGGAATAAGTTTACTGAGTATACCAG
Source organism: Cherax quadricarinatus (assembly GCF_026875155.1). Taxonomy (NCBI): domain Eukaryota; kingdom Metazoa; phylum Arthropoda; class Malacostraca; order Decapoda; family Parastacidae; genus Cherax; species Cherax quadricarinatus. The sequence continues at coordinate 743,953 of NC_069436.1, read as the reverse complement.
GAAAAGTGTACGGTAGGGTTATTATTGAAAGAATTAAGAGGTAAGACAGAATGTAGAATTGCAGATGAGCAAGGAGGTTTTAGATCAAGTGTTAAAATTGAAGCATATATGTGAGCAGTATTTAGATAAAGGTAGGAAAGTTTTTATTGCATTTATGGATTTAGAAAAGGCATATGAAAGAGTGGATAGGGAAGCAATGTGGCAGATGTTGCAAGTACAGTGAAACCCTACTTCGGTGTCTCCACGTGCAGTTTTTCCAAATACGAACAGTCAAGGGATCGTTTTTGCTTCCATATGGAGAAAAATTTTCCAAAGCGAGCAGACCTCAAAACGGGTTCCCTGACACGGGTGGGGGGCTTTTGCTCTTGATCCGGGAATTGTATCTCTTTGTTTTTTGGGACTATCTTATTGAAATTGGGCAATGTATAAAGGAAAAGATGTTCTTAACATACCCCAAAAAATGAAAGAAATCTAAGCAAAATAATGGAGTTCACTTTTCAGCAATTAGCCACTCCTTAATTTATACAATTTATATATTTTTAAAATTACATAACAATAAGAAAAACAGTAAAGCTTATAATTGTGTGAATAAAAATTAAAAATTATTTTTAAAAAATAATAATAAAATAATAATAATAATAATAATAATAATAATAAAAATGAAAAAAAATCTAAGCACAAAAAAGGGAGTTCACTTCTCAGCAATTACCCACCCCTTACTAATTTCGAATTTTTTTTTATGGTTGTATTCTTGTTTTTTTGGTCTCATTTTTAGAAGGAAGATATATTACGAAATAGATATAATTTTAATTGCTTTCATGACAAAAAGTCCCCTTGAAATTGACTAAAAAACCTAAACAAATTAAATTGCTTGGCTGTTTCAGAGAAACAAATATGCGTCGTCAATGGGTTGCCATTTTTTTATACAATTATTGCAAAAAGGAATAACAGTAAACCTTTTTTTTTTGTGTGAAAAAAAATTACAAATTATTTAATTTTAATAAGTATTGGTAGACACAACCCCCCGGGGAAGTACTACCGTCCTGCCAATGACGTAAAAACAAAAAACCGTAACTTTTTTGCTGATGGTAGAATTTCGGGTTTCTTTTTCGTCTCAAAACACCTAAGATAACAGGGATACTTGTTTACTCCTACTTAACTTTGGTACACTTCACAAACCCACATCATAATTATTACATACATTGGTTTTTCTCCTTTTTTTTAAAAAGCCTTGTTCTTTTTTTATTTCTCTATTGTCCATGGGAAATGAAAAGAATCTTTCCTCCCTAGCCATGGTGTCGTATGGGCGACTAAAATGCCGGGAGCAATGGGCTAGTAAACCCCCTTCCCTTATACAATTACTAAAAAAAAAGAAGAAGAAAAAATTTAAAAACTGGGGTTGCTTAAATGGCGTGGAGTAGTGCGGATACAAGAAACGAGTTCTGTTTATGAATGAAAAAAAGTTGGGTGTCCGGCCCAAAACAAACAAAAATGAAGGGGTAGGAGAGTTTCAGTGGGGGGAAAAAAAATGGGATTAAATCTGGAGTTCTGAGAGAGTTAGAGCAAAGGAAGGGGGGACGTTAATGTTTAAAAGACAGTTTTGAAAAGGAAAAGAGAATATGAATGTGTAAATTTAAGAATTTTTGGATAAAAAAAAGTTGGATGCGAGAAGTGGGTTTAATAACGTGTATCACCTGGGAAGAGAGGAATGCAAGGGGAGAGAAGATTTTGGGGGAAATTTAAATAATGATAGGGGCCTTTTTAACCAGTGGAGATAAATTTTGGTGGGGGCTTGAATGCAAAATAGGGAAAATTTTAGAGGGGTGTGGTAGGTAAGTTTGGGGGGCCCGGTGTAAATGTAAAGGGACCCTTTTATTTAACTTTGTAAAAAAGGGGTTTTGTTAAGGTAATACTATTTTAAAAAAAAGAGGATAAATAATATACACGATTGATGTAGGGCAAAATGACAGTATTTGTTGGGTTAGTATTGGGAGATAAAAAACTGTTGGTAACCTTCAGGATGTACATGTTTTTAGAGGGGCCACAGATATATCAGATCACTTTCTAGTTGTAGCTACACTGAGAGTAAAAGGTAGATGGGATACAAGGAGAATAGAAGCATCAGGGAAGAGAGAGGTTGAAGGTTTATAAACTAAAAGAGGAGGCAGTTAGGGTAAGATATAAACAGCTATTGGGGATAGATGGGCTAATGAGAGCATAGGCAATGGGGTCGAAGAGGTATGGGGTAGGTTTAAAAATGTAGTGTTAGAGTGTTCAGCAGAAGTTTGTGGTTACAGGAAAGTGGGTGCAGGAGGAAGAGGAGCGGATTGGTGGAATGAGGATGTAAAGAGAGTAGTAAGGGAGAAAAAGTTAGCATATGAGAAGTTTTTACAAAGTAGAAGTGATGCAAGAAGGGAAGAGTATATGGAGAAAAAGAGAGAAGTTAAGAGAGTGGTGAAGCAATGTAAAAAGAGAGCAAATGAGAGAGTGGGTGAGATGTTATCAACAAATTTTGTTGAAAATAAGAAAAAGTTTTGGAGTGAGATTAACAAGTTAAGAAAGCCTAGAGAACAAATGGATTTGTCAGTTAAAAATAGGAGAGGAGAGTTATTAAATGGAGAGTTAGAGGTATTGGGAAGATGGAGGGAATATTTTGAGGAATTGTTAAATGTTGATGAAGATAGGGAAGCTGTGATTTCGTGTATAGGGCAAGGAGGAATAACATCTTGTAGGAGTGAGGAAGAGCCAGTTGTGAGTGTGGGGGAAGTTCGTGAGGCAGTAGGTAAAATGAAAGGGGGTAAGGCAGCCGGGATTGATGGGATAAAGATAGAAATGTTAAAAGCAGGTGAGGATATAGTTTTGGAGTGGTTGGTGCAATTATTTAATAAATGTATGGAAGAGGGTAAGGTACTAGGGATTGGCAGAGAGCATGCATAGTTCCTTTGTATAAAGGCAAAGGGGATAAAAGAGAGTGCAAAAATTATAGGGGATAAGTCTGTTGAGTTGTACCTGGTAAAGTGTATGGTAGAGTTATAATTGAAAGAATTAAGAGTAAGACGGAGAATAGGATAGCAGATGAACAAGGAGGCTTTAGGAAAGGTAGGGGGTGTGTGGACCAGGTGTTTTACAGTGAAACATATAAGTGAACAGTATTTAGATAAGGCTAAAGAGGTCTTTGTGGCATTTATGGATTTGGAAAAGGCGTATGACAGGGTGGATAGGGGGGCAATGTGGCAGATGTTGCAAGTGTATGGTGTAGGGAGGTAGGTTACTGAAAGCAGTGAAGAGTTTTTACGAGGATAGTGAGGCTCAAGTTAGAGTATGTAGGAAAGAGGGAAATTTTTTCCGTAAAAGTAGGCCTTAGACAAGGATGTGTGATGTCACCGTGGTTGTTTAATATATTTATAGATGGGGTTGTAAAGAAGTAAATGCGAGGGTTCTTGGCAAGAGGCGTGGAGTTTAAAAGATAAAGAATCACACACAAAGTGGGAGTTGTCACAGCTGCTCTTTGCTGATGACACTGTGCTCTTGGGAGATTCTGAAGAGAAGTTGCAGAGATTGGTGGATGAATTTGGTAGGGTGTGCAAAAGAAAAAAAATTAAAGGTGAATACAGGGAAGAGTAAGGTTATTGAGGATAACAAAAGATTAGGTGATGAAAGATTGAATATCAGATTGGAGGGAGAGAGTATGGAGGAGGTGAACGTATTCAGATATTTGGGAGTGGACGTGTCAGTGGATGGGTCTATGAAAGATGAGGTGAATCATAGAATTGATGAGGGAAAAAGAGTGAGTGGTGCACTTAGGAGTCTGTGGAGACAAGAACTTTGTCCTTGGAGGCAAAGAGGGGAATGTATGAGAGTATAGTTTTACCCAACGCTCTTATATGGGTGTGAAGCGGGGGTGATGAATGTTGCAGCAAGGAGAAGGCTGGAGGCAGTGGAGATGTATGTCTGAGGGCAATGTGGGGTGTGAATATAATGCGGAAATTCGTAGTTTGGAATTTAGGAGGAGGTGCGGGATTACCAAAACTGTTGTCCAGAGGGCTGAGGAAGGGTTGTTGAGGTGGTTCGGTCATGTAGAGAGAATGGAGCGAAACAGAATGACTTCAAGAGTGTATCATCTGTAGTGGAAGGAAGGGGGGTAGGGGGCGGCCTAGGAAGGGTTGGAGGGGGGGGGTAAAGGAGGTTTTGTGTGCGAGGGGCTTGGACTTCCAGCAGGCAGCGTGAGCGTGTTTTTATAGGAGTGAATGGAGACAAATGGTTTTTTTAATACTTGACGTGCTGTTGGAGTGTGAGCAAAGTAACATTTATGAAGGGATTCAGGGAAACCGGCAGGCCGGACTTGAGTCCCGGAGATGGGAAAATACAGTGCCTGCACTCTGAAGGAGGGGTGTTAATGTTGCAGTTTAAAAACTGTAGGTAAAGCACCCTTTTTGGCAAGACAGTGATGGAGTGAATGATGGTGAAAGTTTTTCTTTTTCGGGCCACCCTGCCTTGGTGGGAATCGGCCAGTGTGATAATAAAAAAAAATAAATAATAATTTTTTTTTTCTCAAGTCGGTTGTCTCCCACCGAGGCAGGGTGACCCAAAAAAAGAAAGAAAATCCCCAAAAAGAAAATACTTTCATCATCATTCAACACTTTCACCACAGTCACACATTATCACTGCTTTTGCAGAGGTGCTCAGAATACAACAGTTTAGAAGCATATACGTATAAAGATACACAACATATCCCTCCAAACTGCCAATATCCCAAACCACTCCTTTAAAGTGCAGGCACTGTACTTCCCATTTCCAGGACTCAAAGTCGACATATATGAAATATAACCGGTTTCCCTGAATACCTTCACTAAATATTACCCTGTCAACACTCAAACTGATCGTCAAGGGTCCCCAAGTATCTTTCGTCTCCATTCACTCACTATCTAACAGCTCTGCATCGCTTGCTGGAAGACCAAGTCCCTCGCCCACAAAAACCTACTTTTACCCCCCTCTTTCCATCCCTTTCGAGGTCCGGACCCTACCCCTCTTTCTTCCCCTATAGTTTTTATGCATTCCATGTCCATCCTACTTTGATCCATTCTCTCTAAATGACCAAACACCTCAACAACCCATCTTCTGCCTCTGCTATTGCTTTTATTAACTCACACTTCTCCTAATTTCGGCAACACTCCGAATTTTCTGCATAATATTACACCACACATTGCCCATTAGACAGGAATTCTCCACTGCCTCCAAACCGGTCTCTCGCTGCTGCATTTACCACCCAAGACTTCACATCCATATAAGGAGTGTTGGCTACTACTTACTTTCATACATTCCCTGCTTTGCCTCCATTAGATAAGTTTTTTGACTCACATATACCCTCAACGCACCATCACCTTTTTTTCCTCATCAATTCTATGATTTAACTCATCTTCATAAATCCATCCGCCGACACGTCAACCTCCCAAGTATCTGAAAAAATTCACTTCTTCCATATCCTCCTCCCCAATTTGATATCCAATTTTTCTTTATCTAAATCATTTGATACCCCTCATCACCTTACCTCTTTTTTATGCTTCATTTCATCTTTTACACTTTACACACATTCCAAACTCATCCACTAACCTTTGCAATTTTTCTTAGGAATCTCCCTAAGCACAGTTTATCAGCAAAATGTAACTTGTAATTCTCATTTTGAATTTGATTCCCCATAATTTAATCCTACCCTCTCCCGAACACCCTAGCATTTACTTCTTTTACAAACCCCATCTTAAATATATTAAACAACCATGGTGTACATTTACAATCCCTGTATAAGACCTACTTTTACCGGGAAGTATTCTCCCTCTCTTCTACACGCCTACTGGAGCCTCACTATCCTCATAATAGCTCTTTAAGCATTTAGTAACTTACCACTATTCCATAAACTTGCAACATCTGCCACATTGTCCTCTATCCACTCTTCACATGCCTTTTCTAATCCATAAATGCAATAAAACTTCACTACTTTATCTAAATACTTTCACATATTGCATGGAATGTAAAAACTTGACTCTACAAACCCTACCCACTCTGAAGCCTCCTTGCTCATCCGCCATTCTACATTCTGTTTACTCTAATTTTCTATTATAACCTACCGTATTCTTTTCCGGGTTATACTCAGTAAACTTATTCCTCTATAATTTTTACATCTCTTTTGTCCCCTTTCCCTTTATAATTAAAGGGGACTATACATGCTCTCCCCTATCCCTAGGTTCTTCCCCTCTTTTCTACATTTATTAAACAAAAGTACCAACCACTCCAACACTATATCCCCCCTGCTTTTAACATTTCTGTCATGATCCCATCAGTTCCAGTGCTTTACCCCTTTCTTCTCGTAATGCTACGTACCTCCACCACACTTACATTTCTGCTCTTCTTCACTCCTAAAAGTGGTATACCTCCCTGGCAGTGCATGATATTACGCCTCCCTTTCTTCCATCATCATTTAAAATGTTCCTCAAATTATTCGCGCATCTTCTAATATCCTCCTCTCCCATTCTTACTAACTCCCCCTACTCTGTTTTTAACGGACAAATCCATACTTTCCCTAGTCTTTCTTAACTTGTTTACTTCTCCAAAATTTTTTCTTATTTTCATTAAAATTCTCTGACAGTTGCCGTCTCCCACTCTTTCATCTGCTTCCTTTGCACTCTTCACCTCTCCTCTTCACCGTTTTTACTCTCCATATACTCTGCTCTTCTTATAACACTTCTGCTTTGTAAAAAACCTCTCGTAAGCTACCTTTTTCTTTTTATCACACACTTTTACTTCCATATTCCACCATATCACTCCTCTGTTCCTCCTGTCCCCACCCTCCTATAACCACAAACTTCTGCCCCACATTATAATACTGCATCTTTTTAAAAAACTATTCCAACCCTCTTCATACCCCCCACACTAGCTTTGCACTTAGCCCACCTTTCTTGCCAATAGTCGCTTATAATCTCGCCCGAACTTCCTCCTCCCTTAGTTTATACCACTTTCACTCCCTCTTATTGTTGTTGCCACCTTCCTCTTTTCCCATCTACCTCTTACTCTAATGTAGTACAACTAAAATAATGATCTGATATTCAGTTGCCCCCTATATACATGTCATCCTGAGCTACCCATCAACCTTTTATCCACCAATGACTTAATCTAACAAACTCTTTCATAACCCCCCCCCCCCCCCCCCTGCTAATCTACCTTGTATATCTTATTTTCCTCTTTTTGTAAAATATGTATTATCTTATTACCAAATTTTTTCTACACATAGCTAATTAAAGGATACCCCATTTACATTTACCCTGGCACCCCAAATTTACCTACTACTCCCTCCCTAACATTTTTACCACTTTGCATTGGAAATCCCCAACCACATTCTCTCACACTTGATTCAAAACTCCCCAACGCATTCACTCAACAATTTCACAGAATCTCTCTCTCTCTACACTCTCTCTTCTCCAGGTGCCATACACGCTTATATAACCCATTTTCCATCCAATCTTTATTTTACTCCACATAATCTTGAATTTATGCATTTGTAGTCCTCTTTTCCTGCCATAGGCTTAACCTTCAACATTATGGCTACTCCTTCCTTTAGCTCTAACTCTATTTGAAACCCCTCCTGACCTAATACCTCATTTAGTCCTCTCCATTGAACTCTCCCACCCTTCAGTTTTTGTTTCACTTAAAGCCAGGACATCCTGTTTCTTCTCATTCTCATAACATCCACAATCCATCTCTTTCTTTATCATTTGCACCAACCTCCACGCACATTCAGACTTCCCCACTTAGACAATTTTCTTCTTATTATTCTTTTTTAGTAATCTTTACAGGAAAGGGGTTAAATAGCCACTTTGTTCCCGGCATTTCAGTATGGGGGTGGTGTGGACCAGGTGTTTTACAGTGAAACATATACCCGTGAACAGTATGTAGATAAGGCTTCTAAAGAGGTTTTGTGGCATTTATGGATTTGGGAAAAGGCGTTAAGACAGGGTGGATAGGGGGGCAATGTGGGCAGATGTTGCAAGTGTATGTGTATAGGAGGTAGCGTTACTGAAAGCAGTGAAGCGTTTTTACGAGGTAGTAGGCTCAAGTTAGAGTATGTAGGAAAGAGGGAAATTTTTTTCTGTAAAAGTTGCGCACTTTAGACAAGGATGTGTGATGTCAACGTGTTGTTTAATATATTAAGATGGGGTTGTAAGAGAAGTAAAATGCGAGGGTCTGGCAAGAGGCGTGGGTTAAAAGATAAAGAATTCACACACAAATGGGAGTTGTCACAGCTGCTCTTGTTGCTGAGGACACTGGTTGCTCTTGGGAGATTTCTGAGAGTAAGTTGCAGAGATTGGGTGGATGAATTTGGTAGGGTGTTGCAAAAGAAGAAAATTAAAGGTGATTACAGGAAAAAGAGTAAGGTTATGAGGAATAACAAAAAGTTTAGGTGATGAAGAGGAATATCGATTGTGAGGAGAGAGAGTATGGAGGAGGTGATCGTATATTCAGATATTTGGAGTGGACGTTGTCAGCGGATGGGTCTATGAAAGATGAGGTGGAATATAGTATTGATGAGGGAAAAGAGTGAGTGAGTGGCACTTAGGAGTCTGTGGGAGACAAAAGAACTTTGTCCTTGGAGGCAAAGAGGGAATGTATGAGAGTATAGTTTTCCAAACGCTTTATTGGGTGTGAAGCGTGGGTGATGAATGTTGCAGCGAGGAGGAAGGCTGGAGGCAGTGGAGATTGTCTTGTCTGATGGGCAATGTGTGGTGTGATATAATGCAGAGGTATTCGTAGTTTGGGATAATTTTAGGGGAGGTGCGGGATTACCAAAAATGTTGTCCAGAGGGCTGAGGAAGGGTTGTTGAGGTGGTATCGGACAATGTAGAGAGAATGGAGCGAAACAGGAATGACTTAAAGAGTGTTTCGTCTGTAGTGGATTGGAAGGCGGGGGTAGGGGTCGGCCTAGGAAGGGTTGGACGGGAGGGGTAATGTAAAGGAGGTTTTGTGTGCGAGGGGCTTGGACTTCCAGGCAGGCATGCGTGAGGTGTTTGAATTGGGTGAATGGAGACAATGGTTTTTAAATACTTGTCGTGCTGTTGGTAGCTGTGAGAAAGTAACATTTATGAAGGGATATTCAGGGAAACCGGCAGGCCGGACTTGAGTCTGGCGGAGATGGGAAGTACAGTGCATGCACTTCTGATGGGGTAGTGGTGGTTAATGTTGCAGTTTAAAAAACTGTAGTGGAAAGCACCCTTCTGGACAAGACAGTGATGGAGTGAATGTGATGGTGTTGAAAGTTTTACTTTTCGGGCCCACCCTGCCTCTGGTGAGGAATCGGCCATGTGTGATAATTAAAAAATAAAAAAATAATAATTTTACAAACGCTGGGGCTTACGGAGGAAAGATTCTCTGATTCCACTTCCCATGGATATAAAGGAAAAGTAATAAGACTCCATACAAGAACTATTAAAGGATAAAAATCAAAGAAAACTCAGATGAGTGTGTATCAATAAACGTGTACATGTTGTGTAGTGTATGCCTAAGTGTAAGTTAGAAGTAGCAAGACGTACCTGTAATCTTGCATATTTATGAGACAGACAAAAGACACCAGCAATCCTTACCATCATGTAAACAAATTACAGGCTTTTTCTTTTACCACTCACTTGGCAGGACGGTAGGTACTCCCTGGGTGTGTTGCTGTCTACCAGCCACTACCTACCAATAATAATCATCATAATAATAATAAGAATAATAATAATAACAGGGAGCAAGGGGCTAGTAACCCCTTTCTCCTATATAAAATTACTAAATTTAAAAAGAGAAACTTTTGTTTTCTTTTAGGGCCAACCCTGACTCGGTGGGATTCGGCGGTTGGATGAAAAAAAATAATAATAATAATAATAATAATAATAATAATATGTATAGAATAATATGTATAATTAATAATACATATAATAATACATTAATAATAATACATATAATAATATACGTATAATAATAATACCAGTGGAACCTCAAAAATCGAATGCATCACATATCGAACTTTCGAAATTAGGACACATTTCTCGGACAAACTGTGTCCCTATTATCGAACAAGCCCCTATTTTCGGACGTGTGTACAGGACCTGTCTGCCGCCTGCTCTATCCGCGTTCCCAGCGCGGCGCCTGGCCAGCTTCTAGCTTGGGTTTATGCTGAGTGAACACTAACCTGCGCTCTCATTCACGCTATTTTATGATTATTTTGTTGTGTTTAGTGCTTGTGGGGACTGTGAAACAAGCTGCCATGGGCCCAAAGATACTTGCTTGTGTGTTCCCCTGTGGTAAAGAAAGTGGTGAAACTCCATAGATGTGGAAGACTCTGGAATAATACAAGAAGTATGAGACGTGGTGTCGTGACTTGTTGAGCTTGCAGGAGGTATGGGAAACACAAGTCGACCATCGGTTCTATCCATGTCAAAGATAGATACAAATCAAGGAAGCTGATGTTGGAAATGGTGTTAATTTGCTAACCAAAAAAAGACCACAAATAGCTGTAAGAGGCTGAGAAGATGTTGCTGGGTGTGGGATCAAGAATAAAGAGATTGCAGAGTGATAGTGTTTCAGAGACTATTATTGCGAAAAAAGGCAAGATGTTGCATGCCGTCTGGTACAGAAAGAAAACTCCTGGAAACCAGTGCTGATAGTGAATTAAGCCAGCAGAGGGCTGGTTGACCAGAATTTAAGAAAAACATAGTGGCATACACAATGTTGTAAGACTTGGTTTTGAGGCAGCCCGTTCAGGACAAACGGGCGGTGACAGTTTGTATCAGTGTTTAAGGGGTCTACATAGACAGTGAAAGAATTGAAAACCAGAACAAGTGTTTAATTGTCGACGAAACACGCTCATTTAGGGAACCAAATGCCAAAAAGACCTCTCATCACACAGTGAGGAAAGGCACTGCCAGGGACACAAGCTATATGAAAGACTGGCTTACTCTTTTGTTCTGTGTGCTAATGGCTAGTGGTGAATTTTGAAGTGAAGCCCTTTACTTGTGTATCATTCGGAAAATCCCAGTGGGTTTAAGAAAATCAATGTCTTTGAAGAAACAAGTTGTGTGTCTCTGTGGAAAGATAATCTTAAGGCATGGCATGGGTCATAAGACAAATTTTCAAAGAGTGGGTCTGAAGTGTTTGGCCCAGTGTGAAAAAATACCTCCAGGAAAAGGTTTGCCTCCTGTTAATGGAACAATGCTCCTGTCAGCCTCCAAACTTATTAGACCTCATTGTCTAAGGATTTGCAGTTTTATAAAAGTTGAACGTTCTTGCCTCCTAACAACACTCCTCAACTCCAGCCCTGGACCAGAAGGTTCATTTTCTAACTCAGAAAATCTACACAAAAAAGCTGTGTTGAAAGTGCTTTTTTGAAGTGACCACAGACACTAAGTTGACCTACGAGGTATTAAAAAACCATTGTCTCCATTACTCTTATCAACACGCTGACGCTTGCTGCTGGAAGTCCAAATGCCCTGCACACAAAAACCTCCTTTAACCCTCCTCCAACATTTCCTAGCGACCCTTACCCCGCCTTTCATTCCACTACCATGACAGTTATTCTCTTGAAGTAATTCTGTTTCGCTCCATTCTCTCTAATGTACGAAACCACTCAACAACCCTTCTCAGCCCTCTGCAACAGTTTTGGTAATTCCCGCACCTCCTTCTAACTTCCAAACTCGATTTCTGCATTATATTCACACCACACATTTTGCCCTCAGACATGACTCTCCCTGCTCCGCTTTCCTCGCTGCAACATTCATTCACCCAACGCTTCACACCCATATAAGAGCGTTGGTTTTAAAAACTATACTCTCATACCATTTCCCCTCTTTGCCTCCAAGGTCCAAAGTCTTTGGTCTCCACAGACTCCTAAGTGCACCACTCACTCTTTTTCCCTCATCAGTTCTATGAACTCACCTTCCATCTTTCATGATCCATCCGCTGAACACTTTTCCACTCCCAAATTATCTGAATACGCTTTCACCTCTCCATACTCTCTCCCTCCAATTGTATCCAATCTTTCATCACTAAATCTTTTTGTTATCCTCATAACCTTACTCTTTCCGTATTCACTCTTTAATTTTTTCCTTTTGCACACCCTACCAATTCATCACCTATCTCTGCAACTTTCTCAGGAATCTCCCAAAGAGCACAGTGTCTTCAGCAAAGAGCAGCTGTTGACAACTCCCACTTTGTGTGTGTTTCTTTATCTTTTAACTCACACGCTTTGCCAAGTCCTCGCATTTAATTCTCTTACAACCCCATCGATAAATATATTAAACAACCACGGTGACATCACACATCCTTGTCTAAGGCCTACTTTTACTGGGAAAAAAATTTCCCTCTTTCCTACATACTCTAACTTGAGCCTCACTATCCTCGTAAAAACTCTTCACTGCTTTCAGTAACCTACCTCCTACACCATACCTTGCAACATCTGCCACATTGCCCCCCTATCCACCCTGTCATACGCCTTTTCCAAATCCATAAATGCCACAAAGACCTCTTTAGCCTTATCTAAATACTGTTCACTTATATGTTTCACTGTAAACACCTGGTCCACACACCCCCTAACCTTTCCTAAAGCCTCCTTGTTCATCTGCTATCCTATTCTCCGTCTTACTCTTAATTCTTTCAATTATAACTCTACCATACACTTTACCAGGTATACTCAACAGACTTATTCCCCCTATAATTTTTGCACTCTCTTTTAATCCCCTTTGCCTTTATACAAAGGAACTATGCATGCTCTCTGCCAATCCCTAGGTACCTTACCCTCTTCCATACATTTATTAAATAATTGCACCAACCACTCCAAAACTATATCCCCACCTGCTTTTAACATTTCTATCTTTATCCCCATCAATCCCGGCTGCCTTACCCCCTTTCATTTTACCTACTGCCTCACGAACTTCCCCCACACTCACAACTGGCTCTTCCTCACTCCTACAAGATGTTATTCCTCCTTGTCCCATACACGTAATCACAGCTTCCCTATCTTCATCAACATTTAACAATTCCTCAAAATATTCCCTCCATCTTCCCAATACCTCTAACTCTCCATTTAATAACTCTCCTCTCCTATTTTTAACTGACAAATCCATTTGTTCTCTAGGCTTTCTTAACTTGTTAATCTCACTCCAAAACTTTTTTATTTCAACAAAATTTGTTGATAACATCTCACCCACTCTCTCATTTGCTCTCTTTTTACATTGCTTCACCACTCTCTTAACCTCTCTCTTTTTCTCCATATACTCTTCCCTCCTTGCATCACTTCTACTTTGTAAAAACTTCTCATATGCTAACTTTTTCTCCCTTACTACTCTCTTTACATCATCATTCCACCAATCGCTCCTCTTCCCTCCTGCACCCACTTTCCTGTAACCACAAACTTCCTGAACACTCTAACACTACATTTTTAACCTACCCCATACCTCTTCGACCCCATTGCCTATGCTCTCATTAGCCCATCTATCCTCCAATAGCTGTTTATATCTTACCCTAACTACCTCCTCTTTTAGTTTATAAACCTTCACCTCTCTCTTCCCTGATGCTTCCATTCTCCTTGTATCCCATCTACCTTTTACTCTCAGTGTAGCTACAACTAGAAAGTGATCTGATATATCTGTGGCCCCTCTATAAACATGTACATCCTGAAGTCTACTCAACAGTCTTTTATCTACCAATACATAATCCAACAAACTACTGTCATTTTGCCCTACATCATATCTTGTATACTTATTTATCCTCTTTTTCTTAAAATATGTATTACCTATAACTAAACCCCTTTCTATACAAAGTTCAATCAAAGGGCTCCCATTATCATTTACACCTGGCACCCCAAACTTACCTACCACACCCTCTCTAAAAGTTTCTCCTACTTTAGCATTCAGGTCCCCTACCACAACTAAAAATGTTATTTTACATGTATTACTATACATAATTAAAAACTATAGTATTTGTTGTATGTAAAACTGTAATTAATCTCTATAAAATGTATTTTTTGTGTGAATATTTTTGGGTTTCTGGAGCGGATTAATTGCATTTCCATTATTTCTTATGGGAAATATTGCTTCGAATTTCAGACTTTCGAATTTAGAACTAGCTCCTGGAACGGATTAAGTTCGATTTTTGAGGTTCCACTGTACGTATAATAATATAATACATGTACAATAATAATAATAATAATAATAATAATATGTATAATAATAATATATAATAATTTACTACATATAACAATTATAATAGACAGCTTCAAAAGGCCGTCACTAGATGGCAGTGTTTACCACAACAAAGAGGGAGCGGTTGTGGCTGCCTCCACCTGTTACATAATGACATATTTATTCATTCTAGAGTAAGTATTATGTTTCTATGTTATTTTTATTGTTTGTTGTGTCATATTAGATGAACTGTGATATATAAATAAGCCGTACAGATGATATTAGCGAAATTATTCATGAAGTATTTTGCCCAGTCTCCAGACAAACTCTCGTCCACCGCCGACACTGCCCATACCACTACATGAATGACATATTTTATTCATTCTAGAGTATATATCATTTTTCTTTGTTATTCATATTGTTTGTTATGTCATATTGAACTGTGATATATAAATAAGCCATATAGATGATATTAGCAAAATTATTCATGAAGTATTTTGCCCGGTCTCCAGACAAACTCTCGTCCACCGCAGACACCACCCATACCACCACATGAATGATATATTTTATTCATTTTAGAGTATATATCAGGTTTGTATATTATTTATATTGTTTATTATGTCATATTAGATGAAGTGAGATAGATAAATAAGCCGTAGAGTTGATATTAGTGAAATTATTGAAGTACAGTGGACCCCCGCATAACGATCACCTCCCAATGCGACCAATTATGTAAGTGTATTTATGTAAGTGCGTTTGTACATGTATGTTTGAGGGTCTGAAATGGACTAATCTACTTCACAATATTCCTTATGGGAACAAATTCGGTCAGTACTGGCACCTCAAACATACTTCTGGAATGAAAAAATATCGTTAACAGGGGGTCCACTGTACAGAATTCCACTGGAATGGATTAATTGCATTTCAATTAATTTAAATGAGGAAAATTGACTGCAAATGAGCAAATCCAGTTGTGAGCAAGGTCATGGAACAGATTAAACTCGCAAACAGAGGTTCCACTATATATGGAATAGGTGGTAAGTTAGTAAATGCTGTAAAGAGTTTTTATGAGGATAGTGAGGCTCAGGTTAAGGTGTGTAGAAGAGAGGGAGATTCTTTCCTGGTAAAAGTAGGTCTTAGACAGGGATATGTAATGTCATGGTTGTTTAATATATTTATAGATGGGGTTGTAAAAGAAGTAAATGCTAGGGTGTTCGGGAGAGGGGTGGGATTAAATTATGGGGAATTAAATACAAAATGGGAAGTGACACAGTTACTTTTTGCTGATGATACTGTGCTTATGGGAGATTCTAAAGAAAAATTGCAAAGGTTAGTGGACGAATTTGGGAGTGTGTGTAAAGGTAGAAAGTTGAAAGTGAACATAGAAAAGAGTAAGGTGATGAGAGTATCAAATGATTTAGATAAGAAAAATTGGACATCAAATTGGGGAGGAGGAGTATGGAAGAAGTGAATGTTTGGTCATTTAGAGTAGAATGACATGGAGAGCGTATGAATCTGAAGGGGAAGGAAGGCAGAGTAGGGGTCGTCCTCGAAAAGGTTGGAGGAAGGGGGTAAAGGAGGTGTTGTGGGCGAGGGGTTTGGACTTCCAGCAAGCATGCGTGAGCATGTTAGATAGGAGAGAATGGAGACAAATGGTATTTGGGACCTGATGAGCTGTTGGAGTGTGAGCAGGGTAATACTTAGTGAAGGGATTCAGGGAAACCGGTTATTTTATATAACCGGACTCGAATCCTGGAAATGCGAAGTACAGTGCCTGCACTTTAAAGGAGGGGTTTGAGATATTGGCCGTTTGGAGGGATATATTTTGTATTTATATATATATACCTACCATCCGACTTACGCCCAAGCTTGGTTCCGACCAACCGGTCGTAAGTCAAAACGGACGTAAGTCGAACCTTTGAAAATTGCCGACATACTGGATAGGGCATAATGTCAAACTTTTCCTATATAAACTACCTACACAGAACTGTAATGTAATGTACAATTTTTATTTAATTTTTTTTACCATAATTTACTTCTATTGTTATATTTTAATTATTTATTTACTGTATATAATGTATACATGGTAGTGAACTGTATTGTAAATTTTACATCGCATACAGTATCATATGTTACTGTTATCTTTATGTATTGTCGACGCAGTGGAATGGAAGAATACCACTGGTAGTGTCATCCTGCCAGAATGTAGCATAACCTATACTCTAAGTAAAGAGAAACAACTCTGGAACGTGTAATACGTAGCTGGCTGGCTGGCCGGGTGGGTGGGTGGGAGGCTGGGTGGGTGATTGGCTGACTGAATGTGGCACTCTCTCTCTCTCTCTCTGTATCTCTCTCTCTCTGTATCTCTCTCTCTATCTCTCTCTCTCTCTCTGTATCTATCTCTCTCTCTCTGTATCTCTCTCTGTATCTCTCTCTCTCTCTCTCTCTCACTGTCTCTCTCTCTGTATCTCTCTCTCTCTCTCTCTGTATCTCTCTCTCTCTCTGTATCTCTCTCTCTCTCTATCTCTCTCTCTCTCTGTATCTCTCTCTCTCTCTGTATCTCTCTCTCTCTCTCTGTATCTCTCTCTGTATCTCTCTCTCTCTCTCTCTCACTCACAGGTACACGTAAGTGAAGTTATCATACATAGTATAAATTACCTAGGATAACCCAAATAATCCAGACAAAGTGCTATACAGTGGATCTGTGCTCCAGTGCCCAAAATTAATAATATTAATAATAATAATTATTATTACAATAATACATATGTACTAATATTAATAATATTATTATTAAACTATAATATAATAATCGTGTCCACTCATTACTTACCTTAAAATATCTGTAGTCTTAATGTAGAGTGAGAGGTGAATAAACAAGATTAAATGAATAAAGGAATGAGTGTGTAGAAGGTTGGCGAGTTATGTAAACAAACGTTGTTGTTGTTACCAGCCCAGACACGAATGATTCCTGTTCACTCTGTCAAGCCGACCAGAAAAACATCTCATATTTGTTAATTTATATGTTTATATGTTATGTAGCATGTTTATTATATAATTTTGAAAAAGAAATCATAGATGGATTAAGCAAAATGTCACTATCAACGTTTTATACACATTTAATGCACCTCAGTGATTATTATTGTGTTATTATCATTATTAATATGGCATCTTCAGGACCAATTACACTCTTAATGAGTGGCTCTGAGACAGACAGGCAGACAGAAAGACAGACAGACACAGGTAGACAGACACTCAGGTAGACAGACACACAGGTAGACAGACACACACACACAGGTAGACAGACACACACACACAGGTAGACAGACACACAGGTAGACAGACAGACACATACACAGGTAGACAGACAGACACATACACAGGTAGACAAAGACACACAGGTAGACATAAAGACACACACACAGGTAGACAGACAGATAAACAGACACACAGAGATACACAGATATATAGGCAGACAGATACAGACAGGTTTATGTGCAACAGTGAAAACAAATAGAGAGTTCGAGAGTAAGAGCCTTTCTTGCCACAGACTTCATCTTAGGGGCCATGGTGAAATGTACTGTCCAGTTAGTACAGTTAATACAGTATGATGCTGCTGATAGGACAGGATTACTCAAACTGATGCTGCCTGCATGACGTATTGCCGCCGCGAGTATTGTCAAATATTGTACAGTGGTGTGCATCAGCCGGCCCAGCCCAGCTGCCAGATGCACAGTCGTAAGTCGAGTGGACATATGTCGAGCAGGTCCTAAGTCAGATGGTAGGTGTACTTCTAAACTGTTGTATTCTGAGCACCTCTGCAAAAACAATAATTATGCGCGAGTGAGGTGAAAGTGTTGAATGATGATGAAAGTTTCTTCTTTTTTGGGATTTTCTTTCGTTTTGGGTCACCCTTCCTCGGTGGGAGACTGACGTGTCGAGAAAAAAAAAAAATTATCTTCCTTTAGAATATACGAATAAAGGTATATTCAAATTCATATAGTTTGGGCCCATTAAAGACTAAGAAATATCAGTGCTTAAATATACAAAATCGATAATCTTTATACATACTATTGAAATTACTATACGTATACAATTCCTTACAGCTCAGGTAGGGGATATCATTTTCTCAATAACCAAGAAGACACCAATTCCCAGGCACGTCCGTGTCTAGGAGGAATATACGTATGTGCAAACACCATAAACCAATCCTCGAACCGATGAGTTGGTCTGGCTTCTCCAATCCCAGGGTAGGCGAGGTAGAGTCAATGGAGAGTAGAACTGTCCTCAGAGCTTGCCAGAGAGAGACTGCCGGGAACAACCCTCGTGAAGGGTAAGTAACCTCAGGAGACCAGAAACCGCCAAATCATGACGTTAATAACAACCCAGCTCTCGGACTAGGTCGAGCTTATTATACCTAACCGTACACAAATACACAAATGATGATGGATGAATGTGATAATACTACAACGATCCAGCGGCTTCGGTTTAGCTATTACCGAAGCAGCTAGCGAGGTAGTGTTATCTGGATGATAAAAGCAAAGGAATATTACGATACATCGTAAGTTGCAGAGGTTGGTGGATGAATTATGGTAGGGTATGTAAAAGAAGAAAATTAAAAGTGAATACAGGAAAGAGTAAGGTTATGAGGATAACAAAAAGATTAGGTGATGAAAGATTGGATATCAGATTGAAGGGAGAGAGTATGGAGGAGGTGAATGTATTCAGATATTTGGGAGTGGATGTGTCAGCGGATGGGTCTATGAAAGTTGAGATGAATCATAGAATTGATGAGGGGAAAAGGGCGAGCGGTGCACTTAGGAGTCTGTGGAGACAAAGAACTTTGTCCTTGGAAGCAAAGAGGGGGATGTATGAGAGTATAGTTTTACCAATGCTCTTATATGGGTGTGAAGCATGGGTGATGACTGTTGCAGCGAGGATTGCCAAAACTGTTGTCCAGAGGGCTGAGGAAGTGTTGTTGAGGTGGTTCGGACATGCAGAGAGAATGGAACGAAACAGAATTACTTCAAGAGTGTATCAATCTGTAGTGGAAGGAAGGCGGGGTAGGGGTCGGCCTAGGAAAGGTTGGAGGGAGGGGGTAAAGGAGGTTTTGTGTGTGAGGGGCTTGGATTTCCAGCAAGCATGCGTGAGCATGTTTGATAGGAGTGAATGGAGACAAATAGTTTTTAATACTTGACGTGCTGTTGGAGTGTGAGCAAAGTAACATTTATGAAGGGATTCAGGGAAACCGGCAGGCCGCACTTGAGTCCTGGAGATGGGAAGTACAGGGCCTGCACTCTGAAGGAGGGGTGTTAATGTTGCAGTTTTATAAACTGTAGTGTAAAGCACCCTTCTGGCAAGACAGTGATGGAGTGAATGATGGTGAAAATTTTCCTTTTTCGGGCCACCCTGCCTTGGTGGGAATCAGCCAGTGTGTTAATAATAAAAAATCGTAACACCATCAGTAAAAGAACACACTCAAAACTAATCCAACAAAAAAATGGTACTGTTCATCAATAAAACCATAAATGACCAATGTTATAAAAAACAATAAGATACAAAAAATATATTAGAAGGTAGATGGTTAAGACAAAAAATAGGATAAGCCTTCAACACTTTGACTGTCGCAGGCCCCCTTCTGAAACTGTCATTCTATGTCGCAAAATATTCGAAAAAAAATTTTTTTCTTATGAAAATGTTAGGATTATTTTTCTGAGTGTTTTAAGCCTAAAAAAATTTTTTGCCATCAGTACTTACCGAGATATAGAGCCGCAAAGTTGGCAGAAAGTGAGGTGCGTACGGCAACAGCGGCGACTGCTGCCCACCCGGTATTCCTTTATTTACTCTAATTCAAAAGTTTCTTGTATTTTCCAATATTTTTCTTTTCAAAGTAACTTATGTGGCCTGTGAGACCAATGTAAGGTGATTGTTCAAATATACACTCATTGTTTACACCACAATAACTGAACAAACTTTATCACTATTAGTTCGTGTATACAATTTGTTTACACAAACAAACAATACAAAACAATGTTTATTACTATTGTTCCATAATTTTTTTTTATTTATTATCACACTGGCCGATTCCCACCAAGGCAGGGTGGCCCGAAAAAGAAAAACTTTCACCATCATTCACTCCATCACTGTCTTGCCAGAAGGGTGCTTTACACTACAGTTTTTAAACTGCAACATTAACACCCCTCCTTCAGAGTGCAGACACTGTACTTCCCATCTCCAGGACTCAAGTCCGGCCTGCCGGTTTCCCTGAACCCCTTAATAAATGTTACTTTGCTTACACTCCAACAGCACGTCAAGTATTAAAAACCATTTGTCTCCATTCACTCCTATCAAACACGCTCACGCATGCCTGCTGGAAGTCCAAGCCCCTCGCACACAAAACCTCCTTTACCCCCTCCCTCCAACCTTTTCTAGGCCGACCCCTACCCCGCCTTCCTTCCACTACAGACTGATACACTCTTGAAGTCACTCTGTTTCTCTCCATTCTCTCTACATGTCCAAACCACCTCAACAACCCTTCCTCAGCCCTCTGGACAACAGTTTTGGTAATCCCGCACCTCCTCTTAACTTCCAAACTACGAATTCTCTGCATTATATTCACACCACACATTGCCCTCAGACATGACATTTCCACTGCCTCCAGCCTTCTCCTCGCTGCAACATTCATCACCCATGCTTCACACCCATATAAGAGCGTTGGTAAAACTATACTCTCATACATTATCCTCTTTGCCTCCAAGGACAAAGTTCTTTGTCTCCACAGACTCCAAAGTGCACCACTCACCCTTTTCCCCTCATCAATTCTATGATTCACCTCATCTTTCATAGACCCATCCGCTGACATGTCCACTCCCAAATATCTGAATACATTCACCTCCTCCATACTCTCTCTCTCCAATCTGATATCCAATCTTTCATCACCTGATCTTTTTGTTATCCTCATAACCTCACTCTTTCCTGTATTCACTTTTAATTTTCTTCTTTTGCACACCCTACCAAATTCATCCACCAATCTCTGCAACTTCTCTTCAGAATTTCTCCAAGAGCACAGTGTCATCATCAAAGAGAAAACTGTGACACCCCCACTTTATGTGTGATTCTTTATTTTTTAAACTCCAGCCTCTTGCCAAGGACCCTTGCATTACTTCTTTTAAAACCCCCCATCTATAAATATATTAAACAACCACGGTGACATCCACACCCTTGTCTAAGGCCTATTTTACTGGGAAATAATTTCCCTCTTTCCTCATACTCTAACTTGACCCTCACTATCCTCGTAAAAACTCTCACTGCTTTCAGTAACCTACCTCCTACACCATTCCCCTTTGCAACATCTGCCACATTGCCCCCCTATCCACCCTGTCATACGCCTTTTCCAAATCCATAAATGCCACAAAGACCTCTTTAGCCTTATCTAAATACTGTTCACTTATATGTTTCACTGTAAACACCTGGTCCACACACCCCCAACCTTTCCTAAAGCCTCCTTGTTCATCTGCTATCCTATTCTCCGTCTTACTCTTAATTCTTTCAATAATAACTCTACCATACACTTTACCAGTTATACTCGACAAACTTATCCCCCTATAATTTTTGCACTGTCCATAATATATATACATATGTACAGTCACTGAAAACGTTCCTAGACCTGCTGCAGGTTGTGGAACTCTTTGAAACATGGGTATATGCAGAGTGGCACTTGACACTCCTCACACATAAAACGAGTGTCTCTGCGTGTTTGTGGGCATTTTGTGGTATGTATACTTATAACACCTCTGAGCATTTTTCTTGGTAGTAGTAGGAGGCAGTTGTATGGGGTAGTGATCACCAGGCCTGAAACGAGATGGCATGTGTTTGTTAATTTCGTGGGCGCTGGTCTATTGCAGGTGTTGCTCCTTGGTACTTTGCGATTATTTGTCTGATTACTGACAAACAAAAATCACCATATTTTGGTGTTTTATTGGTCTTCAACTTGTACATGTTATAAGCATTTAGCATGGAGATATCAACAAGATGGAAAAAAAGTTTTTTATACCACTTATAACTCTTGCGTACACAATCAGCAAACCCAATCTGCATGTCACATTTGTCCACTAATCGCATATTGAGGTTGTAGTCCATGACAGCTGCAGGCTTTAGAATGGGTTCATTGGTCTCTCTGTTGTGCTACCACTGTGTGCCATTCGTTTCGGTGAATGATGTCAACAAAGTGACATCACGTTTGTCATGCCACCGAAATGCCTTTATGTCATTGGCAGCAAAGGGTTGCACCCCGCTCTGCGAGTGCCAGCATGAACCTTGGCATATGTTTACGATTACCAGCACTTGTGCACACAGTCTGTCAAGTTTTACTTTGCAAGAAATCACTGAGTAAGGGGCTTGTGTACCAGTTATCAGTAAATAACTATGCCCCTTATCAAGTATGGTTCCATATTGTTCTAACCACATCACCAGAGATACCAATACTTCATGGTATCTCTCAAGTATTACTGCAGTGTACACAATGATATCCAAAACTAGACCACTTTTGCAATCACACAGTACAAATAACTTTATACCAAAGCGTTTCCTCTTGCTGGGTATATATTGCTTGAATGAGAGTCTTCCTTTGAATAAAATCAAGGACTCATCAATAACAAGCTTCCTGAAGGGTTAAAAATACTGCAGCACTTTTGTTTCATGTACATAAACACATTTCTGATCTTATATAACCTGTCGGTTCTGTCAGGCCCTGGTTTTGTCTGAAAAGTGTAACATACATAACAGTATCAGGAACGATTGACACCTATTTTTGTCACAAAACCTGGAGTTGAAATCAGGCATTCTGTTGCCCAGTATGTGGTGACAGTGTGCTTATACACATGTGGCATAAGCATTATTGTGGCAAAAAACAGGTACATCTCTGCTACAGTTGTCTCCTTCCACTGGTGTAGCCATGATCTTGGTGAAAGAATTGTATTTACCATGGTGTATTCATAGTATGTGTTGGTTTCCCTGACAATGATGTCCATCAGGGGTTCACCCAAAAAATTTAATCAAAGCATTCCAGTTCACTAGCATTGTTCCCAAGTGGACATGATGACTTTATTCCACTTTGTGTTTCATCAAAGTCATGGGGACTGGGAACAAACTCGTCACCTTCCTGCCAATCCCAGATGCGGTCTGCTGGTGGGTTCTGGATATTGTAACGTGGTTGTGGTTTTGCAGGTTGTGGTTGTCCAGGTTGTGGTTGTGTAGGTTGTGGGAGTGTCAGGTCGGGTGAGGCTGGTTGTTGTTGTGCAGAGTCAGCAGCGTGGGTAGTAGCGTGGCCTGCTGCTGGTGCCACATGGGTCGTGCCACCATCATTACCACCACCACTGCCTGCTCCCTCACTCACGTCATTCATACCCATTGTAACAATATTGTCATCTTCACTATCAGGTCGTGGTGTAGGGCCACTGGATGTGCTCCCAGAGTTTCTCCTTCCCCTTGGAACAGCATATGAAACACTACCAGACCACATGTTACGTTGTACATACTGCCGCTTCACTGGGGAATATTCACCCTCACTGTTACAAGTAGAACTGCTTTCAATGACCTTGAAATCACTATTACTATCACTATCACACTCACTGCTAACATCTGCGTGTTGTACACGACCAAATAGTTTCCTCTTTCATCCTGGTACAGGCAAACATGAACGTGAACAAGCCGGCCCAGCACCAGAGGTGGAAGGTTGTGGGTCATCTGGGTTTTCATCACTAATTACGTTATCCTGGGCACTTTTTTCGGTCACACTCACTTCAAAACCCTGGAATTCACTGACACTTACATTTTCATCGCTGTTAGAGCTATCACCTGGGAACAAAAGACCTCCAATCCGCTGAGGAGTGAGGAACTTCTTACCGTAAGGCATGGTGAAAATGGACTACCAAGATGGCATTCCCACAATGCACCGCTGAGTCCCAGATTTTTTTCACAGGGCGCACACCCACCACTGAGACCCATTCTCTCTCATGTAGGCCTACCAGACCTTTCCCGCTTGATTTGAAGCTGCTGAAATTTATGCGTATAAATACGTCAGAAACAGTGGCGCGTAAGACGTATTTATACGGCGTAAACAGTCAAAAGGTTAATATAGCAATGTTTCACTTGAGGGGAGATTTTTTGTTAAAATATACACTTATGTCACTTTATGTTTGTTTTCATCTACTTGTCTGCTCACTAATTAATCCTTTGACTGTCGCAACCCCCAATCCTGAGGTGTCTCCTGGTGTCGCAAAATTTAAAAAAAAAAAAAAAAATTTCTTATGAAATGATAGAGAATCTTTTCCCGATTGTAATGACACCAAAAAAACGAAATTTGATGGAAAACTGATGGAATTATGCTCTCACGAAGTTAGCGACCTTGGCGCTGTTTACAAATCGGCGATTTCGCCCACTTTGAGCCCTATTTTCGGCTAATTCCATTGTTCCAGTTGCCCAAACTCATAGCTATTTCTTTAGAACTCCATTTTTTCTATCCATTGAGTACAAGAAACTGTCCATTTACCGATTTCAACTACCCAATAATGTGGTCAGAAATTTGCAATTTGGCCAATTTCACGAAAACTAAAAAATATGATAATTTCAAAATAAGGTCCAGAATGAACAATGCAGACATTCCTGGCTCTAAATAACATTTTCTTTGCTCATCAGTCATGTCTCCAGACCCCTCTGATATTACTCTTGCTTTGTATTTTGAATTTTTATTCAAACAAAAAATAGAAGACTTACTATTATGCAGACTACTGCAATACTGTAATAATTGTATAAATAACATCAACCCATTCATGACTGCATATTAGAATGGCTAGTTGGACATTTATTGGACAATGACATCATTTGTTTACTTTTGAACATTGGCAAAAATCAAACATTTCCTCTACTTTGAGCTCCATTTCTAGGTTCTTTATATAGTAAAATCAATCAAAATCACCTCTATTTCTATAATATGTTTCCCATTCTATCAAATGAGACCAAGAAAACGAGAATACAACCATAAATACTATACGAAAATAGACCACAAAGTCGGCATTTTAATTAAAAAAAAAAAGGTCAGAGTTTTTTTTTCTCATTATGAACTGCGTTCTCCAGGATTTTTTTATATGGTGCACACTGACCACACAGACCCATTCTCTCACATGTGGGCCTACCAGCTTTCTCCTGCTTGATTTGAAGCTGCTAGAATTTATGAGTATATATACGTCAAACACGGTACCTCGTAAGACGTATATATACGGCCGCGACAGTCAAAGGGTTAATTACCCCTACATTAACCCGTAAATGGTCCAAACGTATATATACGTTCTCTACCGTAGTGCCCCAACTTTTTTGAGAAATTTTTTTTTTTTAATAGGAAAAAAGAGCATACGGTACCCAGGCATCCCCAATTATATTAATATGGCGCACAGTGAGTGCACACACCCATTCTCTCATGTTTAGGCGACTCAGGCTTATAGTGGCAATGTTGAATGTATGACAAATAGAACGTATATATACATCTGGGGCACTAGCAGTAAAAACGTATATATACGTTTGGACCGTTTATGGGTTAATTACACCTGCATTAATTACCCCTATAGTCCCATGAAAGGAAAATCATGAAGAAAGCAAAGGATGTTTGAAATGACCTTATACATAATATGCTAAACATGAATCTCTGTCCAAGTGTTGCTTGTGTTAATGTTTGCCTTTCCGAGCACATTATCACATCCTCTAATCTTCAGAAAACACATGACTTGACCTGACCTTACCCGTTTCCTCACTATCCCAAATCCTGGCTGTCACCTGCCACCTCACCTGACTTTTCAACAGACAGACTGTTAGACTGACACACAACACAAAAAACACACACAACACAAAAAACACACACAACACACACACACAAACAACAACACACACACAAACACACACAAATACACACACAAATACACACACACACACACACACACCACACACACACACACACACACCACACACCACACACACACACACACACACACACTGACTATACAGGTAGGCTGACTATACAGGCAGACTGACTACACAGGCATAAGGAACTTCCTGCAGGAGGTTCAGTGGGAAAGAGAACTGGTAGGAAAATCAGTAAATGAAATGATGGACTGTGACAACAAAATGCAAGGAGGCAAAGGAGAGGTTTGTTCCCAAGGGCAACAGAAATAATAGGAAGGCCAGAACGAGCCCTTGGTTTACCCAAAGGTGTAGGGAACCAAAATCTAAATGCACCAGAGAATGGAAAAAGTACAGAAGACAAAGGACCCAAGAAAATAAAGAGACCAGTTGAAGAGCCAGAAATGAGTAAGCACAGATAAGGAGGGAGGCCCTGTGTAGACAGCCTGTACTGTCTGCACAGACAGCCTTGCTGTCTGCCAGCTTAGTTCATATTTCGTGCCACTCAGGTGCTGCCCTCTGGGCCTACTCCAGGTCAGTGAGATGCTGGGCCCACACACTCTCACTCATACAGCGGCCTAGCAGGAAGACACAAGGCCTACTAGTAGCTCTCTCTCTTGTGGGATGGCCCTCCAGGGCCATGGGCACAACACACAAGCCTGTACACCCACCACTACATTACAACTATCAAAGAAGCCTCGGGAAGACGTCTATCATTCACACACCCGCTTTCAGAATTAGCAAATACAGTGGACCCCCGTTTAACGATCACCTCCAAATGCCACCAATTATGTAAGTGTATTTATGTAAGTGCGTTTGTACGTGTATGTTTGGGGGTCTGAAATGGACTAATCTACTTCACAATATTCCTTATGGGAAAAAATTCGGTCTGTACTGGTACCTGAACATACTTCTGGAATGAAAAAAGATCGTTAATCGGGGGTCCACTGTAATCTCATTAAACATTGGTGGGAAGCGGTGGGTGCAGCAGTTGTTTGCCTGGAGAGAGGAAGGAAGTGGTATGAAGTCATTTTCACTTTATCACCCCATACAAGAAGCATCCATCTCTCAACGAGTTATCCTGATGTCGTGTCTGCACGTTTCAGCATCCAGACACAGGTACAAGCAGGATCTAGCCGAAATGTGCCGAATTTCTTCGAGAATTGTACGTGGCGTCCCAGTGACCCCACGCTACAGCGTCCCACGCTGTTTCTCAAGTCACGTGATCAGCGTCACTTGTATGTTCTGCTGTTGTTGTTCAGCTCAGCACAGCTACTTCAGCAAGCCAGAGGTGAGATTTGTGGTGATTTCTGCATCCAGTGTGTCTCCCTGTGTTTGTGGGTGGGAGAGGAGGAAGTGGCCAGATGCTCCCTCGCTATACGCTCACCCATGCTCCTCGCCACCACACTACCATACACTCACCACTACTCACTCCCACTGCTGTGTTTTCTGCTGTTTTCCATGTGAATTCATTGCCAGAGCTGTGTATCCGAGTGCCCGAGGCCACTCAAAGCTACGCGGATCAGCATGCCACGTAGATCAGCAAGCCATGTGGATCAACAAGCCACGTGGATCAGCATGCCACATAGATCACTCGAAGCCATGTGGGTCAGCAAGCCACATGGATCAGCAAGCCATGTGGATCAGCAAGCCATGTGGATCAGCAAGCCATGTGGATCAGCAAGCCATGTGGATCAGCATGCCACGTAGATCACTCGAAGCCATGTGGATCAGCAAGCCACATGGATCAGCAAGCCATGTGGATCAGCATGCCACGTATATCACGACACCACGTGGATCCCGACGCCACATAGGGTGTGGGTGATGTCACGTGTATCTACAAGCCGTGTGGGTTACCAAGCCAGATGTCCCAGGCCATTACTGTGGTCTGCTGTCCGCATCATATTGACGTCACCGACAATGCTGCCTGACTTCATGACGTCACGATGTCTGCCTGACGTCACCTCGAGATGTCTGCTGATGTCACAGTGCTGCTGACGTCACCTTGCGACATCATGCCTGACATCACACATGTCACATCGAGTGTTTCTAGTAATTATTTCAGTATTGTCGAGAAGATTGAGAGAAGATATATGTCGTGTGTTAATTAACCCTTTGAGGGTCGACAGGCCCTCTCCGAGACTAGTTCTCAGAGTCGGCCAAATTTAAAAAAAAAATAATAATAATTTTTTCTTATGAAAAGATAGAGAATCTTTTCCCGATCATAATGACACCAAAAATTTGAAATTTGATGGAAAACTTACGGAATTATGCTCTCGCGAAGTTAGCGGTCTCGGGGATGTTTACGGATCAGCGATTTTGCCCACTTTGAGCCCCATTTTCGGCCAGTTCCACTGTACTAGTCGACAAAAAACATGAATATTTCGCTAGAACTCCATTTTTTCTATTGAATGAGTGCAAGAAACCACTCATTTACCAATTTCAACTATCCAGTACAGTGGTCAGAATTTAGCAATTTTGCCAATTTCACACAAATTTCAAAAGATGCCAATTTCCGAATAGGGTCCAGAACAAGCAAGAAATACATTCCTGGCACTAAAATGACATTTCCTCTGTTCATTAGTCACGTCACAAGGCCCCTCTTACATTCTTTTGCTTTCCACTTTGAATTTTTATTCTCACAAAAAATAGAAGATTTACTGTTATGCAGACTACTGCCCTTAGTGTAAAAAATGGTATGAATCATATTGGCGCACTTGCAAAAGAACATTAGACTCACCAGTTGACGTGTATTGGACGCTTGGCATGATTTGTTTACTTTTGAACTTTGGTAAAAATCGAACATTTCTGCTACTTTGAGCTCAATTTCAAGGTACTTTTCATTGTAAAACCAGTCAAAATCATCTCAATTTCTATGATATGCCTTCCATCCTATAAAATGAGACCAAGAAAACTAGAATACAACAATAAATACCATACGAAAATACAGTGCAAAGTCGCTGTTTTATTCCAAAAAAACGGTCAAAGTTTTTTTTTTCTCATTATGCACTGTGTGCTGCAGGATTTTTTTTAATACCGTGCACACTGACCACATAGACCCATTCTTTCATATGGAGGCCTACCAGCTTTCTCCCACTAGATTTGAGGGCGCTAGAATTTAGGCGTACTAGTACGTCCAAAACCCTGGGTCGTAAGCCGTACTAGTACTTCCGAAACCCTCAAAGGGTTAATTCCTCTCAGTCAGTGTTCTCACATGTTAGTGTATGGCTTAGTGTCAGTTTTGTGCACAGAAAAGCATAATTTGCTAGTTTAAGCCATGTTGTACCGCATGTACCGCAGGTGTGTGTAGTTTCAGTGTGTCCAGTGAGGTCTGAGCCAGACCTGAGTAGCACCACTGTGCTTAGTCACCCGGTGTGACCAGTGTGTTTGACAGCTGATATCAGTCAGCTCTGAGCCCGAGCCCTCTTGTACAGAAAGCTCTTATGCTCGTCGCTCGTGATGTTCTGCAGAATCGTACCTGCTACGATTCCCATCGAGATTTGTTTCACTTCACCTCCAGACCTTCAAAATGCAGTTATATGTAGAGAAACAAGTCTGGGGACGCTTAGACTAACCTCTGCTGTAACTCCAACTGCCGAGAGAATGACACTCATCAAGCCGCAGTTAGCCCTGTCGGCAGGTGCTGTGTCAGCCTCGTGTCACAAGCATCAGTGAGCAGCCTGAACAAAGTTGATGTCTCTTTGACTGCTAGCTTGCTCACTGCAGTCTGGTGTATGATGTTACGACTCCCAGATGTTTCGCCCAGTCGTCTCTGCCATGACTCGCTCCACAACTCGCTCCACGCTCGCCGGCAGTGACAGCCCAGTGACAGTACCAGTCGAGAAGTGTCCTCCTGAGTTGCTTGCCAGAAGTCATGCCCAGTTGCCGAGTTTTGTCGACACCTCACTCAAGGGCACCAGCATGTCGTGCCCCAGGTTGAGTGAAACCTGCAGCGACTCCTATGACTGCTTCACCATCACAGCTCAGCCGCAGCGATGTCTCCTGTGTTGCAGTATCTGTCCAGACGCAGGAAGGCGTGCAGTGATGCCCTTTGATGCTCACTGCCTTTGACCACGATGTTTAGCACACCCCACATGTTTTTTTTCTTCCCTCCCTGTAGGAAGTTTTTTTTTCCATGTCCATATGTATATATATGTTTTTATTCTGTGTTCTGTGCCCTGTTCCTATGAGAGAGAGCCCGAGTTTTTTTTACCACCAGTATTGTCGCATCGGGACGACGCGAGGTAGGTGGCTGAGCGAATGTAGACAGCCTATGCTATCTGCCAACTTATTTCATATTTTGTGCCACTCAGGTGCTGCCCTCTGGGCCTGCCCAGGTCTGTGGGAAGCTGGTCCCACACTCTCTCACTCTCACAGCAGCCTAGCAGGAAGACATAAGGCCTAGTGGTTCTCCCCTCTCGAGGGCATGGCCTCCTGGGCCATGGGCACAACACACAAGCCTGTGTACCCACCACTACATTACTAATAAAGTAAAGAAGCCTCCGAAGATGTTTATAATTCACCCACGCCACTGACTCACCAAATAAATCGCATTAAACACCTGTGACGAATGAAAATGAAATATCATTGAAAGTCAAGTCTGACCTGAAGCTGCTGTATATTCACATCAGGAGGAAGACAACAGTCAAGGACCACATAATCAAGCTAAGGAAAGAATGTGACTTTTGCAACCATAAATCCTGAGGTGTCTCCTGGTATTGCAAAATATTAAAAAAAAAAATTATTTTTTTCTTATGAAATGACAGAGAATCTTTTCTCGATGGTAATGACACCAAAAGCATGAAATCTCATGGAAAACTTACGGAATTACGCTCTCGCGAAGTTAGCAACCTCAGTGATATTTATGAATTGGCGATTTTGCCCACTTTGAGCCCTATTTTCGGCTAATGCCATTGTTCCAATAGACCAAACTCATAGCTATTTCTTTAGAACTCCATTTGTTCTATTGATTGAGTACAAGAAACTGCCCATTTATCCATTTCAACTACCCAATAAAGTGGTCAGAAATTGGCAATTTGGTCAACTTCATGTAAATTAAAAAATATGCCAATTTCAAAACAGGGTCCAGAATGAACAATGCAGACATTCCTGGCTCTAAAATAACATTTCCTTTGTTCATCAGTCACATCTCCAGGCCCCTCTGATATTACTCTTGCTTTCTATTTTGAATTTTTATTCAAACAAAAAATAGAAGATTTACTGTTATGCAGACTACTGCAATATTGTAATAATTGTATAAATAATGTCAACCCATTCATGACTGCATATTAGAATGGCTAGTTGGACATTTATTGGACAATGACATCATTTGTTTACTCTTGAACATAGGCAAAACTCAAGCATTTCCCCTATTTTGAGCTCATTTCAAGGTCCTATTCATAGTAAAACCAATCAAAATCACCTCTATTTCTATAATATGTTTTCCATTCTATCAACTGTGACTACGAAAACTAGAATATAACCATAAAAACTATATGAAAATACACCTCAAAGTTGGCGTTTTAATCCAAAAGCATGGTCGGAGTTTTTTTTTTTCCTCTCATTAAGCACTGCGTGCTGCAGGATTTTTTTTATACAGTGCACACTGACTACACAGACCCATTCTCTCACATGTGGGCCTACCAGCTTTCTCCTGCTCGATTTGAAGCCGCTAGAATTTTTGAGTATTACCTGGAGTTTACCTGGACAGAGTTCTGGGGGTCAATGCCCCCGTGGCCCAGTCTGTGACCAGGCCTCATGGTGGATCAGAGCCTGATCAACTAGGCTGCTACTGCTGGCTGCACGCAATCCAGTGTACGAGCCACAGCCCAGCTGGTCAGGTACTGACTTTAGGTGCTTGTCCAGTACCTGCTTGAACACATTGGCTCGTAAAACGTATATATACGACCGAAACAGTCATATATATGAGTAAGGCCTCAGGGAAGTCAGAATAGGGGAGTACACCAACAAGGAATATACCAACAAGTGCTGGATGAAATACACACAACCGCGGAGGGGGTAAAGAAGCTGCTAAGTGAACTAGATACCACAAAGGTGGTGGGACCAAACAACATCTCTCCATGGGTCCTTAGAGGGAGCAGAGATGCAGTATATGCCACTAACAACAATTTTCAACACCACTGAAACTGGGCAACTACCTGAGGTATGGAAGATGGCAAATGTAGTCCCCATTTTTAAGAAAGGAGACAGACATGAGGCACTAAACTACAGACCAGTGTCACTGACATGTATAGTATGCAAAGCCATTGAGAAGATTATCAAGAGGAGAGTGGTGGAGCACCTCGAATGGAACAAACTTATAAATGATAACTAGCATGGGTTCAGGGAAGGAAAATCCTGTGTCAGAAACCTACTGGAGTTTTATGACAAGATAGTGGTATTAAGACACGAGAGAAAGGGGTGGGTAGATTGCATTTTCTTGGATTGCAAGAAGGCCTTCGACACAGTTCGTCGCAAGAGATTAGTGTAAAAGCTAGAGGATCAGGCATGCATAACAGGAAGGGCACTGCAATTGATCAGAGAATACCTGACAGGGAGGCAACGAGTTAAGTACAAGATGAGGTGTCAGAGGATCAGGCAGGACTACAAAGAGACCTGGACAGGCTGCAAGCCTAGTCCAGCAACTGGCTCCTCGAATTTAACCCCACTGAATGCAATGACATGAAGACTGGGGAAGGGCAAAGAAGACTGCAGATAGAGTATATGCTAAGTGGCCAAAGTATGCAAACCTCACTCAAGGGAAAGGATCTTGGGGCGAGTATAATATAGAGCACATCTCCTCTGAGGCACAAATCAACCAGACAGATGCTGCAGCATATGGGCGCCTGGCAAACCTGAGAATAGCATTCCGATACCTTAGTAAGGAATCGTTCAAGTCTCTGTACACCATGTGCATCAGACCCATACTGGAGTATGCAGAACCAGTTTGGAACCCACACCTGGTCAAGCACGCCAAGAAATTAGAAAAAAGCGCAAAGGTTTGCAACAAGACTAGTTCCAGAGCTAAGGGGAATGTCCTAAAAAGAAAGGTTAAGGAAAATTGGGCTGATGACACTGGAGGACAGGAGCATTAGTGGAGACATGATAACAATATACAAAATACTGCAAGGAATTGACAAGGTGGACAGAGACAGGATGTTCCAGAGATGGAACACAGAAACAAGGGATCACAATTGGAAGCTGAAGACTCAAATGAGTCAAAGGGATGTTAGGAAGTACTTCTCTAGTCATAGAGTTGTCAGAAAGTGGAATAGTCTGGCAAGTGACATAGTGGAGGCAGGAACCATACATAGTTTTAAGATGAGGTTTGATACAGCTCATGAAGCAGGGAGAGTAACCTAGTAGCGATTAGTGAAGAAGTGGGGTCAGGAGCTATGACTTGACCCCTGCATCCACAAATAGGTGAATACACACACACACACACAAAAAAAAAAAAAAAAAAAAAAAAAATTGCAATAAAATTTTAGTAGGTGTGCATCACAACCATACCAACCATGGCCTCAATACTTCTCTTAAAAAAGTATGAAGTATGTGATTTGTTCACATATCATTAGAAAAGATTTTTCTGTCTAGTACAATGACTTCGTACCTATTTGTTCACCCCAGTGAGGAGGGACCTGCAATGTTTCTGTTAGTATGTATGTTTTTTTTTTTATATATTCATCAGATCAAAACATTTGTTGCTCGTATCACTGCAATTACTTTTACTCGTTTGGTACAATTATGTAAAATAATATCACTGCTCTCCACACACTAAGCATCATGTCTCATTGTGATGATCACTTTATCAACATCTTCAGGCATTGCCCAAACTCACTTCTGTTCATTTTGCATATGTTTTATGTGCAATACTCATCAGCTCATAATGGTGTTTAAGTTACAGTGTGTCACCCCTTTGTTATCACTGCCAGTAATGCCTGAAATAAAGGAATAATCTACTATGCAATGAGACTAGATGTCCTCCCATTAAGCATCATCCTCTCGCCATGACACCCACTTAATTATACAGCCTGTGTGTGAGGATACTGATATAAATTGTACTTGTGTGCTTAAACAGCAAGTAAAATATCCAAAATCATTTGTCTCCTCCAACATGGGAAAGCCAGCTGGAAGCTCAAGCTCTACCATTTTAAACATCTTTGACACCCACCACCATCTCAGGAAATTTTCAGCAAATGTGAAAGGTTCTTTTAAATATCAAACAATAAGAAGTAGCACAAAGCAGGATAATCCTACATGAAGCCCCTTCCCACAGGCATGTTTCTTTACACCTGTTGTCTATGTTCACCCATCAGTAAATGGGTACCTGGGTGTTAGTCAACTGGTGTAGGTCGCATCCTGGGACACTGACCTAATTTGCCTGAAATGCTCAGCATAACAAGGGGCTTTCTATATAGTAGTATGTCACTGATGTCAGCTATGCCTGTATACCATGTACATGTACTTGTAGTCAATAAAGATATTATTATTATTATTATTATACAGGTATAAAATAATCATACCATTTAAATAATATTAAATCATGATATGGCATATGTCAATACTTGCACTGACCTGAGAACTGCATGGTTGCTCCAAGTACTGAATCAATTAGACTACCCATTAGTCCCCCAGCAGCTCCAACAAAGATAATTGGCCACTGTGGAGGTGCTGAGATCATGACAGGGTTGGATACACACATCAGTAACGTTAAGTAATGGCCGATACCTACAACAAGTCCTCCTAGAAGGCTAACAACCAGACCAATGAAGCTGATGCCACCATTTGTGCCTGAAGAAAAAATAACATCAACAAATCTTTTTATATTTTTCTTATAAAACTTGCTCCTCACAAATAGAGAGGAGTAGATATATAAAACAGCTGAAAATAAATTGTATTTAGAAGTTTTAAGCACCACTGAAGGATTACAACTTGCAAATAATGTTCACATTACTAATAAATAATTTGAATCACAAGTTTTAGATTCATTTTTGTACCTACAGTAGGGCCCCGCTTTACGGCGTTTCACTTTATGGTGTTCTGCTAATATGGCAATTTTAAATTCTGAAACAAAACTTTCTATGTGGCAAGTGGTCTTTCAAATACGGCGCACGCCACCCGGTTTGTTTGCATTCTCTGTGAGCACATCTCTCTGTTATGTAGAAATAATCACTCTTGGGCACATTAAATGTCTTATTTTACATCATTATAAACATTTTCGCTTGTCCAGCTATAATATTTTCTTCAGAATTATATAAGAAACACATTACATAGCATATAAACATGCTGTTTATATACTATGGAGGTGTGGTTGCCGGGCGGAGGGAAAACATTACGTAATACGTACTAATAATAATCACTCCTGGGCACATTAAATGTCTTATTTTACGTTCATACAGATATTTTCATTAATCCATCTATGATATTTTCTTCAAAATTATATGAGAAACACATTACATAGCATATAAACAAGCTTTGTTTATATAAACATGCTATGTAGGTAGGTGTAGCTATGTAACCCAGGCAGACTACATACCCAGGGTTGCCAGATGAACACAACAGCTTATGGCCAAAATTTGAAGAAAATATGGCCAAAAATGGCCACTTTGGAAAAGTATTAGGCGAAAAATATGGCCAAAGATATAAAATGACTGAATTGTGTGAATTAACATACCAACAATTAAGTGTGCATAAATTATGCCTATGTATTCGATTACATATCATCAAAAATACTTTTAATTAAACTTAAAATACTTACAGTGAGGAATGACATGTTACTGCCTGGCTAAGTTCTATTTCTGCTTGTTTTTCCTGGTCATTAATGGACAATTTGATGACTTTATCTAGAGTTGTTTGTGATGTACTGGGAGATTTATCTTGGTGTTTCTTAGATTTTTCATGAGCATATGTATAAAGTTTTGGCAGCAAGTTAGTTTTGTAATATGCATTTTGCCCATCATCAAAAGATTTCACCCACAAATATTTTACTTCTGACACTTTTCTATATTTTCTTCCACCTCTTCTATCACTTTTATAAACCATACCCCCGGCCGGGATTGAACCCGCGGTCATAGAGTCTCAAAACTCCAGCCCGTCGCGTTAGCCACTAGACCAGCTAGCTAGAGTTAATCACTTTTATACTTAGGCATTTTAAAGGGCTTGAAAAAAAAAATCACAATTCTGATAATGAAAAAACAAAAAACAAATTATAATACTACAAATACATACTAATGTGGCACAGCAAACACCAATGTGGTAAAGGGAAAATAAAAAAATATAAGCAAGACAAAGATCGAGTTTATAAACAATATTAAAATAATTATTCAATAATTATACTAAAAATCACTTAGTCACTATTTTACGAAACTGGACATATTACTTGCATTTTGTCACAATGCTGATAGAACTATCAGCAAAAATCACCAAATGTCTGATATCACGCAATGGAACAACACTTGCAACACTAAGTCTACGCCTTAACTAACTAGAGACAATCAAAACAGACATGGACTCAAGCCGGTATGGCTGTTGCGTACGTGTTTTGTATGCGTACAAAATGAAGCTGCAGCATGTTTGGTGGTATTTATCAACAGAACTGGATCAAGTTTATAGAAACAATAGTGAGTGGGAGCTTTGTGTACTTGTTTTATACAAGTACAGAACGAAGCTCAAGCATGCTTGGTGTTATTGAGGGAATCATAGTAACAAACTTTAAGCTAGCTACCAAAGACTCATTATGACATCATCGAACAAAAATTTTCAGTAACAGTGAATTTGCATCAAGCGCATCATCGCCAACCAAACACCGTATAAAGGAGTACCAACAGTTAGCCTTACAATGAGATAACCATATTAAACTAAGTAAATAAAGTACATGATCTGAAATATTTGTAAAAATGGCTAAATTGGTGGCCACATTTGCCAAAAGGGCCAAACTCATTTTTTCATAGCCACAGAGTTCAAAAAATGGTTGAATTTCACAAATTTGGCCATGGAATGGCCAATCTGGCAACCTTGAACATATCTCTATTATTATTATAACTCTCATAATTATACAGTGGACCCCCGCATAGCGAACGCCTTGCATAGCGAACAATCCGCATAGCGAACGCTTTGTTCGCTGAAATTTTGCCCCGCATAGTAGACAAAAACCCGCTCAGCGAACTTCGTCCGAGACGCGTCCAATGTGGGCCCTCAGCCAGCCTCACATGTGCCGCCCGTCCCATTGTTTACCAGCTAGCCTCCGCGGTAACATTCAAGCATACACTCGGAATATTTCGTATTATTACAGTGTTTTCGGTGCTGTTTCTGGAAAATAAGTGACCATGGGCCCCAAGAAAGCTTCTAGTGCCAACCCTGTGGTAAAAAGGGTGAGAATTAGTATGGAAATTAAGAAAGATTTTGAAGGGTTTGGGGCTAACCCTGAGAAGCCTATGCCAGTTGTGGAATCCATTGTGCCTACTTCAAAAATTAAGGAAATGTGTGCACAGTGGGTTGAACT
This sequence comes from Cherax quadricarinatus, assembly GCF_026875155.1. Classification (NCBI taxonomy): domain Eukaryota; kingdom Metazoa; phylum Arthropoda; class Malacostraca; order Decapoda; family Parastacidae; genus Cherax; species Cherax quadricarinatus. Next base: position 706,309 of record NC_069436.1, on the reverse strand, counting down.
GCAAACCTTTATGGATGAAAATCACCCTGACACAGCTGTTGCAAGCCGTGCTGGTGACTATTTCAATGACAATGTTATGGCCCATTTTAGGAAAGTCTTGAAGGAACGGGAGGTACAGAGCTCTATGGACAGATTTGTTGTGCGACAGAGGTCCAGTGACTCTCAAGCTGGTCCTAGTGGCATTAAAAGAAGAAGGGAAGTAACCCCAGAAAAGGACTTGCTACCTCAAGTCCTAATGGAAGGGGATTCCCCTTCTAAACAGTAAGAAGATAATGCTCTCCCCTCCTCCCATCCCATCAATCATCACCAGATCTTCAATAAAAGTAAGTGTCATGTAATTGTGCATGCCTTTTTCAGTTTGTGTGTACTAAAATTAACATTTTTTTGTGGTAAAAAAAATTTTTTTTCATACTTTTGGGTGTCTTGCACGGATTAATTTTATTTCCATTATTTCTTATGGGGAAAATTAATTCGCATAGCGAACATTTCGCATAACGACCAGCCCTCTTGCACGGATTAAGTTCGCTATGCGGGGGTCCACTGTACTTATGTGTACCTGTACCTAAGTAAACTTACACACTGTGCTGGTATGCAGATACACATTAAAATCACTAAGAGTGCTTGAGTGTTTTATTTTATACTTGAAACCATTATTTTTAACTTTAACCCTTTGACTGTCGCAACCCCCAATCCTGAGGTGTCTCCTGGTGTCGCAAAATTTCAAAAAAAAAAAAAAAAAAAAAAAAAAAAAAAAAAAAAAAAAAAAAAAAAAAAAAAAAGTTTCTTATGGAATGATAGAGAATCTTTTCCTGATTGTAAAGACACCAAGAGAAAGAAATTTGATGGAAAACTGACGGAATTACGCTCTCGCGAAGTTAGCGACCTCGGCGATATTTACAAATCGAAGATTTCGCCCACTTTGAGCCCTATTTTCGGCTAATTCCATTATTCCAGTCAACCAAACTCATAGCTATTTCTTCAGAACTCCATTTTTTCCATCGATTGAGTGCAAGAAACTGCCCATTTACCGATTTCAACTACCCAATAACATGGTCAGAAATTTGCAATTTGGCCAATTTCATGAAAATTAAAAAATATGACAATTTCAAAATAAGGACCAGAATGAACAATGCAGACATTCCTGGCTCTAAATAACATTTTCTTTGTCATCAGTCATGTCTCCAGGCCCCCTGTGATATTACCTTGCTTTTTATTTGAAATTTTACTCAACAAAAAATAGAAGATTTCTGTTATGCAGACTACTGCAAGTACTTGAATTTGTAAAAATTACATCAACCCATTATGACTGCATATTAGAATGGCTTTTGGACATTTATTGGACAATGACATGATTGGGTTTACTTTGAACATCGGCAAAAATCAAACATTTCGTACTTTGTGCTCCATTTCACAGGTTCTTTTTTTTATTAATTTTATTTTTATATATACACTACGGCCTGATTTAAACACCAAGGCAGGGTGGCCCGAAAAAAGAAAAACTTTCACCATCATTCACTCCATCACTGTCTTGCCAGACAGGGGCTATTACACTACAGTATTAAACTGCAACTTTTTAACACCCCTCCTTCAGAGTGCAGGCACTGTACTTCCCATTCTCCAAACGGTCAAGTCCGGCCTGACGGTTTCCTGAAATCCCTTCAAAATTACATTTGCATCACACTCCAACAGCACGTCAAGTATTAAAAAACATTTGTTCTCCATTCACTCCTATAACACGCTCACGCATTGCCTTGCTGAAGTCAAAAAGCCAACTTCGGCACTACAATACTCTAATTTAACCCCTTCCCTCCAACCCTTCTAGGGACCACCATACCCCGGCTTTCCTTCCACTACAGACTGATTTACTCTTGAACGTCATTTCCTGTATTCTGCTCCATTCTCTCTCTCTTTTTATATTAAAATTAATCAAAATCACCTCCATTTCTATAATATAGTTTCCATTCTATCAAATGAGACCAAGAAAACGAGAATACAACCACAAATACTATACGAAAATAGACCACAAAGTTGGCATTTCAATTAAAAAAAACGGTCGGAGTTTTTTTTTTCTCATTATGCACTGCGTGCTCCAGGATTTTTTTTTATATGGTGCACACTGACCACACAGACACATTCTCTCACATGTGGGCCTACCAGCTTTCTCCTGCCTGATTTGAAGCCGCTAGAATTTATGAGTATATATACGTCAAACACGGTACCTCGTAAACGTATATATTATTTTTATTTTTTTTTTATTATCACACTGGCCGATTCCCACCAAGGCAGGGTGGCCTGAAAAAGAAAAACCTTCACCATCATTCACTCCATCACTGTCTTGCCAGAAGGGTGCTTTACACTACAGTTTTTAAACTGCAACATTAACACCCCTCCGTATATATGCGGCCATATATATACGGCCGCAAAAGTCAAAGGGTTAAAATAATTAAGGTGCTAACTCAGGTGCTAAAGTGTCTTATTTTCATTGTTTTACTTTTATATTCAGTAATTCCATTATTTTTAGATTTAAAATAATTATCTTACTTCGTATGTTCATATTTGTTAGTGGTGTAAGTTAACATCAACTGCTTTTTGTTTTTCAATAATTGTAACAGCTTATTTCTCTACGTACCCCTTATGAATGAAATTATCGATCCTGATATCAACCTCTTATTGAACTGTACACATAATCGTAACCCTTTCAGGGTCCCCAGGCCGTCTCCCAGACTTGTTCTCAGGGTCCCTCAAATTTCAAAAAAAAAAAAATCTTATGAAAAGATAGAGAATCTTTTCCCGATCATAATGACACCAAAAGTATGAAATTTGATGGAAAACTTACAGAATTATGCTCTTGCGAAGTTAGCGGTCTCAACGATGTTTACACATCAGCGATTTTGCCCACTTTGAGCCCTATTTTCGGCCAATTCCAGTGTACTAATTGACAAAAATCATAACTATTTTGCTAGAACTCCATTTTGTCTATCGAATGAGTACAAGAAACCACCCATTTACCAATTTCAACTATCCAATACAATGGTCAGCATTTAGGAATTTTGCCAATTTCACATAAATTTCAAAACATGCCAATTTCCAAATAGGGTCCAGAATAAACAAGAAAGACATTCCTGGCATTAAAATAACATTTCCTCTGTTCATTAGTCACGTCCCCACACCCCTCTTACATTCTTTAGCTTTCCACTTTGAATTTTTATTCTCACAAAAAATAAAAGATTTACTGTTATGCAGACTACTGCATTAGTGTAGAAATGGTATATATAATATCAGCGCACTTGTGAAAGAATATTAGACTCACCAGTTGGATGCTTAGCATGATTTGTTTGCTTTTGAACTTTGGTAAAAATCGAACATTTCTGCTACTTTGAGCTCAATTTCAAGGTACTTTTCATTGTAAAACCAGTCAAAATCATCTCAATTTCTGTAATATGTCTTCCATTCTATAAAATGAGACCAGGAAAACTAGAATACAACAATAAATACCATATGAAAATACAGTGCAAAGTCGCTGTTTTAATCCAAAAACACGCTCAAAGTTTTTTTTTCTCATTATGCACTGTGTGCTGCAGGATTTTTTTTATACTGCCCACACTGACCACATAGACCCATTCTTTCATATGTAGGCCTACCAGCTTTCTCTCACTAGATATGAGGGCGCTAGAATTTAGGCGTACTAGTACGTCAAAAACCCTGGTGCATAAGCCATACTAGTACGTCCGAAACCCTGAAAGGGTTAACAGTAATTGACATTACTACACTGCTAGTCAGGCTAATACCCTTCTCAGTGCCAGCAAGAACATTACAGTCTTCAACTTAATGTTAGATCAATGAGTACACACTATGATGACGTTCTTGCATTACTGAAGTCTCTAAATGCTACTAGTACAGTGGAACCTTGACTTACAAGTGTCCCAACATTAGAGTTTTTTGAGATATGAGCTGTCAATTGGTCAATTTTTTGCTCTGAGTTATGAGCCAACATTTGAGTTATTATTTTTATTATTTTTTTTATTATCACACTGGCCGATTCCTACCAAGGCAGGGTGGCCCGAAAAAGAAAAACTTTCACCATCATTCACTCCATCACTGTCTTGCCAGAAGGGTGCTTTACACTACAGTTTTTAAACTGCAACATTAACACCCCTCCTTCAGAGTGCAGGCACTGTACTTCCCATCTCCATGACTCAAGTCCGGCCTCCCGGTTTCCCTGAACCCCTTCATAAATGTTACTTTGCTCACACTCCAACAGCATGTCAAGTATTAACTCTTTCAGGGTCCAAGGCCCAAATCTGGAGTCATGCACCAGTGTCCAAGAATTTAAAAAAAAAAAATTTGTTATTTTTTCTTATGAAATCATAGAGAATCTTTTTGTGAAGGTAATAAAACAAAAAGTACGAAATTTGGTGGAAAATTGACGAAATTATGCTCTCGCGAATTTTGATGTCTCAGCGATATTTACGAATCGGCGATTTTGCCGACTTTGACTCCCATTTTAGGCCAATTACATTATTCCAATCAACCAAATTCTTAGCTATTTCACTAGTATTACTTCTATTCTATTGATTGAGCACAAGAAATCGCCAAGTCAACTGTTTCAACTACAAAATAAAGTGATCGGAAATTGTTAATTTGGCCAATTTAACACAAAGTTCAAAATATTCCAATTTCAAAATAGGGTCCAGAATGAACAATGCAGGCATTCCTGGCACTAAACTAACATTTCCTCTGTTCATTAGTTATGTTTTGAGGCTTTACAAATAAATTCCATTTTGATTTTTTATTCACATAATGAATTTTTAATCACACCAAAAAATAGAAGATTTACTGTTATGCAATACTGTAATAATTGTATAAATATCATCACCATATTTGTGAATGTATATTAGACCCACCAGCTGACGTGTATTAGATGTGTGAGGTCGTTTGTTTACTCTTGAATATCGGCAAAAATTTAACATTTCTGCTACTTTGAGCTCAGTTTCAAGCCATTTCCAGTGCTAAAACCAATCAAAATCATCTCTATTTCTGTAATATGTCTTCCATTCTATCAAATGAGACCAAGAAATCGCAAATACAACTATAAAAAACATACGAAAAAACACTGCAAAGTTGCTGTTTTAATCGAAAAATCATGATTTCAGTTTTTTTCTCTCATTATACACAGTGTGCTGCAGGATCTGTTTTATGTGGTGCACACATACCACATAGATGTATTCTCTCATATCTAGGCCCAAATGTACCACTCACAGTTTATCAGAGTGAGCTAAGCTCATGGCGTAGATCTACGGTTTGGACCCTGAACGTAAAGCCGTAGATCTACGGGACGGACCCTGAAAGGGTTAAAAACCATTTGTCTCCATTCACTCCTATCAAACACGCTCATGCATGCCTGCTGGAAGTCCAAGCCCCTCGCACACAAAACCTCCTTTACCCCCTCCCTCCAACCTTTCCTAGGCCGACCCCTACCCCGCCTTCCTTCCACTACAGACTGATACACTCTTGAAGTCACTCTGTTTCGCTCCATTCCTTCTACATGTCCGAACCACCTCAACAACCCTTCCTCAGCCCTCTGGACAACAGTTTTGGAAATCCAACACCTCCTCCTAACTTCCAAACTACGAATTCTCTGCATTATATTCACACCACACATTGCCCTCAGACATGACATTTCCACTGCCTCCAGCCTTCTCCTTGCTGCAACATTCATCACCCATGCTTCACACCCATATAAGAGCATTGGTAAAACTATACTCTCATACATTCCCCTCTTTGCCTCCAAGCACAAAGTTCTTTGTCTCCACAGACTCCTAAGTGCACCACTCACCCTTTTCCCCTCATCAATTCTATGATTCACCTCATCTTTCATAGACCCATCCGCTGACACGTCCACTCCCAAATATCTGAATACATTCACGTCCTCCATACTCTCTCCCTCCAATCTGATATCCAATCTTTCATGAGAAAGATTTGAGTTATGGACAGTTAAATAACCATGCCACACATAAACTAAATAATGTAGATCTTAATACTTCCGATTGCAAAAAGGATTTAGGAGTTCTGGTTAGCAGTAACCTAAAACCAAGACAACAGTGCTTTAGTGTTCGCAATAAAGCTAACAGAATTCTTGGCTTCATATCTAGAAGTATAAATAATAGAAATCCTCGTCCTCAGGTTGTTCTTCAACTCTATATATCCTTGGTTAGGCCTCATTTAGACTATGCTGCTCAGTTCTGGTCACCGTATTACAGAATGGATATAAATGCTCTGGAAAACGTACAAAGGAGGATGACAAAGATGATCCAAGGTATCAGAAATCTTCCCTATGAGGATAGACTGAAGGCCCTGAATGTGCACTCTCTCGAAAGGCGAAGAATTAGGGGGATATGATTGAGGTGTATAAATGGAAAACAGGAATAAATAAAGGAGATGTAAATAGTGTGCTGAAACTTTCCAGCCAAGACAGGACTCGCAGCAATGGTTTCAAGTTGGAAAAATTCAGATTCAGGAAGGATATAGGAAAGTACTGGTTTGGTAATAGAGTTGTGGATGAGTGGAACAAGCTCCCGAGTACAGTTACTGAGGCTAAAACGTTGTGTAGTTTTAAAAATAGGTTAGATAAATACATGAGTGGGTGTGGGTGGGTGTGAGTTGGACCTGACTAGCTTGTGTTGCTGGGTCTGGTACAGTGCTCCATCCTTGAGTGGGGATGACCAGACTGGGTGGGTCATTGGGATAATCCAGGGGGTGGGTCATTGGTCTAATCCGGGGGATGGGGATATGGACCTGCTCTGCATGGGTCAGTAGGCCTGTTGCAGTGTTCTTTCTTTCTTATGTTCTTATGAGCCAGCTCCCCCCCCCACTTCCCCCCTCAACCCAAAACCTGGACACCTCTCTTGTTTATCAATGATTTCATGCTTTAATTCCATGGAAATCATCCTCTTTTTCATATCAGCACTGTCCTTTACACTTACTTTCTTAGGACCCATGGTTAGAAAAGCAAAATTTGGCCAAATGACTGTAAAAATGTAAGCAAATTGGGAGAGAACTGCTCCCACAGTGCATTGAGTTGGCTTCGTTCTGAAGCTCTCTTTATAATAATGTATTATTATTATTAATTTAGGGAACTGAAACTCTATCATTATTATGTCTAGACAGTGGCAGTGGCAGCAGAGGCAGCAAATTCTGTCATTTTTCTCACCTGCAGAACCCATCAACGCTTCTATGATGGCCTAATTGCAATCATAACTGCACTAACGGATGTAGAACCCAGCATGACCCAAGATAAACAACAGTGATACCTACTAACCGAAAAATTACCAATTGAAGCGAAGACTGACCCACAAACTCCAAGCACAGCCCTGCTACCAGACGACTACCTACTCCAAGCTCTTAACTAATTAACTTTCTTCAACTAACCACAGCAACTCCTGTACTACTATGAGATCAACTCATAGAAGAAACAGCACTAAGAACAGCAAGGCAGCACCTAGAAATCGACTATTCCGTAAGATGACCCAGCAGGACGCCGGTGCCCCATCCACCCCCTTCACCACCCAGAGCGATGCACCACCAACAACAAACATGGCTGACTCCCCCTCACCCACCAACCAAGGCGACTCGACTACAACACCAACCGTGACTGACTCCCTCTCTACCTCTACTATCTTCATAGGATTGAACCCATCTGATATGCTCCCAGGTATGACTAATGATCCTGACACTCTAAAGAATTACAGTAGGGCCCCGCTTTACGGCATTTTGCTTTACGGAATTTCGCTTTACGGTGTTCCGCTAATACGGTCATTTCAAATTATGACCAAAACTCGCTATACAGCTCCCCCACCTGACTTTCTAATACGGTCACCGCGCCCCACCCGGTTTGTTTACATTCTATGTGAGATCCGAAAGCACTAAGTCTCTCCTTTATGTCTGGAAACTCCAAAATTTCAAGTGTTTTTAAAAGTTATTTCATATTTTATATATACAGTGGACCCCCGCATAACGATCACCTCCCAATGCGACCAATTATGTAAGTGTATTTATGTAAGTGCGTTTGTACGTGTATGTTTGGGGGTCTGAAATGGACTAATCTACTTCACAATATTCCTTATGGGAACAAATTCGGTCAGTACTGGCACCTGAACATACTTCTGGAATGAAAAAATATCGTTAACCGGGGGTCCACTGTACTACTCTGATAATTATACTTATGCATACCTACACCTAAATAAACTTACATACTGTGCTGGGGTGCAGGTACACATTAAAATCAGTAAGAGTGTCTTATATCTCGAGACATCATATTAGTAATGATAATAATAATCACCGACTCTCATTTAAAACTTTCTCTGGATTCCCTCAGCATTCATGCTCATCCATGGCTCGCACCCAAGCTGACTTCTCTTCCTCAACTATGGATAACACTTGAGATCTCTTCACCCCAAACGGCACCACTGATTAAAACTCATCAACACCCACAAGTATAGCCCAGGAATGCAGTCCTCAACAACGACCCGACACCACTGATAAAATTCTACAGGAAAATAGCATGTTGAGGCAGCAAAATGAAGCCTATGAAAAACTCACTGGGGACCTAGAGAGCTCTCTACATACCCAAAACACAAGGATTAATGACCTAGAATGCCATCTTACGACACAAAACTCAAAGATTAGTGAACTAGAAAGGAAACTGACATCATTAACAAACTCGTCTAAAGAACATGCAAACCTGCACTCAACTACAGATACAAAGAGTCCGCGGCAGCAGCGGCAGCAGCGGCATCCTACCAGCTCTTCTTCCTCAAAAAACATCGTTCATCAAAACTTGTGATGGCCTAAGTGAAAGTTCAACTACATGAACCCACGTAGACCACAAAATGACCCAAGAATACTAAGAATGTAACCCAAATCTTAACAAAATTAGAAGATCTAAGGAAGACAGCCCTGCTAACCCAAACACTGCCTCCGCTGCCAGACAACCGCTTAACCCAAGCTCCGAGAAAACAAGCCTTCTCCTACATTGCTACACAGTATCTACTTCAGTGATACTATGAAAGGATATCACAGAAGAAACAACATCAGTAATAAAAGAATAACAGCAAGGACCCTAGAACTCAACTTGTCTATTCAGCAGGACGCCGGTGTATCATCAACCCCCCTCACCGCCGCCACTCAGGGAACAACAACAACAAACATGGCTGACTCCCTCTCCAACTCCACTCCCTTCAAAGGATTCACCCATGATAACTCAGGTATGATTATTCCTGACAATATCAAGGACTACATCGTTGCTCTAGAAAATGAAATCAAAGATATCAAAGCAACACTCGAGCGACGAGAATCCAAGATAACCAACCTCGAGAACAAGATCCAAAACCTCGAAGAGAAGATTACATCGGGAAGTGTTGACACAGAAAATACTCTGAAAGCAGCTATAGCCAGTCACACTGAACAAATAACAACAATAAATATGAAGGTTGAAGAAGCAATCAAGGACTGGAATCAGAACATGCACACTCGACTAAATGAATACCTTGATTTCCAAGACGACAAAACTGAACAAGATAAGTTGTCTGATGCAGTCATAATAAACAGTCCACACATTCCTAGTGACATAACCCAAGCACAGTGCAAAGAAACTGCTATCAGGATAATACAGAACCATGTACAAGTCATCGTGCAAAACAATGAAATCAAAAAACACGTTTGCTAGGAAAACCAGGAAGTAAACACAGTATAATGATCCGACTTCATTCATACGATAAAAGAAAGGACCTAATTAAATCAGCAATTACAATGAAAAATGGAGTGTACATAAATGAGTGTCTAACAAGAAAACGTCAAAACCTTCTGTTCAGGCTGAGAAAACTTAAACAGGAAAACAAAATACAGTGGACCCCCGCATACCGGACGCCTTGCATAACGGACAATCCGCATACCGGACGCTTTGATCGCTAAAATTTTGCCTCGCATACCGCCCAAAAACCCGCTCAGCGCCCTTCGTCCGAGACGCGTCCAACGTGCGGCCTGAGCCACGCTCACATGTTCCGCCGGTGGCATTGTTTACCAGCCAGCCTCCGCAGTAACATCCAAGCATACAATCGGAACATTTCGTATTATTACAGTGTTTTTGGTGATTTTTTTCTGGAAAAAAAGTGACCATGGGCCCAAGAAAGCTTCTAGTGCCAACCCTACAGCAATAAGGGTGAGAATTACTATGGAGATGAAGAAAAGATCATTGATAAGTATGAAAGTGGAGTGCGTGTCTCCGAGCTGGCCAGGTTGTATAATAAACCCCAATCAACCATCGCTAAATATTGGTGGTACAGCTGCTGCTGCTGCTGTATCACCGTCAGCTGCTGCTGCACTGTCAGCTGCTGCTGCACTGTCAGCTGCTGCTGCACTGTCAGCTGCTGCTGCTGTACCACCGTCAGCTGCTCCTGCTGCTGTAGTACCGTCTGCTGCTGCTGTTTGCATCGTCTGCTGCTGCTGTAGCATCGTCTGCTGCTGCTGTAGCATCGTCTGCTGCTGCTGTTTGCATCATCTGCTGCTGCTGTAGCATCGTCTGCTGCTGCTGTAGCATCGTCTGCTGCTGCTGTAGCATCGTCTGCTGCTGCTGTAGCATCGTCTGTTGCTGCTGTAGCATCGTCTGTTGCTGCTGTAGCATCGTCTGTTGCTGCTGTACCACCGTCAGCTGCTGCTGCTGCTGTAGCATCGTCTGCTGCTGCTGCTGCTGTAGCATCGTCTGCTGCTGCTGTAACATGTTTAGTTGCTGCTGTAGCATCGTCTGCTGCTGCTGTAGCATGTCTGTTGCTGCTGTACCACCGTCAGCTGCTGCTGCTGCTGTAGCACCGTTGTTGGTGTGGCTTATTGAGAATACCAAGAAACAATTAACCAGAGGATTTGCCACCCAGGATAGCCCCAAAAAAGTCAGTGTCATCGAAGACTGTCTAACTTATTTCCATTGGGGTCCTTAATCTTGTCTCCCAGGATGCAACCCACACCAGTTGGGCTAACACCCAGGTGAACAGGGAAAATGCCTGGAACTAGTGCTCATATTGGTGAATTTAGAGCCAGCAAAGGTTGGTTTGAGAGATTTAAGAATCGTAGTGACATACACAGTGTGATAAGGCCTGTTCTGGAAGAAAATACCAAACAGGACCTACAGTACTCAGGAGGAAAAGGCACTCCCAGGACACAGTGTCTCATCAGTCATTGCTGCATCTTCAATAAAGGTAAGTGTCATTTTATTCTTCATTTAGTAGAGTAGTACATGCACAATATATATTGTGCATGTACTGCTCTACTATTGTGCATGTATCCTTCTCTTTGTGTGTAGGAAAATGTATATTTCATGTGGTAAAAATTTTTTTTTCAAACTTTTGGGTGTCTTGCACGGATTAATTTGATTTCCATTATTTCTTATGGGGAAAATTCATTCGCATACCGAACATTTCGCATAACAGCCAGCCCTCTTGCACGGATTAAGGTCGCTATGCGGGGGTCCACTGTACATCAGTGTTTCATGCGAGATGGGAAAATACTAGTAAGGAAAACATCAACAGGACAACAATGTACTATCTCAAACGAACATGATTTCTCTACCTTCCTTAGAAAAGCTGACATTTCTGTAACAGATTAGATAAGTGCCCTTAATACATACATAAGTGTGGTGCATATAGTGTACGTTACTATTATATTGTGCATTATTATTTTTTTATTTTTCATCACTAGCTAATGCCAACTACCTCCAATACTTTATACTTCTTTCTTACTGCTATTAAGTGCTCATAATTTTATGTTACAAGTCAAATCTTACTCTAGATTAATATTATTCATTGTTCTTACCTGTCCATTTAATTTTGTTTACCACTACTTGTTTTTTTTAGTCACTTTTTATTGTGTGTGCAATTAGTGTATATTCCAATTACTTTTTTGCAAGTACCAAAACTATCTTTTGCTAGGTAGTACCAACTACCTCATTTTTTTACTTTTTATTGTGCAATAAACTACTCAATTTATTTAATATTACAAATCAGATCTTACTCCTAAACCAATATTATTTCATAGTGACCATCTGTCCATTTAACTTTGCTTACCATTACTTAATTTTAGTCACTTACATATTTTCTCCTTTATTTTAGCTTTACATAACTACCCTAGTTCATATATTCACAAATGTTAAAATAATCAAGGTGCTATTCTCAGGTGCTAAAGTGTAATAAGTTCACAATTTTGCCATTATATTCCAAAGCTCATTTATTTGATTACCACTTTATTGTTCACCACAACTTATATTAGTTCCTTTTATATTGTTTTCCCTAATTCTAACTTTAAAGAATTACCTTTAAAGTACTACCTACTATCATATTCCCAAGCTCCATTATTTCATCATCACTTTATTTGTAAACCACAAATTATTTTAGTCCCTTTTATATTGTCTCCTTTATTTTAGCTTAAAAAAAAAAAAAAAAAAAAAAAAAACTACATTAGCTCATTATTTTTACATTTGTTAAATAATTCAGGTGCTATTTTTTAGCTTTAGACTATTTACTTTGTTTTATACTTAATTCTAACTATAGATTCACTACAAATCTTATGATTACAAGCATTGATCCTGATACCAACCTCTTATTTAATGACTTAAATGAATCAAACAGTTACTGTAATTACTACACAGCAGAACAATCAAAGGCACTCCTCAGAGCCAACAACAACATAACTATCTTTAACTACAATATCAGATCTTTAAGCAAGCATTACGATGACCTCATAGCATTACTAAATTCCTTGCATGCCAATATGTCCATCATTACACTAACTGAAACCTGGCTAAAGCCTGATACTACAGATGTCTATGCCATTCCTGGTTACACAGCCATACACAACTGTAGGCCAGACCAACAAGGGGGTGGCACAGCTATATACTACTCAGACCAACTAGAATGTATCACTAATACTTGCACAAGGGATGAACATGGGGAATATATAATAGCTAAATTCAAATCCAAATACCTACAAAAACCTCTCACAGTGATAAACATCTACAGAGTTCCACAGTCAAATATTAGCCAATTTAGTCAAAACCTAGGAAGTATGATAACTGATGCATGCATAAACAAAGATCACTTACTACTCTCAGGCGACTTCAATATAAATCTCCGGCAAGACCAGGACCCACACGTTACTGAATTCACAAACACAATGAGTAACTGCATGTTGCTACCAACAGTAACAAAACCTACAACAATTACAGAGACTAGTGTTTCCCTACTTGACCACATCTGGACCAACACCATATCCCCTTTAAAATCAGGCATAATTACAGATAATACCACAGACCACTACCCTACTTTCCTCATAACAACTCTTGGTAAATTACCCCAAGACACTACTAAAGTCACCTTCAGACTTCACAATGAGGCAGCCATTAATAACTTCACAACAACAGTAACAAACATTGACTGGCACACTGGGCTAGAAATCTATACAGATATTGACGAAAGTATTAATAATTTTCTAAAAAAGACCCAATACCTCTATAACAAGCACTGCCCTAAAAAAACTAACAGATGACAGCTAAGAGACTGAACAGTCCCTGGCTAACACCCAGCATTCTCAAATCCATAAATACTAAACACCGATATGAAAAACAGTACAGAATGGGTCACATAACAAGAGACCAAACAAAATGTTACTTGTCAATCCTAACCAGCCTGATAAGAAGGGCAAAAAATTTTTATTATGAGAACAGATTATCCAACTTACGAGGTGATACAAAAAAGACCAGGAAAACCCTATCAGAAATTCTGGGAACAAAAAAGTTATCACGAAATAGCGAAACAAAATTAGCAAAATCAGATGAACACCAACTCCCACCAACAGAAACAGCAAACAGACTCAATGATTTCTTCTCCACTATAGGACAAAACCTTGCCAATAAAATCCCAAACTCAGATACCCCACCAAATGACTACCTAACTGGCAACTACCTGAACACACTGTTCCTAGCTCCGACTAACCCATTACGAAGTCTCCCTTATTATCAACGCACTAAAAAACAAAGAGTAGGTAGTAGGTTGGTAGACAGCAACCACCCAGGGAAGTACTACCGTTCTGCCAGATGACTGTGAAACAGAAACCTGTAACTGTTTTGCATGATGGTAGGATTGCTGGTTTCTTTTTCTGGCTCATAAACACGCTAGATAACAGGGATATCTTGCTACTCCTACTTACACTTTGGTCACACTTCACAGACACGCACATGCATATATATATATATATACATCTAGGTTTTTCTCCTTTTTCTACATAGCTCTTGTTCTTCTTTATTTCTTCTATTGTCCATGGGGAAGTGGAAAAGAATTTTTCCTCCGTAAGCCATGCGTGTCGTATGAGGCGACTAAAATGCCGGGAGCAATGGGCTAGTAACCCCTTCTCCTGTAGACATTTACTAAAAAAGAGAAGAAGAAAAACTTTATAAAACTGGGATGCTTGAATGTGCGTGGATGTAGTGCGGATGACAAGAAACAGATGATTGCTGATGTTATGAATGAAAAGAAGTTGGATGTCCTGGCCCTAAGCGAAACAAAGCTGAAGGGGGTAGGGGAGTTTCGGTGGGGGGGAAATAAATGGGATTAAATTGGAGTATCTGAGAGAGTTAGAGCAAAAGAAGGGGTAGCAGTAATGTTGAATGATCAGTTATGGAAGGAGAAAAGAGAATATGAATGTGTAAATGCAAGAATTATGTGGATTAAAGTAAAAGTTGGATGCGAGAAGTGGGTCATAATAAGCGTGTATGCACCTGGAGAAGAGAGGAATGCAGAGGAGAGAGAGAGATTTTGGGAGATGTTAAGTGAATGTATAGGAGCCTTTGAACCAAGTGAGAGAGTAATTGTGGTAGGGAACCTGAATGCTAAAGTAGGAGAAACTTTTAGAGAGGGTGTGGTAGGTAAGTTTGGGGTGCCAGGTGTAAATGATAATGGGAGCCCTTTGATTGAACTTTGTATAGAAAGGGATTTAGTTATAGGTAATACATATTTTAAGAAAAAGAGTATAAATAAGTATACAAGATATGATGTAGGGCAAAATGACAGTAGTTTGTTGGATTATGTATTGGTAGATAAAAGACTGTTAAGTAGACTTCAGGATGTACATGTTTAAAGAGGGGCCACAGATATATCAGATCACTTTCTAGTTGTAGCTACACTAAGAGTAAAAGGTAGATGGGATACAAGGAGAATAGAAGCATCAGGGAAGAGAGATGTGAAGGTTTATAAACTAAAAGAGGAGGCAGTTAGGGAAAGATAAAAACAGCTATTGGAGGGTAGATGGGCTAATGAGAGCATAGGCAATGGGGTCGAAGAGGTATGGGGTAGGTTTAAAAATGTAGTGTTACTGTTCAGCAGAAGTTTGTGGTTACAGGAAAGTGGGTGCGGGAGGGAAGAGGAGCGATTGGTGGAATGATGATGTAAAGAGAGTAGTAAGGGAGAAAAAGTTAGCATATGGGAAGTTTTTACAAAGTAGAAGTGATGCAAGGAGGGAAGAGTATATGGAGAAAAAGAGAGAGGTTAAGAGAGTGGTGAAGCAATGTAAAAAGAGAGCAAATGAGAGAGTGGGTGAGATGTTATCAACAAATTTTGTTGAAAATAAGAAAAAGTTTTGGAGTGAGATTAACAAGTTAAGGAAGCCTAGAGAACAAATGGATTTGTCAGTTAAAAATAGGAGAGAAGAGTTATTAAATGGAGAGTTAGAGGTATTGGGAAGATGGAGGGAATATTTTGAGGAATTGTTAAATGTTGATGAAGATAGGGAAGCTGTGATTTCATGTATAGGGCAAGGAGGAATAACATCTTGTAGGAGTGAGGAAGAGCCAGTTGTGAGTGTGGGGGAAGTTCGTGAGGCAGGAGGTAAAATGAAAGGGGGTAAGGCAGCCGGGATTGATGGGATAAAGATAGAAATGTTAAAAGCAGGTGGGGATATACTTTTGGAGTGGTTGGTGCAATTATTTAATAAATGTATGGAAGAGGGTAAGGTACCTAGGGATTGGCAGAGAGCATGCATAGTTCCTTTGTATAAAGAGTGCAAAAATTATAGGGGGATAAGTCTGTTGAGTATACCTGGTAAAGTGTATGGAAGAGTTATTATTGAAAGAATTAAGAATAAGACGGAGAATAGGATACCAAATGAACAAGGCGGCTTTAGGAAAGGTAGGGGGTGTGAGGACCAGGTGTTTACAGTGAAACATATAAGTGAACAGTATTTAGATAAGGCTAAAGAGGTCTTTGTGGCATTTATGGATTTGGAAAAGGCGTATGACAGGGTGGATAGGGGGGCAATGTGGCAGATGTTGCAGGTGTATGGTGAAGGAGGTAGGTTACTGAAAGCAGTGAAGAGTTTTTACAAGGATAGTGAGGCTCAAGTTAGAGTATGTAGGAAAGAGGGAAATTATTTCCCAGTAGAAGTAGGCCTTAGACAAGGATGTGTGATGTCACCGTGGTTGTTTAATATATTTATAGATGGGGTTGTAAGAGAAGTAAATGCGAGGGTCTTGACAAGAGGCATGGAGTTAAAAGATAAAGAATCAAACATAAAGTGGGAGTTGTCACAGTTGCTCTTTGCTGATGACACTGTGCTCTTGGGAGATTCTGAAGAGAAGTTGCAGAGATTGGTGGATGAATTTGGTAGGGTGTGCAAAAGAAGAAAATTAAAAGTGAATACAGGAAAGAGTAAGGTTATGAGGATAACAAAAATATTAGGTGATGAAAGATTGGATATCAGATTGGAGGGAGAGAGTATGGAGGAGGTGAATGTATTCAGATATTTGGGAGTGGACGTGTCAGCGGATGGGTCTATGAAGGATGAGGTGAATCATAGAATTGATGAGGGGAAAAGGGTGAGTGGTGCACTTAGGAGTCTGTGGAGACAAAGAACTTTGTCCTTGGAGGCAAAGAGGCGAATGTATGAGAGTATAGTTTTACCAACGCTCTTATATGGGTGTGAAGCATGGGTGATGAATGTTGCAGCGAGAAGGCGGCTGGAGGCAGTGGAGATGTCATGTCTGAGGGTGATGTGTGGTGTGAATATAATGCAGAGAATTCGTAGTTTGGAAGTTAGGAGGAGGTGCGGGATTACCAAAACTGTTGTCCAGAGGGCTGAGGAAGGGTTGTTGAGGTGGTTCGGACATGTAGAGAGAATGGAGCAAAACAGAATGACTTCAAGAGTGTATCAGTCTGTAGTGGAAGGAAGGTGGGGTAGGGGTCGGCCTAGGAAAGGTTGGAGGGAGGGGGTAAAGGAGGTTTTGTGTGCGAGGGGCTTGGACTTCCAGCAGGCGTGCGTGAGCATGTTTGATAGGAGTGAATGGAGACGAATGGTTTTTAATACTTGACATGCTGTTGGAGTGTGAGCAAAGTAACATTTATGAAGGGGTTCAGGGAAACCGGCAGGCCGGACTGGAGTCCTGGAGATGGGAAGTACAGTGCCTGCACTCTGAAGGAGGGGTGTTAATGTTGCAGTTTAAAAACTGTAGTGTAAAGCACCCTTCTGGCAAGACAGTGATGGAGTGAATGATGGTGAAAGTTTTTCTTTTTCGGGCCACCCTGCCTTGGTGGGAATCGGCCAGTGTGATAATAAAATAAAAAAAATAAAAAAAAAGGCAGGAGATTTAAATACCTTCCCACCCTTTATATACAAAAAAGTGTCACAAGTGCTATCACCAATCACTGCAACACTCTTTAACAAATCCATTAAATCCTCCACCTTCCCTACAGTTCTCAAAATAGCAAGGGTCACCCCAATCCATAAAGGAGGAGACCAAACATCCAACTTACACCCTCTCTCAAAAATCTTCGAAAAATTAATTCATAAACGAATCTACTCCTACCTCGTCTCCCAAAACATACTCAACCCCTGCCAATTTGGATTCAGGCCTAATAAAAATACTAATGATGCTATTATACACATGCTAGAGCATATATACACTGCAATAGAGAAAAAAGAAGTCCCACTGGGGATCTTCATTGACTTACATAAAGCTTTTGATACAGTTGACCATGACTTGCTCCACATAAAATTGTCACACTATGGTATAAGAGGGCACTCCCTCAACTACCTCAAGTCATACCTCAGCAACAGAAGCCAATATGTGTACGCATATGGGGCAAACTCTTCAGCACAACCAATTACAGTTGGTGTCCCACAGGAAAGTGTCCTTGGCCGTCTTCTCTTTCTCCTATACATAAATGACCTACCAAATGCTTCGCAATTACTCAAACCCACACTATTTGCAGATGACACTACATACGTCTTTTCTCACCCGAGCCCAGTCACACTAGCCAATACTGTAAATACCGAATTACAGAAAATATCTACCTGGATGAGGACTAACAAACTTACACTAAACATTGACAAAACCTACTTCATTCAGTTTGGTAACAGAGCTACAGATCTCTCTCTTAACATAATGATAAACGGATCACCTATCACCAAGCTAACAGAGGGAAAGCTCTTAGGAATCCACCTTGATAATAGACTCAAATTTCATACACATATACAACAAATTTCTAAGAAAATTTCCAAGACTGTAGGCATACTATCGAAGATACGGTACTATGTTCCACAGTCAGCCCTCCTGGCCCTATATCACTCTTATTTACCCCTATCTCACCCATGGAATTTGCACATGGGGCTCAACAACAATTAATCATCTCAGACCACTAATTACCCAACAAAAGGCTGCAGTCAGAATGATAACAAATTCTCACTACAGGCAGCACACTCCACCAATATTCAAAACACTAAACCTACTCACCATACAAAACATACATACTTATTACTGCACCTATTACATACATAGAACACTTAACTCTGATATTAACCCTCCCCTCAAACATCTTGCCAACCTCAACAGAACACATGACCATAACACAAGGCACAGATCACTCTTTGATGTTCCTCGTGTCCATCTCATGCTATGCAAAAACTCAATGCACATAAAAGGCCCTAAAATCTGGAATTCATAACCTGTAAATATAAAAGAAACACTACCTGTTTATAAATTCAAGTCTCTTCTCAAAGATCACTTACTCACCCAAAACCAAATAAATACTGAATAACTGAACCTTATAAATTATATATCTTAAATGTTTCTCACAATTATATCACATAAATGTTAAACCTAAGACTCAATCTAACTTTGTTATTTTTTAAATGCACTACCTAACAGAAAACTCCATTCAACTGAATGTACAGCAATGCATGCAACCATATGACCTGTCTTTGTAATACTCATTTGTGCTTTATAGTTATCTGTTTACAATAATGTTTTATCACTGATTACATCATTGCTTAGTTAATCTTAAGTTAATTTTAAGCCAGCCCGTAATGCTATGCATACAAGTGTCTTTGGCATGCTGCTCTTACCTGTATTTTTTTGTACCTCTGTATGTATGCTCAAATTACTAAATAAATAAATAAATACTAAACAATAAATTCCCTCCCCACCAAGCTGTCAGATGCCACACAAGTTTGGAAATTAAACATGGAGTCCCAGTGGAATGCATGCTTCCAGTATCAAAGGGATATGACTGAACAAGACAAGCTCCTAGACTCTATCATTTTAACCAGCTCTACCTTACCACCAGATACAAACAATGAGAATTGCACCATCAAAGCACTCCAGCTAATAAAAGATGAGATAAAAGTTAACACTGAAACCAGTGATATCAAGGAGGCCCGACTGCTAGGCAGGCTGGGTCAAAAGCAATGTGTTATGTTAAAATTCAATTCCACTGATGTAAAAGAAGACCTAATAAGTTCCTCCATCAAGAAATGGAGTTATGTGTATGTAATGAGTATCTAACTAAAAAACTACAGAACCTATTAGACAAACTTAGAAAACTTAAGTGTGACAATGCAACAATAAAACTGCTTTATTCGTGATGGCATTATCATGGTAAAATTATCACACATGGGTTGTAGGTTTGAAATAACAAATGATCAAGAACTAGCATGTTTCCTCACATTCACTGGTGTGACAACCTCGTTAAGCCATATCTCAACACAATATCAACCATGTACAGTGCTGTAGTATAGTAGAATTCACCCATAAGGTACTAAATTATGTGCTAAAGAGAAAAATTCTCATCGAATCTTATACCCAGTACCTCATACATTTTTAACTTTAATACTAATTTTAACCCATATTTTCATATCTATTACTGAATAACAGTAATTAATTCCCAGATGAGGATGGATAATGAGAACCTTCAAAACTAGGGACGCCAAGCCCATGATGATTCTCTTTAAACCGCTTGTGCTCTCTAAGCTGGAATACTGCTGTACACTAACGGCCCCCTTCAAGGCTGGCGACACTGCAGACCTGGAGAGTGTACAAAGACCTGTCACGGCACAAATAAGTGCGATAAGGCACCTAAACTACTGGGAACGGTTGAAGGTCCTTCATTTGTATTCACTGGACAGGCACCTGAGGTCAGTACCTGACCAACTGGGCTGTGGTTCGTACGTAAGCTAGCATGCGACCAGCAGTAACAGCTTGGTTGATCAGACCCTGATCCACCTTGAGGCCTGGTCTCAGACTGGGCTGCGGGGGTGTTGACCCCCAAAACCCTCTCCAGGTAAACTCCAGGTAATGAGCTGTCACCCATTATTGCAAAATGTTTAACATATCTGTAGCATCCTCACCCTTCCCATCTATACAGAAGGGCCCCTCTTTACGGCGTTTTGCTTTACAGTGTTCTGCTAATACGGTCATTTCAAATCATGACCAAAACTCTCTATACGGCTCCCCCCACCTGACTTTCTAATACGGTCACCGCGCCTCACCCAGTTTATTTACATTCTCCGTGAGATCCATAAGCACTGAGTCTCTCCATTATGTCTGGAAACTCCAAAATTTCAAGTGTTTTTAAAAGTCATTTCATATTTTATATATACTCTGATAATTATACCTATGTATACCTGTACCTAAATAAACTTACATACAGTGCTGGTATGCAGGTACACATTAAAATCAGTAGAGTGTCTTATGTCTTGAGATGTCATATTAGTACAGTGGACCCCCGGTATTCGATATTAATCCGTTCCTGAGAGCTCATCGAATACCGAAAATATCGAAAATGAATCAATTTTCCCCATAAGAAATAATGGAAATCAAATTAATCCGTGCAAGACACCCAAAAGTTTGAAAAAAAAAATTTTTTACAATATGAAATATTAATTTTAATACACACAAACTGAAGAAGACATGCACAGTTACATGACGCTTACCTTTATTGAAGATCTGGTGATGATTGATGGGATGGGAGGAGGGGAGAGTGTGGATGGTGTTAGTGTTTAGAAGGGGAATCCCCTTCCATTAGGACTTGAGGTGTCAAGTCCTTTTCTGGGGTTACTTCCCTTCTTCTTTTAATGCCACTAGGACCAGCTTGAGAGTCACTGGACCTCTGTCGCGCAACAAATCTGTCCATAGAGCTCTGTAACTCCCGTTCCTTTACGATTTGTCTAAAATGGGCCACAACATTGTCATTGCAATAGTCACCAGCACGGCTTGCAATAGCTGTGTTAGGGTGATTTTCATCCATAAAGGTTTGCAGTTCAACCCACTGTGCACACATTTCCTTAATTTTTGAAGTAGGCACAATGGATTCCACAACTGGCATAGGCTTCTCAGGGTTAGCCCCAAACCCTTCAAAATCTTTCTTAATTTCCATACTAATTCTCACCCTTTTTACCACAGGGTTGGCACTAGAAGCTTTCTTGGGGCCCATGGTGACTTATTTTGCAGAAACAAGCACCAAAAACAGTGATAATATGGAATGTACCGAATGTATCCTTAGATGCGCACACACTGGCTGGCTTGTAAACACTGGCACACACAGGGCAGTTCAGGCTACACGTGTACACGTCTCGTACGAATCGTATCAAATAGTGGGTTTTCAATTGTATACGGAGGCAAAATTTTTGCATTAAAATGCATCGAATACCAGATTTATCGAATACCGATGCCATCGAATACCGGGGTCCACTGCAATGATAATAATAATCACCGAGTCTCAACCCTTTCAGGGTTTCTGACATACTAGTACGGCTTACGCACCAGGGTTTTTGACATACTAGTACGCATAAATTCTAGCGCCTTCAAATCTCGCGGGAAAAGGCTGGTAGGCCTAGATGTGAGAGAATGGGTATGTGGGGGTTGGTGTGTGCGGTAGAAAAAATATCTGGGACCCAGTGGCACATTGTGGGAATGCCATTTTAGTAGACCATGTTCACCATGCCTCGCGGTAAGAAGCTCCTCACTCCTCGGCGAATTGGGACACTTTTGTTCCCCAGTGACAGTTCTAATACAGATGGAAGTGCCAGTGAAGATGAGTTTCAAGATTTTGGTGAGGTTGTGACTGAAACTAATGACATAATACCAGTAATTCAATTTAATTCAATTTAAAGTTTATTCTCTATAAGGATTACAATGCTGAGTTTACAGAATTTGGTTATAGTGTGG
This sequence comes from Cherax quadricarinatus, assembly GCF_026875155.1. NCBI lineage: Eukaryota > Metazoa > Arthropoda > Malacostraca > Decapoda > Parastacidae > Cherax > Cherax quadricarinatus. The sequence continues at coordinate 683,778 of NC_069436.1, read as the reverse complement.
TTTACATGTAGTAAAATAATAATTACAGAGTGTACCACTAGAACACCTAGCATGGCTAGGCATTTCGGGCAGACTTAAATTAAATCTTAAGTTTAAAATATTACAAAATTATGAGGTAAGTTGGTATTATGGCTAAGTGACTAAATACTAGTTTGTGAGTTTAGCAATGTGAATGCTTTTGTTTTGGCACTATATATAGTTTCAGTATTGGAGTATCACAGGCCAACTTATGACTAATTAAGATTCATTATTTTGAGATTGAGATTGATATTTCTGTTTATGGTCAAATGGGTGAGTGAGTGTAAGTGTTAACCACCAGGTGGTATTCGTGTAATTAGTTGACAGGGTGTATCAGGGAGATAAGATGTTTTCTGATGGTAGTTTTGAAGGTGATGAATGTGTCTGCAGTTTTAGAATTTTCAGTTAGGGTGTTCCAGATTTTAGGGCCTTTGACATACATTGAATTTTTGTAAAGGCTTAGTCGGACACGGGGAATGTCATAGAGATGTTTGTGTCTGGTGTTGTGCCTGTGGGTTCTGTCACAACTATCAAGAAAGCATTTTAGGTCAAGGTTAATATTGGAATTTAAGGTCCTGTAGATGTAGATTGCACAGTAGTAAGTGTGGATGTACTGAACAGGGAGTAAGTTTAGATCTATGAAGAGTGGGGGGGTGTGTTGCCAGGGATGGGATTTAGTGATTATTCTTACTGCGGCTTTTTGTTGGGTTATTATTGGCTTTAGGTGTGTTGCTGCAGTTGAACCCCAAGCACAGATAGCATAGGTGAGGTATGGATATATAAGTGAATGGTATAGTGTGAGAAGGGCAGTTTGCGGCACATAGTATCGTATCTTGGAGAGGATCCCAACCGTTTTGGATACTTTTTTGGTTATGTGTTGGATATGGGTGCTGAAGTTCAGGTTGTTGTTGAGGTATAGGCCTAGGAATTTGCCCTCATTATGCCTGGCAATTAGATTGTTGTCGATCTTAATGTTAATTTGCGCATCTCCTGCTCTGCTACCAAACATAATGTAGTAGGTTTTGTCAGTGTTAAGCGTAAGTTTATTGGCTGTCATCCAAGTCGATATTTTGATCAGCTCCTCATTAACAATGGTGTTGAGGGTGGCAAGATTAGGGCGAGAGATGACATAAGTCGTGTCGTCAGCAAAGAGAATGGGGTTCAGGTGTTGAGGAAAACCCAGACAACCCTCAGCCTTCCACCTCTGCTGCTGAGCCGTCTTGTTCACGTTCAGTTGTACGAGAATCAAAGCGGAAACTCCTATTTTCCCAAACCCTGGACTCAGATGTGAGCATTGGTGATGATAGTGATAGTGAATATGAACTACAAGCTCTTGAAAAAAGTACCGATATATAGTGAAGTGGAATATTCTCCAGTGAAGCTTCAGTATATACGACGATATATGCGCTCTGGTAGTGTGCCACATGCTAGCCCAAAGGGAAGGAGTATATCTCGGAGTACATCCCGTAGCTGAACAACAGGAACAGACTGAAAATGAAGATGATAGTGTTGCAATTGGGATGGAAAATGTGCATGGTGGTGGTAGTGGTGATGCCGGCAGTGAGGCACCAGCAGTGGGCCATGCTGCCACATACGCCACTGCCTCAGCTGATCTACAACAAAGGCCACAATCCCCCCACCCACCCACCACACCAGCCTCCACAACCACAACCACCTGTCAATGTCCAGTACCCAACAGCAGACCGCACCTGGGATTGGCAGGAAGCTGCCAATTTTGTTCCAAATCCCCACCAGTTTGATGAAAGCCAAAGTGAAATACGGCCATGTTGTACACTGGGGAACAGTGCCAGTGAATTGGAATGTTTCGAATTATTCTTTGACGAACCCCTGATGGAAATTATTGTCAGGGAAAGCAACAGATACGAGTACACCATGGCAAACAATACTTTCACCAAAATCACGTCTACACAAGTGGAAGGAGAAAACTGTGGCTGAGATGTATCTTTTCTTTGCCACAATAATGCTTATGCCACATGTGTATAAGCACAGTGCGAAATCATACTGGTCAACAGACCGCCTGATTGCAACCCCAGGTTTCAGTGATATACAGTGGAACCTCAAAAATCGAACGTATCACATATCAAACGTTTCGAAAATAGGACCATTATTTCGGACAAACTGTGTCCCTATTATCGAACGCGCCCCTATTTTCGGACCGCCAGGTACGGGACATGTCCACGGGCCCGCTCTGTCCGCATCCCCGCGCAGGCGCCATGAGCAGTTTAGCTTTGTTTATGCTTGAGTAAACACTAACCTGCACTCTCATTTTTTTTTTATTTATTTATTTAGTAATTTAAGCATACAAACAGAGGTACAAAAAATACAGGTAAGAGCAGCATGCCAAAGCCACTTATATGCATAGCATTACGGGCTGGCTTAAAATTAACTTAAGATAAACTAAGCAATGATGAAATCAGTGATAAAACATTATTGTAAACAGATAACTATAATGCACAAATGAGTATTACAAAGACAGGTCATATGGTTGCTTGCATTGCTGTACATTCAGTCGAATGGAGTATTCTGTTAGGTAGTGTATTTAAAAAAATAATAAAGTTATATTGGGTCCTAGGTTTAACATTTGTGTGATATAATTGTGAGTAACATATAGGATATACAATTTATAAGGTTCAGTTATTCAGTATTTATTTGGTTTTGAGTGAGTAAGTGATCTTTGAGAAGAGACTTGAATTTATAAACAGGTAGTGTTTCTTTTATATTTACAGGTAATGAATTCCAGATTTTAGGGCCTTTTATGTGCATTGAGATTTTGCATAGCGTGAGATGGACACGAGGAACATCAAAGAGTGATCTGTGCCTTGTGTTATGGTCATGTGTTCTGTTGAGGTTGGCAAGGAGATGTTTGAGGGGAGGGTTAATATCAGAGTTAAGTGTTCTATGTATGTAATAGGTGCAATAATAAGTATGGATGTTTTGTATGGTGAGTAGGTTTAGTGTTTTGAATATTGGTGGAGTGTGTTGCCTGTAGTGAGAATTTGTTATCATTCTAACTGCAGCCTTTTGTTGGGTAATTAGTGGTCTGAGATGGTTAATTGTTGTTGAGCCCCATGCACAAATTCCATAGGTGAGATAGGGGTAAATAAGAGTGAGATAAAGGGCCAGGAGGGCTGACTGTGGAACACAGTACCGTATCTTCGATAGTATGCCTACAGTCTTGGAGATTTTCTTAGAAATTTGTTGTATATGTGTATGAAATTTGAGTCTATTACCGAGGTGGATTCCTAGGAATTTTCCCTCTGTTAGCTTTGTGATATTATTATTATAATCAAAAAGAAGCGCTAAGCCACAAGGGCTATACAGCGCTGCAGGGTAGGGAAGGAAGCAAGGGAATTGGATGGCAGAAGGGAGGGGGGATGATCAGCAGGTTACAGAAAACAGCGGGGCAGGGGATAGTACGGGGGAAGAGGGTAGCAAGAGATTGAAGTAGAAAGGGCTGAAGGTATCAGAATTTGTGAAGTAAGTCAGTCGTTGTCAAAAAGTCAATGAGGATTTCCGGATGAAAGGTGGGTCCATCAGCAAGAAGGGGAAGGTTTAAAGAGAGAGCAGCGGAGCGAAGACGACTACAGAGGTAAATTCTGCGTGCTCGTTGATAAAGTGGGCAGTCCAACAGAATGTGGCTGACTGATAATGGAGCTTGGCAATTCTCACAGAGAGGAGCAAGACCCTCTCATAAGATATCCATGAGTAAGACGAGTATGGCCAATGCGAAGACGGGAGAGAGTAGTCTCCCAACCTCGCCCACTGGTGAAAAGAAGACGGCAGAAACCTATACTCGGTTTAATAGACTGAAGTTTGTTGCTGAGCATAGTAGACCAACGTTATTCCCAACGGGTGTAAAGGGTGGGAAGATTTGGCAGCAAAAATAGTCCGTAAATGGAATACCTCTATAAGAAAACTGGTAGGTCATGTACTGCGGGACCGCGCAGCAGTGTCTGCTGTTCATTGCCCTGTACGTCAACATGACCAGGGACCCAACAAAAAAAACAATATCTTTTGCTTGGTAAAGATGCGGCGTAGCCAAAGTTGGATATGGAGGACAAAGGGGTGAGGTGTATCAAATTTTTGTATAGCCTGTAAAGCACTAAGGGAGTCTGAGACAACCAAAAATTGATGACACAGGCATAGATGCAATACGGATAAGTGCTGTAAGGATGGCATATAATTCAGCAGTAAAAATACTAGCCGAAGATAGTAAATGCCCTTGTACGACGCTGTCCGGAAACACTGCTGCGAATTTCCCACGCCGTCAGAAGACTTAGAGCCATCTGTGTACACAGCAATGGCATGAGAATGAGAGTGAAAGTGGTCAAGAAAAAGAGGAGCGGGAAGCGACCGTAGACAGTTGGGGTTTCGAGCAAGGGAGGGAGAAAGAACAGACTCGAACAGCTGGAACTTCCCAGGGGGGTAGGGAAAAGTGAGATGCTACTGTACATAGAAAGGTGGTAGTTGAAGAGACGACAAGAGCGAATGAAGGCGAAGAGAGAAGGGACGGAGTAAAACAGGGGCGGCGAACAAATAAAGAATGTCTACTAATATCAGGGACCATTCTATAAATGGAAGGATTGCGGAGATCATTGAGAGCGTACATAGTAGCGCAGGCAATGGGCATCACGGCGATCGGATAAGGATGGAACGTTCGCTTCTGCATAGAGGCTCTCGACAGGGGAGAGCGGAAAGCACCAAGGCATAAACGTAATCCTTGGTGATGAATGGGGTTAGGTAGAGAGGTAGCAGGAGTGCCGTAAATGATCTGGTCACCATAACGTTTCGATAAAAAAGGGGTGGAAGTAGGCGAAGGGGGGTTGACGATCAGCTCCCCCCGAAAGATGGCAAGGGTTTTAAAAAGGGGTTCAGCCGGCGGACAATTCCCTTCAGAATAATGTGGGGTTTCCAGGAAAACCTACTCAAAGAGGAGGCCCAGAAACTTGATTTATCAGTTCGGGATAGGGGACCCATAGAGGTAAAAAGGATGTTTGGAGATACAGAGCCTCTAGTGAAAGTGATTTGGGGGGTTTTAGTGCTGGAAAATTTAAACCCCCACTTTGGTGGCCCAAATTTGGAAACATGGTGACTGCAGTTGGAGGAAACTGTAAGGGGTGACGTCAGACCGCCGGGCAATAGCGAAGTCATAAACATAGAGTGATGACCAAATTTTTTTGGGGAAAGATAGGGCCAAATCTTTAAATAGCAAGGAGAAAAAGGTTGGTCAAACACATCCCGGGGGGACCCCTTTCAGCTTGGTAAAGTCCAGGGAAGCACATTATTAACCCGAACAGGGAAATGCCTGCCAGTTAAAAAGTTTTTAACCTTTGACTGTCGCAACCCCCAATCCTGAGGTGTCTCCTGGTGTCGCAAAATTTAAAAAAAGAAAAAAATTTTTTTTTCTTATGAAATATAGAAAATCTTTTCCCGATTGTAATGACACCAAAAAAAAAAATTTGATGGAAAATGAGGGAATTTGCTCTCGCAAAGTTAGCGCCCTGGGCGCGTTTACAAATTGGCGTTTCGCCCATTTGAACCCTATTTTCGGCAATTCCCCTTGTTCCAGTCGCCCAAAAATCATAGCTTTTTCTTTTGATTCATTTTTTTTTTCGATTGAGTACAAGAAAAAGCCCATTTATGATTTCACTCCAATAATGTGGTCAGAAATTTTCAATTTTTGGGCCCAAATTTTACGAAAACTAAAAAATATGAAATTCAAAATAAAGGGCCCGAATAAAAATGCGACATTCCAGGTCTAAAATAACGTTTTCTTTGTTCATCAGTCAGTCTCCGGCCCCTCTTATTATTTTCTTTTTATTTTGAATTTTTTTTCAAACAAAAAATATTAGACTTACTTTTGCAGATACTCAAGCTGTAATAATGTATAAAAACACAAAACCCCTTCATGCGCATTTAGAATGGTAGTTGGACATTTTTGGAAAATGGCATCATTTGTTTACTTTTGAACATTGGGCAAAATCAAACATTTCCCCTTCTTTGAACCCCATTTTTTAGTTCTTTATATGTAAAATCAATCAAAAAACACAAAGTGGGCTTTTTAATTAAAAAAACGGTCGGGGGTTTTTTTTTTTTCTCTTATGCACTGCGTGCCCCCAGGATTTTTTTTATATGGTGCACACTGACCACACAGACCCTTCTCCCATGTGGGCCTACCAGCTTTCCCTGCTTGTTTTTTGAAGCCGCTAAAATTTATGAGTATATATACGTCAAACACGGCCCCCTCGTAAAACAAATTATACCCGCGAAGTAAAAGGGTTTAAAGGGAAAGGGTGGTAGTTTGCCTTGAAGGCCTAAGGAGTGGGTTTGGGGCAAAAAATATTATACCCCCAAGTTGTTTCATATGCCTTCTCAGGTAAAAAAATAGGCAAAAACTGAGTGGTTATTCGCAAAGGCTTACGAACTACGTACCCAAGCGTGGGAAAGGGGGGCTAGGGTAGAACGTCCCTTACAAACCCCATATTGATGGTGGGAGCTGTTGTGTGTCCTAAATCCACAAAAACGCTATTTATGGCTTTCCCATTATTTTGAAACTGCCCCGGGTTTTAAGAGCAATGGGCGATAGTGGTAGGTTTCATGCCCCGTGTGCCGGGTTTTGGGGAAAAGGGAGAACAATGGCGGTTTTTCCCCAGCTGGGGAAGAACTCCTTGTGCCCAAATAAGTTTAAAGGCGTAATAGGACTGCAAGGGCTGATGATAAAAATGTTGAGCATACAAATGAATTCGCGGGCCCAGCTGCCGTGATCGACAAGCTGAGAGTGTTGCCTCCAGTTTCTTGAAGTGTAAAAGGGACATTATCTGTTTTTCCTGGAGAAGAAAAGCCCAAAGGTGTAACCTTGGCAGCTTTGGGGAAAAAAATGGGGGGCATAGATGGAGTCCCTAAAATACGGCCCAGATGTTTTCCCAATTTCATTGGCAACACTAGGGGGTTTGCTATATCACACGGAACCCCGCAGAACAGGAGCCGGTCAGGAGAATATTTCCCACTCATTTTCGTACTTTTTTCCCGACTGCACTCAAGGGGAAAGCAGAGGGGTTGGGAGAATAATCTCGCCAGAAAGTGCTTTTTAGCGTCCGGATGACACGGCGAGCGTCGCACGTTCTGTTTAAAATCAAGGAGCGCTCTGTGGTTATTGTACGGTACCTCCCCCATGCGCGCGTTTAAAAACGTACTGCACGAGCAAAAGCGGGGCCCAAAAAGGCATGCATTTCTGGAATGCCTCCCGAAGTTTGGGGTATAGAATGAGAACTGCGGGGGAAAAACGGGAGGACGGAAGAGGTTAAAAGTCATCGTGGAGCGAAGAAGGAACCTCTTTAAAACATTTAGGTGTGAGTAAAGGTTCCAATTTCCCCGATTAAATTGCCAGCGTGGGGTGCGAAAGGTGGCGAATATGAAGGGGAAGTAAGAATGTTTGGGAAATGATCATGTCATGTAATCCGGGAGAAAGACCAAGTAAAAGTCTAAGCGGCGGGGAAAGCAGAGAGAGATCGATGAAAGAGAGAGTTGAGTCCGGGATCAAAATGGGTGTGAGTCCCTTTTTTAAAAACATGGGGGGGGTGGGTGGAAAGAAAACCCTCTAATGAATTCCACGGAATCACAGTAGCCCCCCCCCAGAGGAAATGGTGGGTTTAAAATCACCAAGTAACAGAATTGGTGGCGTAATGACGAAAAAAGGGAAGGCAAAACCCAAAATAGAAAATCCCCGAGAAGGAAGAGATAAAAAGAACAGAGCGTATCCCCCTATGTAATGGATCGGGCTGCTGTGTAATGCAGCAAAGTATGAAAAAATAGCTGTGGTACGGAATTCAGTGAGAGAAAAAGGGCCCTTTCTTTAAAAGGGCCCCATAGGAAAGGATCTAAAGAAACAATAATTATAGCCTGAGATGTGAGAAATAACAGCGGGTGTAATTTTGAAAAACAGGGCAAACTGGGAGTAACATCGAAGTCACCCGATTCCCCCTAAGGGCCGCGATTTTCCCACTGAAAATAGGCCATGTTTGGGCCAATGATAAAGATACTTGAAATCGCAGGTAAGGGTTCCTACGGACTAAAGGGTTAGAAAAGTCCACTGTGGGGGCAGTGGAAAATGTTCAAGCAGCAAAGGGAAACGGTGCGCTGTGAAAAAAGGGGTTTGCGCAGATGGAGAAAGGGAGAGAGAAAGGGGAAGGTGGTCAGGTCTTTGATTTTTTGGGTTCTGAATATTTCAAGATTGCTTCAGTGTTGGGGAATTCAGAGATGTCGAGGGGAGAAAATATTGGGAATGGTAGGGGGAGGATGAGTAAAATTGGAACGTATTGGACGTACAAGGTAGGGGGGGGGCGAAAGGGTGGGGGACTGGGAAGCGTGGCAGGGGCAGAAGAGGAGGAACCCGGGGAAAAGGTGGAGAAGAGGAAGAAACTTGGGGGGGGAACGGGAAAGGGAAGGTACATTCGGGGGAGGAGGGTAAACCTCTGCACTGTAATGAGCATGAGAGGAAGAACTAGGGACAGAGAAGGGGGGTAAAATGAGGAGGTGGAAAATGGGGGAGGTGTTACCGGGCCTTTTTGACTTTTTTAGAAATAGAGGGGCGATTGGGAGGAGGTGTTGTACAGGGGCCCGTCGATACGAGGGTTTTGGAGGAACTCAAAAAGGAATTAGAGGGCGTTGAAGTAGGACGTCTGAGCCGAGGACAGCAAAAGGATTAGTAAGGAGTGATTTTGGGAAGGTAACCCCAGAGGGGGGTGTAGAAAATGGGATACTAGAAGGGGGGGAGTTTTTAAACACGGGAATAAAAACACGTGGGAGTCTCCCTTTGGGGCGGAGATGAAAACTGCCTGGATAAGGGAGATCTTCCCGTCTCTTTGAGGTAACGGGTTTCCCCTCGTTTAAATAGACCCACAACGGCGAGAGTACGAAAGGGGGGCCCCATAAGTTAAGGCAAGAGGGAGATGATGCAAAACTTTAGAAGGGCATCGGCACCACCGCTGGGGATTTGGGGATGTCTGCAATATTTCGCGGGGGGGCCAAATCGCCAACAATTTTACACTGTTTTGGTGTAGGGGCCCTTTCGAACTTGTAACCGTGTCCTGCTATATAAATGAGGTGGGAGTTCTCGGCTGCAAAAAAATTAAAAAGAGCCACATTGCTGGGGATTCTCCCCCCACGGGAGGAAAAACGTAAGTGTCTTCCTTGAGGATTGGGAGATCTTGGAGTCCAGCTGTTCTAGAATGTCAGTGCCACTGTCTGGAAATTTTGTTGAATATGGGATGGGAGAATGACGGTCCCCTACAAAAATTGAGGGGGAAAGATGTTTTTCAAGAGTGACGGAACGTATCGATAGGGGGAAAAACGAGGAGCTATGAGCCCGGGGGCATTTTGTACGGTAATGATGTGGTACCGCTCTTAAAGATGAAAAGAAAAACTTTTCAACATGGCTAGGAGTGCCTTCCAAATTTTATGGTCAGAAAGAAGGCAGTAAGGAAAAATTGGCGTAAAATGAAGAAATTTTGTCCCCTGTCGTCTGAAACTGAGCGTGGAAAGGGAGTGAAGGACGTGTCGATTTTCTGAGAAAAAAACAGAAAGGGGGAGAAAATAAACACAGGTAATTGTCGTTGGGATTTAGGCGTGGGGCCAGGTTGGTCCGACGTGGAACGGGTCGGCGATTTTAAAATTGCCGCACCGTAGAGGGGGAGGCCGAACTAGTGAGGAGAGCGAAGGTCCCATAAATCGAAGGAGTCAGTCGAGGCCCAGTACCTGAAGCGGGTGAGGAAACAGCCCCCGGGGAATAGGTACAGAGGCATGAGGAAGTCTGAAAAGGTGGGCCAAAGAAGGGGGGGGGTCAGAAAAGGGGTGGGGGGCAAGAAGGGGGCCCGGGGTACAAAGGGTTTTGGACTAGGGCTGCCTGGGTTTGGTTATCTTTTTTTTTTTTTTTAAAAAAAAAAAAGAAAGAAAAAAAAGAAAAAAAAAATAAAAAAAAGAAAAAAAAAGGGGGACGGGGGGGGATAGGTCCCAGGAAAGGGAAAGAAAGGGCCAGAAATCTCCCTTCCCCCCCAAAGGACCTCACACCCCCAAGTAGCGCAGATTTTCAGCATGGAACCCCTGCCATACCCCACCCTCTGCTAGTAAACAACAATTCCCGGAAAGCAACTCACTCTGCCGAGCTACCTCGGTGGACAAAAGAGGGGCGGCCGGTATCCCCCACAAAGCATACCTCCTTCGGCACCACCCCCCGGGTCCCAAAAAGGGGGCTTCCGGATCACTCGTCGCCCGGGAAAAAAAACCCAAAACTACTGGGATACTGGAAGGGATCGGGGCATCCCCAGGCGATCCCGATTCCACGGCAAATACGCCCCCGCTAAAAACTAACGGAATGGGAGGACCCCGGGATCCTTTCCCTACCTAGGAACTAGCGCGCCGTGGGAGAAATCCCAAATGACAAAAGGGAAGGGCAAAAGGGAGGGGTGGGGAGAGAAAGGGGGAAAGGAAAAAAAGGGGAGGGTGGGGGGGATGGGATAGGGGAGGGGGATTGGGGGGTAATTAGGTTCGGTTGAGGAAGAAGACGATAGGCTAAATTTCCCCAAACAAGAGCCTCTTCACCACGCCAAGGACCCCCCCCCGAAAAGGGGGCTTTGTGTATGTGATCCGTTTATTGTTTGTTAAGAGGTACCTGTAGCGTTACCAAACTGAAAGAAGTAGGTTTTTCAAAAGTTTTTGTGTAAGTTTGTTATCCCCATCCAGGGAGTATTTTCGTAATTTGGTGTTTTCAGTTTGGCTGGTGATGGCTCGGGTGAGAAATCGTATGTATGTCATCTGCAAAAAATGTGGGTTTGAGTAATTGGAAGCATTTGGTAGGTCATTTTTTTTATAGGAGAAAGGAAAGGGCCCAAAGGACACTTCCCTGTGGGGGACCAAAATGTAAATTTGGTTTGCGGAAGAGCTTGCCCCCTTTGCGTAAAATTGGCTTTGTTGCTGAGGTAAGACTTGAGGGAGTTGAGGAGTGCCCTCTAATACCATAGTGTGACAATTTTACGTGGAGCAAGTCATGGTCAACTGTATCAAAAGCTTTACGTAAGTCAATGAAGATCCCCAGTGGGACTTCTTTTTTCTCTATTGCAGTGTATATATGTTCTAGCATGTGTATAATAGCATCATTAGTATTTTTATTAGGCCTGAATCCAAATTGGCAGGGGTTGAGAATGTTTTGGGAGATGAGGTAGGAGTAGATTCGTTTATGAATTAATTTTTCGAAGATTTTTGAGAGAGGGTGTAATTGGATATTTGGCCTATAGTTATTCAACTCTGTTTGGTCTCCTCCTTTATGGATCGGGGTGACCCTTGCTATTTTGAGAACTGTAGGGAAGGTGGAGGATTCAATGGATTTGTTCAAGAGTGTTGCAATGATTGGTGATAGTACTTGTGACGCTTTTTTGTATATAAAGGATGGTAAGGTATTTAAATCTCCTGCCTTGTTTTTCAGTGCGTTGATATAATAAGGGAGACTTCGTATGGGTTAGTCGGAGCTAGGAACAGTGTGTTCGGGGTAGTTGCCAGTGAGGTAGTCATTTGGTGGGGTATCTGAGCTTGGGATTTTATTGGCAAGGTTTTGATCTATAGTGGAGAAGAAATCATTAAGTCTGTTTGCTGTTTCTGTTGGTGGGAGTTGGGGTTCATCTGATTTTGCTAATTTTATTTCGCTATGTCGTGATATCTTTTTTGTTCCCAGAATTTCTGATAGGGTCTTCCAGGTCTTTTTATATCACCTCGTAAGTGGTGATATCTGTTCTCATAATACAATTTTTTTGCCCTTCTTATCAGGCTGGTAGGATTGACGGTAACGTTTTGTTTGGTCTCTGGTTTATGTGACCCATTCTGTACTGTTTTTCATATCGGTGTTTTTGTATTTATGGATTTGAGAATGCTGGGTGTTTAGCAAGGGACTGTTCAGTCTCTTAGCTGTCATCTGTTTAGTTTTTTTTGGGCAGTGCTTGTTATAAAGGTATTGGGTCTTTTTTAGAAAATTATTAAAACATTCGTCAATATCTGTATAGATTTCTAGCTCAGTGTGCCAGTCAATGTTTGTTACTGCTGTTGTGAAGTTATTAATGGCTGCCTCATTGTGAAGTCTGAAGGGTGACTTTAGTAGTGTCTTGGGGTATTTTACCAAGAGTTGTTATGAGGAAAGTAAGGTAGTGGTCTGTCGTATTATCTGTAATTATGCCTGATTTTAATTAAAGGGGATATGGTGTTGGTCCAGATGTGGTCAAGTAGGGAAACACTAGTCTCTGTAACTCTTGTGGTTTGTTACTGTTGGTTAGCAACATGCAGTTATCATTGTGTTTGTGAATTCAGTAACGTGTGGGTCCTGGTCTTGCAGGAGATTTATATTGAAGTCACCTGAGAGTAGTAAGTGATCTTTGTTCATGCGTGCATCAGTTATCATACTTCCTAGGTTTTGACTAAATTGGCTAATGTTTGATTGTGGAACTCTGTAGATGCTTTATCACTGTGAGAGGTTTTTGTAGTATTTGATTTGATTTTATCTATTATATATTCCCCATGATCACCCTTGTGCAAGTATTGTGAACATTCTAGTTGGGTCTGAGTAGTATATAGCAGTGCCACCCCCTGATGGTCAGGCCTACAGTTGTGTATGGCTGAGTAACCAGGAATGGCATAGACATCTGTAGTAATCAGGCTTTAGCCAGGTTTCAGTTAGTGTAATGTTGGACATATTGGCATGCAAGGAATTTTAGTAAAGCTAGGAGGTTCATCATAATGCATGCTTAAAGATCTGATATTGTAGTTAAAGATAGTTATGTTGTTGTTAGCTCTGAGAAGTGCCTTTGAATTGTTATGCAGTGTAGAGAAATACAGTAACTGTTGAATCATTTAAGTCATTAAAGAATAGGTTGGTATCAGGATCAATGCTGTAATCATAGAGATTTGTATGAATCTATAGTTAGAATTAAGTAATAAAAAAAGTAAATATTCTAAAGCTAAAAAAAAAAAAAAAAAAAAAAAAAATAGCACCATGAATTATATATCAAATGTTAACAAAATGAGCTAATGTAGTTTTTTAAAGCTAAAATAAAGAGACAAATATAAAAGTGACTAAAATAATTAGTGGGTGAACAATAAAGTGATGATCACATAATGGAGCTTGGAATATGATAGTAGGTATACTTTAAAGTAATTCTTTAAATGTTAGAATTATATATAAAATTATAATCTAAAAAGGACTAATATAAAGTTTTGGTGAACAATAAAGTGGCAATCAATAATTAGCACTAAAGTCTAATGATAATGACGTTTGTGGATTCCTATTTTTTTTGAGTAGAATGAGCTATAGTACAACTAATTTAATCTAATATAATAAACAATACAAATTAAAAATAGCCCAGTCCCTCTTCTCACAAGTAATTAGCAATATGGTCTAAATAATGAATTTGTAATGACTATAGTACAAACTGAGTTTAACTAATAAAAATAAAAAAGGCACACAGCCTCTCAATTGTAATTGCACTAAGGTGTGTATATCTGTTTGTTTTACAAGAACTAGAGTATAACTAGATTTAACTGACAAGATAAAATATGCAAGTTAAGGTAGAAAAAGAATAAAAAAAGTTAGAAAAAAAAAATATAAAGAGTAGTTGTATTGGGGGGGGGTAAGTTTTCTAGTTACAAAGATAGTGCAGGCCTTGAACAATAATAGAATTGGAAAGATACACTTAATTGCACACACAATATAGTCACTATCAAGAGATGAAAACAATCTTAGAGTAGGATTTATAATACAAACTTATAATATAAAATACAAATTGAAATGGTACTTGCAATTGCACTCGAGTCTGGTCTAGGTTGTTGACAAGATCAGGAGATAAACTAGATTTAAATTGACAAAAATATAATTCACATTAAAGTACCAAAGAATAATAATAAAAAAATTACAAGGTAATGTCTTGGTTTATAATATGATAGCAAGCTGGTTGACAAGGAACACAGGAACAAAGGATAATATAATGGTTTGGAGTTGAATATACAAACTTGAAAATTGTGCAACAAATGTTATTGGAATTATAAAATAATGTTATGTCCAAAAGTAAAAATTGACTGGTAGTAAAATATGGTGTTTAATAAAATTTTAGTAAGTAATAATGATTACAAAAAAGTGTTTTATAAAAGAAATGTTATTTCATTCATATGCACTGGAGTTTTATACTAAGGTTATATGCAGCACAAGGTAATTAAGATTACTCTAAGGATAGTAAATGTGGTATTAAAACAGGAAAGGTAAATAACAAGTATGGATATTAAATGTCAAAAAGTTAAAAGTAAATTGCAAATAATAGTAAAAATGATAATTTATTAATTTTAGTAAGTAATATCAATTGATAGTATTTAAAAAATATCAGTAATAATTGGACAGAGAAAGTAACAATTCCAGCTAATGTTTAAGCAAACAATATTAAATAAGAAAATTACATATAAGTACATATGCTTACTAGAAAAATCATAAAAAATGATGTATTATTATTAATTACTAAGAGATTGTACATGAAATTGAACAATAATGGAGGCAAAAACCTTCACTACACTACGTAGGCTTTTAGTGATGGACATTGTTTAGTTATTCTCTGTAAAGATAAGTAATCCTGAGAATCGTATAGATCATTCTCGTTCGTTGTTGTGTACTAGTGACCTACATTTGTTTTACCTAAAAAGAATTTCCTCTCTCGTGGTGAAGCATTGGTGTATAGTGTCATTCTTCCCTCTCCGCTTAAGTTTTCTGACTCTATAAAGGAGGTTCTGAACTTTATTGTAAGACACTCGTTTATGTATACCTCTTTCTTTACTTTAATAGATGCAATAAATTAAGTCTTTTTTTCTGTCATTGAGTGGAATCTAAGCATAACAATTTCTACCATGGATCCGAGTAACCTGGGCTCATTATTTCAGACTCTGTTACGAATAACACTTGTTTTGGTCCTTTAAGTTCTGCGAGTAATTTCTTTACAGTTTTTGTTTGGTCATATCACTGGGGAAAAAGTGGAGACTGTTAACATTACCTGCGTCCCGATAGTTTTAATCGTTTGCTCAGTTTTTATCTTCTTGTAGAGAAAGTAACACTGAACCTGTTATCTAAGTTGTATCACATTTTTTTACAGCTTCTTCAACTTTTGTATTAAGAATTATTAAATTTGTTGGGTATGGCTATAATGACTGTCTGGATGGTCTTGTCACAGTTTAGTTCATTCCTGGTGTGATAAACTTTTGTTCAAGACTGAGGATTTTGTTCACGAGTTGTGTCATCCTGGTGTCTTGTTTTGTTAGCGTCTCTCGAAGATTCATATTTTCAATAACTAAGTTGGAGATGTATGTTTTTTAGGGCATCTCGGATCGTTGGTCATCACCTTAAGAGACTACTTGGTAGGTGAATCCGGGGGAGAAGAGGGGAGGATGGGCTGGTGGCAGCCATGTTTTGTTGTTTATTGTTGTGGTGTCGCCTATGACGGTGGTGATGGGGAGGTTGCTGGGCCGTCGTCCTCGCTGAACTACACTTTGTTGAATAGTTTGATTTTTCGTGTTTTCTTGCGGCCTTGGTGCTGTTTCCTCTTAATTGTTGCCTCCATAATACTGACAGGAATTGTTGTTAGTTAAGAAGAAGTTGTAGTTTTACAAAGCTTAGGGTTACGATGTTCGGCTGGCAGCGGGGTGTTGCTTTCGGTTTGTGGCATTCTTCTTGATCTCTATTATTTTCGATTTTGTAGTTTCACTGTTGGTAATCTTTGGTCATTCCTGGGTGCTACGTTTGTAGTGCATTTTGCTTGTACTTGGTCATCATAGGAAGCATTGGCACTCTGTTTGTTGGAGAAAAAGTGAACGAGCTTGTAAGTCGCTGCTGTGCCTCTGCCGCATTTTACGATAATTTTGTTGTGTATTAGTGCTTGTGGGACCTGTGAATAAGCAGCCATGGCCCAAAGAAACTGCTAGTGGGAAACCCCAGTGGTGAAAGAAAGTGAGAAACACCAAAGATGTGAAGAAGGAAATATACAGAAGTATGACAGAGTGGAGTGGAGACTTGTTGAGCTTGCCAGATGTATGGAAAAAACAAGTCGACCATCGGTTCTATCCCTGTCAAAGAAAAACAAATCAAGGAAGCTGAAGTTTGCCGAAAGGTTTTAATATTGCTACCAAAAGAAAGACCACAAATAGTTGAAAGAGGTTGAGAAGTTGTGTTGCTGGTGTGGATCAAGAATAAAGAGAATTTGCTGTGATAGTGTATCAGAGACCATTATTTGCAAAAAGCAAGGAAGTTGGCATGGAGAATCTGGTACAGAAAACTCCTGGAACCAGTGCTGATATGAATATAAGGCCAGCAGAGGCTGGGTTTGACAGATTTATGAAGCATAGCGGCATACCCAAGTGTTGTAAGCATGTGAGGCAGCAGTTCAGACAACGGGCAGCTGACAAGTTTAGTACAGGAGTTTAAGGGTACATAGACGAGTGAAGAATTCAAACCTGGAACAAGTGTTTAATTGTGACGAAACAGGCTTGTTTTGGAAGAAAATCCAAAAGAACCTTCATCACACAGGAGGAAAAGGCACTGCCAGGACACAATCCATGACAACAGGCTTACTCTTTTGTTTCTGTGCTAATGCTAGTAGTTTGGTGGATTTAAAAGTTGAAAGCTTTACTTGTGTATCATTGGAAAATCCCAGTGTGTTTAAGAAACAATGTATTAAAAGACAAGTTGTGTGTCTTGTGGAAAGCTAACATAAGGCATGGGTCACAAGACAAATTTTCAAAAGAGTGGGTCCTATGAAGTGTTTGGCCCCAGTGTGAAAAAATACCTCCTCAGGAAAAGAAATTGCCACTCAAGTGCCTCCTGTTAATGGACAATGCTCCCTGCTCATCCTCCCAACTACGAGAGCGACGCCTCTTGCTAAGAATTTCAGTTTGAAAAGTGCTTTGAAGTGACACAGACTAAATAGACCCTAAGAAGAGTTTCTGGAGGAATCAATTCAACATCTACAGCTCCATAAGCCTTATAGAGTAAAGCTTGGGAGGGAGTGACTTCCAGGACTTTGAACTCTGCTTGGAGACAATTGTGGCCAGATTGTGTTCAAAAGAGGGATTTTGAAGGGTTTGAGGCCGACCCTGACCCAGCTCACCCTCTGCCTGTTGTGGACTCTATTGTGGCATTGGGGAACACCCTGGGGGTTGGAGGTGAGTGGTGAGGATGTGGAAGAGTTGGTGGAGGACCACAGAGAAGAGCTAACCACTGAAGAGCTGCAAGAGCTTCATCTGGAGCAGTATCAGACCACAGCTGAGGAACTTGCTTCAGAGGAGGAGGAAGAAGGAGTGGATGAGGTGCCTTCTTCAAAGATTAAGGAGATTTGTGCCAAGTGGAATGATGTCCAAATGTTTGTGCAGAAGTACCACCCTGAGCAAGCTGAAACAAGCCATCTTTGCAACAAGTTCAGTGACAGAACCATGTCCCATTTTAGGGAAATGTTAAAGAGGCGCCAGAAACAGAGGACTGTGGACAGTTATTTTGCGAGACAGGGGTCCAGTGACTCTCAAGCTGGTCCTAGTGGCATTAAAAGACAGAGAAGAGAAGTAACCCCAGAGAGGGCTTTACCTGAAGTCCTCATGGAGGATGATTCTCCTTCCAAACACTAACCCCAACTCCCTCTCTCCTCTTCCCTATCTTCCAGATGCCATCACCAATCTTCAATAAAGGTAAGTAAAAATGTTATTTTATATGTATTACTATACATAATTAAAAACTATAGTATTTGTTGTATGTAAAACTGTAATTAATCTCTATAAAATGTATTTTTTGTGAGAATATTTTTGGGTTTCTGGAATGGATTAATTGTATTTCCATTATTTCTTATGGGGAATATTGCTTCGAATTTCAGACTTTTCGAATTTAGAACTAGCTCCTGGAACGGATTAAGTTCAATTTTTGAGGTTCCACTGTAATGGGAGTGAATCGATTTGTGCTACTATTACGTATGCTTCACTTCTCAGACAAAACCAGACCTGACAGAAATGACTGGTTATATAAGATAAGGAATGTGTTTGTGTATCTGAAACAGAAATTCAATATGTATTTTTATCCCTTCAGGAAGCTTGTAATTGATGAGTCTTTGATTCTGTTCAAAGGAAGACTCTCTTTCAAGCAGTACATACCAAGCAAGAGGAAACGCTTTGGTATAAAGTTGTTTGTGCTTTGTGATTGCTACAGTGGTCTTGTATTGGATATTATTGTGTACACTGGAAGTTATACATTGCAAAATACCAGGAAGTTATTGGGCATCTCTGGTGATGTGGTTAGAACAATGATAGAACTATACTTTGGTAAGGGGCATATATTATATACCAATAACTGGTACACAAGCCCCTCACTCAGTGATTTGTTGCAATGGAACATGACAGATGTGTGTGGCACAGTGTGTGCAAATCATAAACATATGCCCAGGTTTGACGCTGGCACTCATAGAGGTTGGGTGCTGGCGTTTGCTGCCAATGACATCATGGCATTTCGGTGGCATGACAAACGAGATGTCACACTGTTGTCATCAGTTCCCCCTAACGAAATGACAAACACTGGCAGGCAGCATAGAGAGAGCGTTGAACCCATTCTAAAACCTGCAGCTATTATTGATTACACCCTCAATATGCGTTCAGTGGATAAATGTGACATGCAGATTGGGTTTGCTGATTGTGTTCGTGAGAGTTATAAGTGGTACATAAAACTTTTTCCATCTTCTGGACATTTCCATGCTCAATGCTTATAATATGTACAAGATGAGGACCAGAAACAAACCACCATATGGCAAATTCTGTTTGTCTGTCATCAGACAAATAGTATTCAAGTATCAAGGAACAACACCTGCAACAGAAAACCACCCACTAAATTATCAACAACTACCTTCTCATCAGAAGCATGGTGATCACTTCCTGGTAAAACTGCCTGCTACTGCTTTCAAGAAAAAGGCTCAGAATTGGTGTTACGTCTGTACACATACAAAAAAAACGCCCACAACAATGCAGAGACACTCGTTTTATGTGTGAGGAGTGTAAAACACCACTGTGCATGACACCATGTTTCAAAGACTTCCACAGGCTGCAGAACTTCTAGAAACATTCCCTATGACTGTATATAAAATATAGAAAAATAGTAATAAACAACATTTCCTATCAATTGTGTGTGTAAACAAGAATTATAAACAATATTTTTATTTATTTATTTATTTATTACCAATTTGAGCACACATACAGAGGTACAAAAAAATACAGATAAGAGCAGCATGCCAAAGCCACTTATACTATGCATAGCATTACGGGCTGGCTTAAAATTAACTTAAGATTAACTAAGCAATGATGAAATCAGTGATAAAACATTAATGTAAACAGATTACTATAAATCACAGGTGAGTATTACAAAGACAGGTCATATGGTTGCATTCAGTCATATGAAGGATTCTGTTAGGTAGTGTATTTAAAAAATAATAAAGTTAGATTCGGTTTTAGGTTTACATTTATGTGATAAATTTGAGAAACTTTTAAGACATACAATTTTAAGGTTCGTTTTTCCCTTTTTTTTTGGGTTTTGGGTGAGAAGTGATCTTTGAGAAGAGACTTGAATTTATAAACAGGTAGTGTGAGTATGTTTTGGGAGATAAGGACAACAGTGCTTGTGCAGTTATTGTGTAGTAAATAAAGAAAAAAAAAATTTAAAAAAATTGTGCCATATTGGTCTCCAGGCTAAAAAAAGTTACTTGAAAAAAAAAAATAATAATAGAAATACGGGTACCTCTGACTTACCCCCAAGTTGGTTCCGACCAACCGGTTATAAGAAAAATGGACGTAAGTCAAAAACCTTTTAAAAATTTGCGACATACTGGGAAAATGTGTAATGTCAACATTTGTATATAAACTACCTACATTATTGTAATGTAAGGCAATCATTATTTCACTCTTTTTACCTAATATACTTTTATTTTATATTTTAATTATTTTGAAAAAGTTATTATATATGGTAGTGAACTGTGTTGTAAATTTTCATCGCATACGTATTTATTTATTTATTTATTTTGAAATTTAGAAAACAAAAAGAGTCAATAAATACGGTAAGAGCAGCATGCCCAAAACCCCTTTATGATAGATTTGGGGTGGGTTAAAATTAAATTTAAAATTAACTAAGCAATGATAAAATCATTGAAAGCAATTGTAAACAGATAACTATAAATACAAATGAGTATTACAAAGGGCAGGCCCAAAGGTTGCATGCACTGCTGTTCATTCGTAGATGGAGTATTCTGTTAGGTAGTGTATTTAAAAAAAAAACAAAATTGGTTTAACATTTGTGTGTATAATTGTGAGTACATTTGGATATACAATTTATAGGTTTTAGTTATTTATATTATTTGGTTTTGGTGAGAAAAAGAATTTGAGAAGGACTTGAATTTATAAAAAGGTGTCTTTCTTTTATATTTTCAGGGGAATGAATTCCCGATTTTTAGTGCCTTTTATGTGCATTGGTTTTTTTCATAGCGTGAGATGGACCGAGGAACATCAAAGGTGATCTGGCCTTTTATTATGGCATGTGTTTTGTTGAGGTTGGAAGGGAGTTTGAGGGGGGGGTTTTAATACAGATTTAAAATTGTTCTATGTATGAAATTTAAGTGCAATAAAAAGTATGGATTTTTTGTATGGTGAGTGGGTTTGGTTTTTTTTGAATATTGGTGGGTTTTGCTGCCTGTAGTGGAATTTTTTTTCTTTTCAAACTGCGGGCCTTTTGTTGGGAAATTTTAGTGGTCGGGGAGATGGTTGGGTTGTTGTTGGGGCCCCATGCTGACTGGGGGAAAAATTTTCGATTTCATAGTATGCCTACAGTCCCCGGAAAAATTTTTCTTAGTATTTGTTGTATATGTGTATAAAATTTGAGTTTATTATCGAGGTGGTTTCCCAAAAGGGAATTTTCCCTCTGTTGCTTTGTGATAGGTGATCGTTTATCGTTATGTTAAGAGGAATCGTACTCTGTCCCAAAAACTGAATGAGGTAGGTTTTGTCAATTTTTAGGAAAAAAGGTTTGTTACGTTATCTTTATGTATTGTCGACCCAGGGGGAATGGGAAAAATTTTACCATGGTATTGTCACCCTGCCAGAATGTAGTAAAAACCAAACCCAAAAGTAAAGAAAACAATCTGGCCCATGTGTAATACATACCCCGTGGCTGGCTGGCTGGCCGGGGTGGGGGGCCCGGTTGGATGCCCTGGTGATGAATGTGGTTTGCCTCTCTTTTCTTCTCTCTCTCTCTCTCTCTTCAATAAAAATTTCCCCTGAAAAGGACCGGCCCCACACGTTATAAATTTTTGAAAACACTATGAGCAACTGCATGTTGCAAACCAAATAAAAAAAACATCCCAAAGGGGTTCCACGACTAGTTTTTTCCCTATTAGACCAATCTGGACCAAACCTACCCCCTTTAATTTTTCCAAAACACCTGAAACCCTTTCCTTTGTGACGACACGATTTATGTCACTTGCCCCCTTAACTTTGCCCCCCTTAAAACCCATTTTTAAACGAGGAGCTGCTAAAAATTTATCGACTTGGATGACACCCAAATTTAAACTTACAAAAAAAAACCTGGCAAAAACCCACCCGTACTATGTTTGGTAGCAGAGAGGTGGGTTTCACAACTTAACATTAAGAAAAAACAACGCTCTAATTGCCAGGGCTTTAAAGAGGGGAAATTCCCTTGGGCCCATACCTCGACAACAACCTAAATCTCGCACCCCTTTTTCCAAAACCTAACAAAAAAAATTAGGGGGTAGATTGGTTTTGACAGCAACCCCCCCAGGGAAGTTTCTTTCCCTTGCCAGATGACTGTGAAACAGAAAACCCGAAAATGTTTTTTTCCCTGATGGTAAGATTGCTGGTTTCTTTTTTCCCGTCTCCTAAACATGCCCAGATAACAGGGTATCTTTCTACCCTACTTACCTTTTGGCTCAACTTCACAGAAAATGCACATCCATATATAATTTTACCTTAAAATCTAGGTTTTTTCTCCCCTTTTTTCCCAAAAGCTCTTGTTCCCTTTTTTTTTCTTCAAATTTTCCATGGGGGAAGTGGAAAAGAAACTTTCCTCCATAAGCCATGCGGGGTGTTATGAGGCCCACTAAAAAAATTTGGGGGGCAATGGGGGTAGTAACCCCTTCTCCCGTAGACAATTTTTTTTTTTTTTTTTACAAAAAACAGAAAAAGAAAAAATTTTTAAACTGGGGTGCCCTTTAATGTGCGTTGGGTGTAGTGCCCCCCCCCCCCCGGAAAGACAAGAAACAGATATTTTCTGATGTTATGGGAAAGAAAAGAAGTTGGGAAAGTCCTGGGCCCCAAACGAAACAAAGCTGAAGGGGGTGGGGAGTTTCGGTGGGGGGAAATAAATGGGGTTTAAAACTGGGGGGTATCTGAGAGAGTTAGAGGGAAAGGAAGGGGGCCCGTAATGTTGAAGGATCAGTTATGGGGGAGAAGAGAGAAATGAATGTGTAAAAATTTAAGAAATTTTGTGGTTAAAGAAAAGGTTTGGTGCGAAAAGGGGTTTTAAAAAGGGTTTTATGACTTGGAGGGAAAAGAGGAATGTAGAGGAGAGAGAGTTTGGGAAAATGTTAAGTGAATGTATAGAAAAACCCTTTTAACCAAGGGGGAGGAGTAATTGTGGTAGGGGGCCCGAATGCTAAAATAGGAGAAACTTTTAGAGAGGGGTGGTAAGTAAGTTTGGGGTGCCAGGTGAAAATGATAATGGGAGCCCTTTGATTGAAACTTTGTATAGAAAGGGGTTTAGTTATAGGTAATAATACTTTAAGAAAAAAGGATAAATAAGTATACAAGATATGATGTAGGGAAAAATAAACAGTAGTTTGTTGGATTATGTATTGGTAGATAAAAGACTGTTGAGTAGACTTCAGGATGTACATGTTTATAGAGGGGCCAAATATTTTCAGATCACTTTCTAGTTGTAGTACACTGAGAGTAAAAGGTGATGGGATACAAGGAGAATAGAAGCATCAGGAAGAGAGAGGGTGAAGGTTATAAAAATAATAAGGAGGCAGTTAGGGTAAGATTAATAAACAGCTATTGGAGGTAGATGGCCTAATGAGAGCATAAGCAATGGGGTCGAAGAGGGGATGGGGTAGGTATAAAAATGTAGTATTAGAGTGTTCAGCAGAAGTTTGTGGTTACAGGAAAGTGGGTGCGGGAGGGAAAGAGGAGCGATTGGTGGAATGATGATGTAAAGGGGTAGTAAGGGAGAAAAAGTTAGAATATGAAAAAGTTTTTACAAAGCAGAAGTGATGCAAGGAGGGAAGAGTATATGGGGGAAAAAGAGAGGTTAAGAGAGTGGTGAAGCAATGTAAAAAGAGAGCAAATGAGCGAGTGGGTGAGATGTTATCAACAAATTTTGTTGAAAAATAAAAGTTTTGGAGTGAGATTAACAAGTTAAGGAAGCCTAGAGAACAAATGGATTTGTCAGTTAAAAATAGGGGGAGGAGAGTTATTAAATGGAGAGTTAGAGGTTTGGGAAGATGGAGGGAAATTTGAGGAATTTTTTAAATGTGATGAAGATAGGGAAGCTGTGATTTCGTGTATAGGGAAGGAGGAATAACATCTTGTAGGGGGTGAGGAAGGGCCAATTGTGAGTGTGGGGGAAGTTGTGAGGCAGTAGGCAAAATGAAAGGGGGTAAGGCAGCGGGATTGATGGGATAAAGATAGAAATTTTTAAAAGCAGGTGGGGATATAGTTTTGGAGGGTTGTGCAATTATTTAATAAATGTATGGAAGAGGGTAAGGTTACCTAGGGATGGCAGAGGCATGCATAGTTCCTTTGTATAAAGGCAAAGGGGACAAAAGAGAGTGCAAAAATTATAGGGGGAATAAGTCTCTTGAGTATACCTGGAAAAGGGGTATGGTAGAGTTAATATTGAAAGAATTAAGAGTAAGACGGAGAAAAGGACAGCAGATTTAACAAGGAGGCTTTAGGAAAAAGGTAGGGGGTGTGTGGACCAGGTGTTTACAGGTTTAAACATACAAGTGAACAGTATTTAGATAAGGCTAAAGAGGTCTTTGTGGCATTTATGGATTTGGAAAAGGCGTATGACAGGGTGGATAGGGGGGATGTGGCAGATGTTGCAGGTGTATGGTGTAGGAGGTAGGTTACTGAAAGTAGTGAAGAGTTTTTACGAGGATAGTGAGGCTCAAGTTAGAGTTTTGTAGGAAAGAGGGAAATTATTCCCAGTAAAAGTAGGCCTTAGACAAGGATGTGTGATGTCACCGTGGTTGTTTAATATATTTAAGATGGGGTTGTAAGGAAGTAAATGCGAGGGTCTTGGCAAGAGGCGTGGAGTTAAAAAATAAAGAATCACAATAAAGTGGGAGTTGTCACAGTTGCTCTTTGCTGATGACACTGTGCTCTTGGGAGATTCTGAAGAGAGTTTCAGAGATTGGCAGATGAAATTTGGTAGGGTGGCAAAAGAAGAAATTAAAAGTGAATACAGGGAAAAAGTAAGGTTATGAGGTAACAAAAAGATTAGGTGATGAAAGATTGGATATCAGATTGGAGGGAGAGGGGTATGGAGGAGGTGAATGTATTCAGATATTTGGGAGTGGACGTGTCAGCGGATGGGTCTATGAAAGATGAGGTGAATCATAGAATTTGATGGGGGGAAAAAAAGGGCGAGTGGTGCATTAGGAGTCTGTGGAGACAAAGAACCTTGTCCTTGGAGGCAAGAGAGGAATGTATGAGAGTATAGTTTTACCAACGCTCTTATAGGGGTGTGAGCATGGTTGTTGAATGTTGCAGCGAGGAGAAGGCTGGGGGCCCAATGGAGTGTCATTTTCTGAGGGCAATGTGTGGTGTGAATATAATGCAGAGAAATCGTAGTTTGGAAGTTAGGAGGAGGTGCGGATTACCAAAGCTGTTGTCCAGAGGGTTGAGGAAGGATTGTTGAGGTGGTTTGGACATGTAGAGAGAATGGAGCGAAACAGAGTGACTTCGAGAGTGTATCAGTCTGTAGTGGAAGGAAGGCGGGGTAGGGGTTGGCCTAGGAAAGGTTGGAGGGAGGGGGTAAAGGAGGTTTTGTGTGCGAGGGGCTTGGACTTCCAGCAGGCATGTGTGAGCGTGTTTGATAGGAGTGAATGGTTTTTAATACTTGACGTGCTCTTGGAGTGTGAGCAAAGTAACATTTATGAAGGGGTTCAGGGAAACCGGCAGGCCGGACTTGAGTCCTGGAGATGGGAAGTACAGCGCCTGCACTCTGAAGGAGGGGTGTTAATGTTGCAGTTTAAAAACAGTAGTGTAAAGGACCCTTCTGGCAAGACAGTGATGGAGTGAATGATGGTGAAAGTTTTTCTTTTTCGGGCCACCCTGCCTTGGTGGGAATCGGCCAGTGTGATAATAAAAAAAAAAAAAAAAAAATAAACAATAAAAGTATCCAAAACGGTGGGGATCCTCTCCAAGATATGATACTACGTGCCGCAAACTGCCCTTCTCACACTATACCATTCACTTATATATCCATACCTCACCTATGCTATCTGTGCTTGGGGTTCAACTGCAGCAACACACCTAAAGCCAATAATGACCCATCATAAAGGCGCAGTAAGAATAATCACTAAATCCTATCCCTGGCAACACCCCCCACCCAACTCTTCATAGATCTAAACTTACTCCCTGTTCAGAACATCCACACTTACTACTGTGCAATCTATATCTACAGGACCTTAAATTCCAATATTAACCTTGACCTAAAATGCTTTCTTGATAGTTGTGACAGGATCCACAGGCATAACACCAGACACAAACATCTCTATAACATTCCCTGTGTTCGACTAAACCTTTACAAAAATTCAATTTATTTCAAAGGACCTAAAATCTAGAACACCCTACCTGAAAACTCTAGAACTGCAGACACATTCATCACTTTCAAAACTACAGTTAGAAAACATCTTATCTCCCTGATCCACCCTGACAACTAACTACATGATACCCACCTGGTGGTTCACAATTACACTCACTCACCCACTGACTATAAACCCAGAAATACTAATCTTAATCTTAAAATAATAAATCCTAACTAGTCATAAGTTTGCCTATGATACTCCAATATAGACACTGTATTGTGCCAAAACAAAAGCATTCACATTGCTAAACTCACAAATTATAATGTAGTCACTTAGCCTTAATACCATAATCTGTAAGGATTTAATGTTAAGAATTAATCTAAGTCTGCTCAAAATGCCTAGCCAGGCTAGGTGTCCTAGTGGCCCCCTCTGTAATTAGTATTTTATAACATGTAAACCACACAATACCCAAAACCTGTAAACCTCACATTGTAACCCTTAGAGAGAATAAACTTGAATTGAATTGAACTGAATTTAAAATCAGGCATAATCACAGATAATACCACAGATCACTACCCAACCTTCCTCATAACAAACCTTGGCAAATTACCCCAAGACACTATTAAAGTCACTTTCATACTTCACAATGAGGCAGCTATTAATAACTTCACAGCAGCAGTGACAAACACTGACTGGCACACTGAGCTAGAAATCTATACAGATATTGATGAATGTATTAATAATTTTCTAAAAAAGAACCAATACCTCTATAACAAGCACTGCCCTAAAAAAAACTAAACAGATGACAGCTATGAGACTGAACAGTCCCTGGCTAACACCCAGCATCCTCAAATCCATAAATACAAAGCACCTATACGAAAAACAGTGCAGAATGGGTCACATAACCAGAGACCAAACAAAACGTTACTCGTCAATCCTAACCAGCCTGATAAGAAGGGCTAAAAAATTATATTATGAGAACAGATTATCCAACTTAAGAGGTGATATAAAAAAGACCTGGAAAACTCTATCTTAAATTCTAGGAACAAAAAAATAATCACAAAATAGCGAAATTGAACTAACAAAACCAGATGAACCCCAACTCCCACCAACTGAAACAGCAAGCAGACTCAATGATTTCTTCTCCACTATAGGAAAAAACCTTGCCAATAAAATCCGAAGCTCAGATACCCCACCAAATGACTACCTCACTGGCAACTACCCGAACACACTGTTCCTAGATCCGACTAACCATACTGAAGTCTCCCTTATTATCAACACGCTAAAAAACAAGACAGGAGATTTAAATACCTTACCACCCTTTATATACAAAAAAGCATCACAAGTGCTATCACCAAACATTGCAACACTCTTTAACAAATCCATCGAATCCTCCACCTTCCTTACAGTTCTCACAATAGCAAGGGTCACCCCGATCCATAAAGGAGGAGACCAAACAGACTTGAATAACTATAGGCATATATCCATCTTACACCCTCTCTCTAAAATCTTCGAAAAATTAATTCATAAGCGAATCTATTCCTACCTCATCTCCCACAACATACTCAACCCCTGTCAATTTGGGCTCAGGCCTAATAAAAATACTAATGATGCTATTAAACACATGCTAGAACATATATACACTGCAACAGAGAAAAATGAAGTCCCACTGGGGATCTTCATTGACTTATGTAAAGCTTTCAATACAGTTGACCACGACTTGCTCCACATAAAATTGTCACACTATGGTATACGAGGGCACTCCCTCAACTACCTAAAGTCATACCTCAGCAACAGAAGCCAATATGTGTAAACAAATGGGGCAAACTCTTCCGCACAGCCAATTAGAGTTGGTGTCCCACAGGGAAGTGTCCTTGGCCCTCTTCTCTTTCTCATATATACATAAATGACCTACAAAATGCATCGCAACTACTCAAACCCACACTATTTGCAGATGACACTACATACGTCTTCTCTCACCCGAGCCCAGTCATGCTAGCCAATACTGTGAATACCGAATTACAGAAAATATCTACCTCGATGAGGACTAACAAACTTACTCTAAACATTGACAAAACTTACTTCATTCAGTTTGGTAACAGAGCTACAGATGTCCCTCTTAACATAATGATAAATAGATCATCTATTACAAAGCTCAGAGAGGGAAAAATTCTTAGGAATCCACCTTGATAATACTCAAATTTCAAACACATATACAACAAATTTCCAAGAAAATTTCCAAGACGGTAGGCATACTATCGAAGATACGGTACTATGTTCCACAGTCAGCCCTCCTGGCCCTATATCACTCTTATTTACCCCTATCTCACCTATGGTATTTGTGCATGGAGATCTACAACATTAAACCATCTCAGACCACTAATTACCCAACAAAAGGCTGCATTCAGAATAACAAATTCCCACTACAGGCAGCACACTCCACCAATATTCAAAACTCTAAACCTACTCACCATACAAAACATCCATACTTATTACTGCACCTACTACATACATAGAACACTTAACTCTGATATTAACCCTCCCCTCAAACGTCTCCTTACCAACCTCAACAGAACACACGACCATAACACAAGGCACAGATCACTCTTTGATGTTCCTCGTGTCCATCTCATGCTATGCAAAAACTCAATGCACATAAAAGGCCCTAAAATCTGGAATTCATTACCTGTGAATATAAAAGGAACACAGTCTGTTTATAAATTCAAGTCTCTTCTCAAAAATCACTTACTCACCCACAACTAAATAAATAGTGAATAAGTGTATCTCATAAAGAGTATCTCACAAATGTTTCTCATAATTGTATCTCATGAATGTTTAACCTATGACCCAATCAAACTTTGTTATTTTTTATTACATTACCTAACTGAATACTCCATTCTACTGAATGCATAGCAACACAGTAAATGACCATATGACCTGTCTTTGTAATACTCATTTGTGCTTAATTGTAATCTGTTTACAATAATGTATTACCACTGAATATATCATTGCTTAATTAATCTTAAGTTAAGTCTGCCCATAATGATCTGCATACAAGAGGCTTTGGCATGTTACACTTAATTATTGTATTCATTTGTACTTCTCTGTATCATGTTCAAATTAATAAATAAATTATTATTATTATTATTACAATAATACATATGTACTAATATTAACCCTTCATCGCGCAAGGGGTCCGAAAATTTGAAATTCGAACTGAACTCCCTATGGTGGATAGAGTAACTCAATACAAGGTCACTGATCCCATATAAATTGATTTCTGATGGTTAGTTTTCGAGCAATTGCCAATCTCCGAAGACCGAAAATATTAGGCCGCCCCCGACAAAGTGATTAAAAAATTTTATGTTGCAAACTTGCAATTGTTAATAAAACACACCAAAACAATTTTTTAAATTTAATATACAAACAGACAATATAAAAAACATAAATGGAACTTGTATCAAAACATTTTTTAATTGTTACAAAAATAAAACAAGGAAGAAAATATCAACAATGCCAAATTGCAAAGTGATGCAAGTTTCAATCCCTTATTCTGAGATTCTTTTGGAAGACCAATGATTCTTTATTGCTAATTGGCAAGATGGAAGTCTGTGAAACAATTTCTATCAGTCTTTATGCACAGATTTACTTTGCTTTACATACAGACGAATGACGATGTTACCGTTTTTTCGAGGTGCTGCAATACTTGCAAGTAAACGGCCTTTGCCCTGCCATTGGGAAGTGCATTAGGTTTAATGTCTTTTCCTAACACTGTAAATCAGGCATTTCTGTACGTTTTCCCCCTCCCAGGTTTCACTTGCCAACACCATTGGAAGTACATGGTGAAATTAGTTGGTGAAGGTCTTGGAGTTGTTCTTAGGCTGCTCCCTCTAAGGTTTTGCCCTTTAGACCTTGCAATTTCAGAGATAGAATTCCTAAAATACTTCAGTTGCATACACTTTTGCTTTATTGTCGAAAATCACGGCAATAAAGCAGCCATGCATTCACAACAGCCAAGATCAATAATATAGGCAAATAGCGCATTTTACCAACGTTTTGTTTTTCATTGGTGTTTTGTAGAGAGCACCAACATGTTGTTTTTTGTCAATACCTCCATGTTTGCATTATAGTTCTTGATGACTGCAGGGCCGATATTTTCTCTTTCCTCTTTGTCCCCTTTGTTATATCTCTCAACAAGACTCATGGGCTCGACCCCAATATCAGTTGTCACTAAAGTCACAACTTTGGTGTCCTTCCATCGTTACAACAAGGACACCATCATTGTTTTTTGAAGCAAAAATTGCCCTGACCACACTGTTTTTTTCCATTTGTTTGATAGGCACCAGATGTGGCTTACCACATCTATTGTCACGTACTGTTCCAGTGTATCTGCAGTTTACTTATCTCTTAGTAGCTTGCCCAAAGGCATACTTGAAAAGAAATTGTCAGCATAGTTTGCTGATGTGTTTGTTTTGTTCATAGTTTGTGCAAGTACCAGAACAATCTTTTACTTATTGGAAGTTTAGTTTCCCTTCCTGGGGCCCACCCTGTATGGGATGTGTGTCAAAAATTTTGTCCCTTGATACATGGTATATCATGTATGAGTCCATCTTGACTTGCACGACAAAAAAGTTTGAAACCCCACTTATCTGGTTTTGTTTTGATGTACTGCCTTAGGTTTCCAGCAGTTTTACCCTTGAAACCAACCATGACTTCATCAATAGATTGCTTGGGTGTAGCTGGAATTTTCAAGCAAGCATTAGTTAGTTCAGTGTTAAAAAGGGCCTTACTTTGTAGAATCTGTCATTATCCTTTTTTGTGTTGTCATTGAAATTGGGTTATGACTTCTAAGGTACCTAAACCTCTTAGACGCCATGCTATCTGCAACTGTGGGCTCCTAAAAGCAGCTTTCCAATAGTCTTCGAGGGATGGTAGTGGAGCAATACCCATGAACAACAAAATACCTATGAACCTCATGATCTCTTCAGAATCTGTTGAAAAAGTATTATTTACGTCTTGTTGCCTTGTATACAAATTTGTTTGATAGCTATGTTATCCCATCATGGCTGGAGAAAAACAAAAAATACTTCCTATGGAGACCTAATTGCAAGAGGCTTTTCTGTTCATATGCCGGCAAAAGGTCATTTTCAATGTCATTCTACGGTCCACTGAGATAAACTTGAAGAGCAATATTCTCATGGATCTCTTCCTCATTCCGGGTATTCCCAAACCCAAAATTTTCTTTTTCCTCATTACTTTCTTTCTTTTTGGGTGGCCTTTGTTTCCCCTTTTTTCCTCCTCCTCATCATCACTTGACATCTCTGCATCCTGTGCATGCGGGGGCAAGTATTCATCACCACTATCCAGCAATTCTGGTTCGTCTACCTCTGGTTCCGAGTCACTGTCTTCAGAAACGCAGATATACCTCGACCTGCTGGTCGACTGCTCCCATAAAACAGCCTCTCATGGAACTGGAAGGACAAAGAAAACCTCCTGTATAAATCCAGACCACTACAGAGTTCATATATGCAATTCAAAATTTTGTATAAAAATTTATTTGACTATAATTGGACATTCCCGGAAAATGGGCAATACCGAAATAATTCGGACTAAAATGCTTGCACTTTTTTCCATTGCTGCTACACTCATATTATGCTTCACACGGACTTTAGGTATTATCAAAAAAATGCCCAAACTATTCATGTAAGCACTAAACACAACAATCAGTACTTACCGACATTGTAGAATGTATAATCCAAGAGTAGATTAGTAATGGTGGAGGGAAAAATGCGTGTGTGTTCGAAGCCAAGCCGCCAGTGCTTATATTTTGATCTCTCAACCAATGGGAAGGCGGCAGAAGCGAACTGTACTTAGCTGAAGAGACTCAGGGAAGGCTTGTGATTGGTTGGAACTAAAGAACGGGAAGCTGGCCGCGCAGGGCGCGAAGTATGACACGCGCCAAAAACACGTAATCAATACCGAATTTTTTCGGCCAAACACGACAAAGGGTTAATAATAATAATATTATTAAATTATAATATAATAATCGTGTCCACTCATTACTTACGCTAAAATATCTGTAGTCTTAATGTAGAGTGAGAGGTGAGTAAATAAGATTAACCCTTTGACTGTTGCAGGCCCCTTTCTGAAACTGTCATTCTATGTCGATAAATTTTTGGAAAAAAAAAAAAAAAAAAAAAAAAAATAAGAAATGATTAGAGAAACTTTTCCCGATGATAATGACACCAAAAGTATGAGATTTGGTCGAAAACTCATGGAATTACGCTCCTGCAAAGTTAGAGGTCTCGACGACATATACGTATCGGCGATTTCGCCGATTTTGAGCCCTGTTTTTAGCCAATTCCATTGTTCCAGTTGACCAAATTCATAGCTATTTCTTTAGAACTCCATTTTATCTATCAGTTGAGTACAAGAAACCGCCCATTTACCAATTTGAACTACCCAATAAAGTGGTCAGAAATTGGCAATTTGGCCATTTTCACACAAATTAAAAAAGATGCCAATTTCAAAATAGGGTCAAGAATAAACAATGTAGACATTCTTGGCACTAAAATAACATATTCTCTGTTCATTAGTCACGTCTCTAGGCCCCTCTTATATTACTATTGCTTTCTATTTTGATTTTTTATTCATACAAAAATTACAAAATTTACTGGTATGCAGACTACTGCATTCTTGTAAAAATGGTATAAATAATATAAGTGCACTAGTGAAAGAACATTAGACTCCCCAGTTGATGTGTATTGGACATGTGGTGTGATTTGCTTACTCCTGAACATTGGTATAAATCAAACATTTCCGCTACTTTGAGATCAATTTCAAGGTCGTTTTCATTGTGAAAGTAATCAAAATCATCTCTATTTCTGTAATATGTTTACCATTTTATCACTTGAGACTATGAAAACGAGAACACAACGATAAATACTCTACGAAAATACACCTCAAAGTGGGCATTTCAATCCAAAAAAAAAGTAGTTTTTTTTTTCTCTCATTACGCAGTGCGTGCTGCAGGATTTTTTTTATGTGGTGCACACTGACCACACACACCCATTCTCTCACATATGGGCCTACCAGCATTCTCCCGCTTGATTTGAAGCCGCTAGAATTTTCACGTATTAATACGTCAGAAAGTGGCGCGTAAGACGTATATATATGACGTAAACAGTCAAAGGGTTAAATGAATAAACGAGAGAGAGAATGAGTGTAGAATGTTCGCGAGTTACGTAAACAAACGTTGTTGTTGCTGTTACCAGTCTGGATACGAATGGTTTTTGTCCACTCTGTCAAGCCGACCAGAAAAACATCTCATATTTGTTAATTTATATGTTTATATGTTATGTAGCATGTTTATTATATAATTTTGAAAAAAAAATCATAGATGGATTAAGCAAAATGTCTATATTAATGTTTTATACACATTTAATGTGCCTCAGTGTTTATTATTATGTTATTATCATTATTAATATGGCATCTTCAAGATCAATTACACTTTTAATGAGTGGCTCTGAGACAGACAAGCAGACAGAAGGACAGACACAGGTAGACAGAGAGATAGACACACAGGTAGACAGAAAGACAGACACACAGGTGGACAGAAAGACAGACACACAGGTAGACAGAAAGACAGACACACAGGTAGACAGAAAGACACACACATGTAGACATGGAAACAGACACACAGGTAGACAGTAAGACACACAGAAAGACACACACAGGTAGACAGAAAGACACACAGGTAAGCAGAAAGACACACACACACAGGTAGACAGAAAGACAGATAAACAGACACACAAAGACACAGACAGACACAGATATACAGGCAGACAGATAGACAGGTTTATGTGCAACAGTGAAAACAAATAGAGAGTTCGAGAATAAGAGCCTTTCTTGCCACAATCTCCGGTACAAGATTCAGACTTCATCTTAGGAGCCATGGTGAAATTTACTGTCCAGTTAGTACAGTTAATGCAGTATGATGCTGCTGATACGGCAGGGTTACTCAAACTGATGCTGCCTGCATGACGCATTGCCGTGGCAAGTATCGTCAAATATTGTACAGCGGTGTGCATCAGCCGGCCCAGCCCAGCTGCCAGATGCATGGTCGTAAGTCGAGTGGACGTATGTCGAGCAGGTCGTAAGTTATATGGTAGGTGTAATACCAAAAAACTAAATAAACTAAAACCGGGTAACCGGCAGTCGACGATGGTACCGTATGCCGGTCATTTTCTGTCAACTTCACGCCTCCATATCTAGGTAAGTATTGATGGTAAAAATTTTTTGTTTAGCCTATAAGATTTAAAAAAAAAAAAAAAAAAGCTATCTTTTCAAAAGAAAAAATAATTTTTTTTTTTTTAAATTTTGGCGACCCTGAGAACAAGTCTGGGAGAGGGCCTGTCGACCCTGAAAGAGTTAAACGTCGTATATTACGCTAATATACACATTTTCACTAATCCATCTATGATATTTTTTCAAAATTTTATAATAAACACGATGCATAACATGTAAAGATGATAAATACACCCCACGGTAGAATAAATAAACATAAATGAGAGATGTGGTAGCCAGACGACTTGCACAAGTGACGCCATACATAACATATAAAGATGATAAATACACCCCACAATAGAATAAATAAACAAATATGAGATGCGGGAGCCAGACTTTTACCAGTGACGGCAAGAATAACATTTTCTCTAATCCAAGATCTGAGAAAATGCGTTACTGGAGGTAACTGTATAAAATTATTCCTTTCATATGTATGTAAGTTTATTCAGGTACACACAAATACAGTTACATAGATTATCATACATAACAGCATATGTGTAGAGAACCTAGGATAACCCAAAAAAGTCAGAGTGACTTATTTCCATTGCCTTCACTCAGAGCGTTATTTCTTCTAAAAATGGTGTTACATGAGAATGGGAGCGTTCCTCTCTATTTATTCTACCGTATGAATGTAGAGACAACTTGTACACAATGTAACTTGTATACAAACCAGACGTGTACACTTTGTTTACAAAACTTGTGTTCACCTGGTTTGTTTACATAACTCTGCACCTGTCCTTCCTCATGTACTCATTCTCTCTCTCTCTCTCTCTCTCTCTCTCTCTCATTTATTCTTTTTATCTAGTTTACTCACCCCTGAACCTACATTAAGACTACAAATATTTTAAGGTAAGTAATGAGTGAACTGTATATGCATTTTATCACTCTGGTATGCTTAAATATCATAGAATAGTGTGTGTGGGTGGAATAGCCTGGTATGGTAGCCCGGCTGACTACCATACATACCACACTTGATTCCTTACAATAAATGCCACTCATCTCACCCTAGATTCTGGCTACAAATATTTTAAGGTAAGTAATGAGCGAACTGTATATGCATTTTATCACTCTGGGATGCTTAACCCTTTGAGGGTTTTGACCCAGGGTTTTTGACGTACTAGTACGCCTAAATTCTAGCGCCCTCAAATTTAGTGGGAGAAAGCTGGTAGGCCTACATATGAAAGAATGGGTCTATGTGGTCAGTGTGTGCAGTATAAAAAAAATCCTGCAGCACACAGTGCATAATGAGAAAAAAAAAACTTTGACCGTGTTTTTGGAATAAAACAGCGACTTTGCACTGTATTTTCGTATGGAATTTATGGTTGTATTCTAGTTTTCTTGGTCTCATTTTATAGAATGGAAGACATATGACAGAAATTGAGATGATTCTGACTGGTTTTACAATGAAAAGTACCTTGAAATTGAGCTCAAAGTAGCAAAAATGTTTGATTTTTACCAAAGTTCAAAAGTAAACAAATCATGCCAAGCGTCCAATACATGTCAACTGGTGAGTCTAATATTCTTTCACAAGTGTGCTGATATTATTTATACCATTTTTACACTAATGCAGTAGTCTGCATAACAGTAAATCTTCTATTTTTTGTAAGAATAAAAATTCAAAGTGGAAAGCCAAAGAAATATAAGAGGGGCCTGGGGATGTGACTAACGAACAGAAAACTTGTTATTTTAGTGCCAGGAATGTCTTTCTTGTTTATTCTGGACCCTATTCGGAAATTGGCATCTTTTGAAATTTGTGTGATATTGGCAAAATTGCTAAATTCTGACCACTTTATTGGATAGTTGAAATCGGTAAATGGGTGGTTTCTTGTACTCATTCGATAGAAAAAAATGGAGTTCTAGCGAAATATTTATGAATTTTGTCGACTAGTACATTGGAATTGGCCGAAAATAGGGCTCAAAGTGAGCAAAATCGCTGATGCGCAAACATTGTCGAGACCGCTAACTTCGCGAGAGCATAATTCCGTAAGTTTTCCATCAAATTTCATACTTTTGGTGTCATTATGATCGGGAAAATATTCTCTATCTTTTCATAAGAAAAATTTTTTTGGTTTTTTAAATTTTGGCGACCCTGAGAACAAGTCTCTGAGAGGGCCTGCCGACCCCAAAAGGGTTAAAACTGCGACTTTGCACTGTATTTCCATATGGTATTTATGGTTGTATTCTAGTTCTCCTGGTCTCATTTTATAGAATGGAAGACATTACAGAAATTGAGATGATTTTGATTGGTTTCGCAATGAAAAGTACCTTGAAATTGAGCTCAAAGTAGCGGAAATGCTTGATTTTTACCAAAGTTCAAAAGGAAACAAATCATGCCAAGCGTCCAATACACGTCAACTGGTTAGTCTAATATTCTTTCATAAGTGCTCCGATATTATTTACACCATTTCTACACTAATGCAGTAGTCTGCATAACAGTAAATCTTTTATTTTTTGTAAGAATAAAAATTCAGTGGAAAGCAACAGAAATGCAACAGGGGCCTAGGAACATGACTAACGAACAGAGAACTTGTTATTTTAGTGCTAGGAATGTCTGGCTTGTTTATTTTGGACCCTATTTGGAAATTGGTATCTTCTGAAATTTGTGTGAGATTGGCAAAATTAACAATTTCTAACCACTTTATTGGACAGTTGAAATTGGTAAATGGGTGGATTCTTGTACTCATTTGATAGAAAAAATGGAGTTCTAGCAAAATAAATATGATTTTTGTTGACTAGTACACAGGAATTGGCCGAAAATAGGGCTCAAAGTTAGCGAAATCGCCGAAGCGTAAACATCGTTGAGACTGCTAACTTTGTGAGAGCATAATTCCATAAGTTTTCCATCAAATCTCATAATTTTGGTGTCATTATGATTGGGAAAAGATTCTCTATCATTTCACAAGAAAAAATAGTTTTTTTTTTTCCAAAAAATTTTCGACCCTGAGAACAAGTTTAGGAGAGGGCCTCTCGACCCTGAAAGGGTGAAAGAGGGGTATTTTCTGTGTGGTATAAGAGCAAAAAAAAAATAAGTTTTAGGACCAGTAATTACTGAGATATAAGACCATGAAGTTAGGTCTGGATACTCACCTGACAGCAACATCTAGTACTGCCGCTTGCAGAAGTGTTGCCGATTTACCTTTTTTCTCGTTTTTATTTTAATTTGTATAATTTTAATGTTCTGATAATTACAATTCATAATAGTTCTTGTGATTTCATAGCCAATCTTTGTTCTGACACTAATATTATGTACTGAAATTGTACTTAAATTGTAACAATCACATTGACAGGTGAACATTTTTACATGCCCTGGTCATTTACTATTGTCTAGAAATATATACAAAGTATTTATAGGTCCCAGCAATGTTTTAGACATGCTGGAGTATGAACCTTCTTGAAGCATAGTGTTATGACAAGGATCAGATAAGTGACATTTGATGAATGTGCTCTGCTGGAGAGAACCTTGCCATTATATGTTTTTACTCTTGCATACAAACATGTCTTCGCATGTCTGTCTATCAGTCAATCTGTTTACCTGACTATCTGTCTGTCTATCTGTACATCTGTCTATCTGTACATCTATCTGTCTGTTCGCCTAGTTCTGCTTATCTGTCTGTCCAGTTCAGCTTATCTGTCTTTCTGTCTTCTGTGTATGCCTGGAGTGTAATATGAGTTCCTTGAATAATGGTGTTATGACAGTGTCAGATAACAGTGACATTTGATGAATGTGCGCTGTTGGAGGGGGGAACCTTGCCATTATATGTTTTTACTCTTGCACACAAACATGTCTCTGTATGTCTGTCTGTCAGTCTATCTGTCTGTCTATCTGTACATCTATATGTCTGTCTCTGTCTGCCTAGCTCTGCTTATCTGTCTAGTACTGCTTATCTGTCTTTCTGTCTGCCTGTGTGTCTGTCTTTCCATCTGCTTGTCTTTGTCTCAGGGAGCAGCTAGTAAACGTGTTAGTTTGTGGTGTATGTGCCGCTCCCTGATTGCTGAGCAAGTGACACTATTATTACTTGTGTCACGTTTATTTAGGTCTTATATCTACAAACACTGTATAGCACATGGCCTAGATTTTTCGGGTTATGCTAGGTAATTTACATTATGTATAATAACTGTATTTATGAGTACATGTGAGAGACAGAGATATAGAGATATATAAACAGATACAGAGAGATACAGCCAAAGCCAGCCAGCTAGCCAGCCGAATACATAAGAACATAAGAAAGAAGGAACACTGCAGCAGACCTACTGGCCCATGCAAAGCAGGTCCATGTCACCCCCCGGATTTGACGAATAACCCACCTAGTCGGGTCACATCCACTGAAAAAAGGTGCATGACATCTGACCTAGTAGCACAAGATAGTCAGGTCCAACTCACACCCACCCACACCCACTCATGCATTTATCTAACCTATTTTTACTTTCCTCTTAAAATGTGAGTGTTAATACGACATGACATCAGTGAATCCTTGGTGTTTGCCACGATATTTGCTCTAGCTGGTGCTCAGTTGAACTGGTGCTCCCACAAGGTACTAAGTGCTCCCAGATTTTTTTCA
This sequence comes from Cherax quadricarinatus, assembly GCF_026875155.1. NCBI lineage: Eukaryota > Metazoa > Arthropoda > Malacostraca > Decapoda > Parastacidae > Cherax > Cherax quadricarinatus. The sequence goes on along the minus strand of NC_069436.1, from coordinate 644,927 downwards.
TAGTGTGCACACTGAGTGCACACACCCATTCTTTCATGTCTAGGCGACTCAGGCCTATCGCACCAAATTTGAAGGAATGAAAAATTAAAATGTTGATCTACGTTCAGAGCCTGCCGCACATCAACGTATATCTATGTGTGGACAGTTTAATCCTTTCAGGGTCCAGAGGCCAAATTTGCAAGTGCACACCAGGGTCCAAGAATTTAGAAAAAAAAAAAATTGTTATTTTTTCTTATGAAATGGTAGAGAATCTTTTTCTGAAGGAAATAAAACAAAAAGTACAAAATTTGATGGAAAATTGACGAAATTATGCTCTCGCGAATTTTGATGTGTCAGCGATATTTACGAATCAGAGATTTTGCTGACTTTGACTCCCATTTTCGGCCAATTACATTATTCCAGTCAACCAAATTCTTAGCTATTTCACTAGTATTACTTCTATTCTATCGATTGAGCACAAGAAATCGCCAACTCAACTGTTTCAACTACAAAATAAAGTGGTCGGAAATTGGTAATTTGGCCAATTTAACACAAAGTTCAAAATATTCCAATTTCAAAATAGGGTCCAGAATAAACAATGTAGGTATTCCTAGCACTAAACTAACATTTCCTCTGTTCATTAGTTATGTTTTGAGGCTTTACAAATGAATTCCATTTTTATTTTTTATTCACATAATGAATTTTTATTCAAACCAAAAAATAGAAGATTTACTGTTATGCAATATTGTAATAATTGTATAAATATCATCACCACATTTGTGAATGTATATTAGACCCACCAGCTGGCATGTATTAGATGTGTGAGGTCATTTGTTTACTCTTGAACATTGGCAAAAATTTAACATTTCTGCTACTTTGAGCTCAGTTTCAAGCCATTTCCAGTGCTAAAACCAATCAAAATCATCTCTATTTCTGTAATGTGTCTTTCATTCTATCAAATGAGACCAAGAAATCGCAAATACAACTATAGAAAACATACGAAAAACACTGTAAAGTCGCTGTTTTAATTGAAGATCACGGTCTTGGTTTTTTTTCTCTCATTATACACTGTGCGCTGCAGGATTTGTTTTATGTGGTGCACACATACCACATAGATGTATTCTCTCATATCTAGGCACAAATTTACCACTCACAGCTTATCAGAGTGAGCTGAGCTCATGGCGTAGATCTACGGTTTGGGCCCTGAACGTAAAGCCGTAGATCTACGGCCCAGACCCTGAAAGGGTTAAGGGTTAATGACGAAAAGGGAGGGTCAACTATACACTGAAATGAACAGAATAGAGGAAATCAGTTCTAATATACAGTGGACCCCCGCATACTGTTGGCCTTGCATAACGTTAAATCCGCATACCGCTACATTTTATCGCCAAGATTTTGCCTCGCATACCGCTAAAAAACCCGCTCAACACTGTTCGTCCGAGACGCGTCTAATGTGCGCCCTTAGCCAGCCTCACATGTTCCGCCGGTGGCATTGTTTACCAGCCAGCCTCCGCGGTAACATCCAAGCATACAATCAGAACATTTGGGTATATTACAGTGTTTTTGGTGATTTTATCTGCAAAATAAGTGACCATGGGCCCCAAGAAAGCTTTTATGCCAACCCTACAGCAATAAGGGTGAAAATTTAAACTATAGAGATGAAGAAATAGATCATTGATAAGTATAAAAAGTGGAGTGCGTGCCCTCCGAGCTGGCCAGTTTATAATAAACCCAATCAACCATCGCTACTATTGGTGGTACAGCTGCTGCTGCTGCTGTACCACCGTCAGCTGCTGCTGCTGCTGCTGCTGTAGTACCGTCTGCTGCTGCTGTATCATCATCTGCTGCTGCTGTAGCACTGTCAGCTGCTGCTGCTGTTGTACCACCGTCAGCTGGTGCTGCTGCTGCTGTTGTAGTACCGTCTGCTGCTGCTGTAGTACTGTCTGCTGCTGCTGTAGCATCGTCTGCTGCTGCTGTAGCATTGTCTGCTGCGCTGTAGCACTGTCAGCTGCTGCTGCTGCTGTACCACCGTCAGCTGCTGCTGCTGCTGTACCACCGTCAGCTGCTGCTGCTGCTGTAGTACCGTCTGTTGCTGCTGTAGCATCGTCTGCTGCTGCTGTAGCACTGTCAGCTGCTGCTGGGTGCTGTTTGTACCGTCTGCTGCTGCTGTAGTACTGTCTGCTGCTGCTGTAAACATCGTCTGCTGCTGCTTTTAGCACTGTCAGCTGCTGCTGCTGCTGTACCACCGTCACTGCCCGCTGCTGCTGTAGCATCGTCTGCTGCTGCTGTAGCATCGTCTGCTGCTGTTGTAGCACTGTCAGCTGCTGCTGCTGCTGTAGCACTGTCAGCTGCTGCTGCTGCTGTAGCACTGTCAGCTGCTGCTGCTGCTGTAGCACTGTCAGCTGCTGCTGCTGCTGTAGCACCGTTGTTGGTGTGGCTTATTGAGAATACCAAGAAACAATTAACCCCAGAGGATTTGCCACCCAGGATAACCCAAAAAAGTCAGTGTCATCGAAGACTGTCTAACTTATTTCCATTGGGGTCCTTAATCTTGTCTCCCAGGATGCAACCCACACCAGTCGACTAACACCCAGGTGAACAGGGAAAAATGCCTGGAACTAGTGCTCATATTGGTGAATTTAAAGCCAGCAAAGGTTGGTTTGAGAGATTTAAGAATTGTAGTGGCATACACAGTGTGATAAGGCCTGTTCTGGAAGAAAATGCCAAACAGGACCTACAGTACTCAGGAGGAAAAGGCACTCCCAGGACACAGTGTCTCATCAGTCATTGCTGCATCTTCAATAAAGGTAAGTGTCATTTATTCTTCATTTAGTAGAGTAGTACATGCACAATATATATTGTGCATGTACTACTCTACTATTGTGCATGTATCCTTCTCTTTGTGTGTAGGAAAATGTATATTTCATGTGGTAAAATTTTTTTTTTTCATACTTTTGGGTGTCTTGCACGGATTAATTTGATTTCCATTATTTCTTATGGGGAAAATTCATTCGCATAACGATAATTTCGCATAACAATGAGCTCTCTTGCACGGATTAATATCGCTATGCGGGGGTCCACTGTACATTATTAGGTACGAACACTGGTCAGAGAGCCCATCGTAAGTCCAAGGCATTGGTAAATGAGTACATCACAAAGTGAGGAGAGGCTGTACTGATGTTGACACATTATTTCGTTCTTTCATTATGTTTTTATGACTTCTCTACACACACTACATTATAAAGTCTATATCTTATTAAAAACACTTGGCTTTGTTTTCTAAACAGATGTTGTGCATCCTTCTTGGAAGGAAGTGTGAGGCTATAATATAGTTAAAACTGAAAAAATGCACAAAAACCAAAGTTCTTTAGATGCTGGAATATTTTAGTCAATCCTGATATTTCTGGTCTCTAGAACCTCAGAAAATATGAATATCTATCATCTACTTGACTATTAAGGTTCTACTGCATATATGGATAATTTTTTAATTGAACAGTTCAGAGTAATGCACATGAAAACTTGGAACTATGACACAATGCTGATGTCACTCTGCCACCTACCTGTAGTGCTACTGAGTGTCTTCACAGTGTATCATACTGAACATATTTAAATACTTTCAGTGACTATACAGTACTACTACAAATAAAGCATACCTCGTGGTACTGACTGAAGGGAAGTGATGAGAATAGGATCTCCAGTGCTCAACACTGTTCCTATCTCAGAGGCCCATGTATCTCCATTGCAGCATGACAGAGCTCCTGTGAGGAAACATGAACATTATTTTTTCTTACTGCACTAAAGAAACAAGGTATATCTCACACTTCACACTCATTAAGTTCAATCCAATAGTCAGTCCTTCACTACCTAGTACTCTAATGCTAAGTCTGCTTCATTCCTATAACACTTACAAAACTATAAATTATCACTATATTTAATTCAATACTGGAAAGTCATAAAAGTACTTTTTTACATGCATTATGAATAGGACTGGTCACACAGAAAATACACTGGAACTTAGATACACCTCAACAGTAGCCTGCAAAGATCCACAAGACACAGACACAGACACACAGACACACACACACACACACACAAAAGATCAGGGGGTGAGTATAATACCGAGCACATCTCCTGAGGCGCACATCAATCAGATAACTGCTACAGCGTATGGGCATCTGGCAAACCTAAGGATAGCTTTCAGATACCTCAGTAAGGAATCGTTCAAGACTCTGTACACAATTTACGTCAGGCCCATACTTGAGTATGCAGCACCAGTTTGGAATCCACACCTGGTCAAACACGTCAAGAAATTAGAGAAAGTGCAAAGGTTTGCAACAAGACTAGTCCCAGAGCTAAGGGGATTGTCCTACGAAGAAAGGTTGAGGGAAATCGGCCTGACGACACTGGAGGACAGGAGGGTCAGGGGAGACATGATAACGACATATAAAATACTGCGCGGAATAGACAAGGTGGACAAAGACGAGATGTTCCAGAGATGGGACACAGAAACAAGAGGTCACAATCGTAAGTTGAAGACTCAGATGAATCAAAGGGACGTTAGGAAGTATTTCTTCAGTCATAGAGTAGTTAGGCAGTGGAATAGCCTAGAAAGTGACGTAGTGGAGGCGGTAACCATACATAGTTTTAAGACGAGGTTTGATAAATCTCATGGAGCAGGGAGAGAGAGGACCTAGTAGCAATCAGTGAAGAGGCAGGGCCAGGAGCTATGAATCAACCCCTGCAACCACAAATAGGTGAGTACACACACACACACACTCGAAGCTGCTGTACAGTCACATCAGGAGAACAACAGTCAAGGACCAGGTAATCAGGCTAAGGAAGGAAGGAGGAGAGATCACAAGAAACGACCGAGAAGTATGTGAGGAACTCAATATGAGATTCAAAGAAGTGTTCACAGAGGAGACAGAAGGGACTCCAGAAAGACGGAGAGGTGAGGTACACCACCAAGTGTTGGACACAATACATACAACCGAGGAAGTAGTGAAGAGGCTGCTGAGCGAGCTAGACACCTCAAAGGCGATGGGGCAGGATAACATTTCTCCATACGTCCTGAGAGAGGGTGCATAGACACTATGTGTGCCCCTAATAACAACATTCAACACATCTATCGAAACAGGGAAATTACCTGAGGTATGGAAGACAGCAAATGTGGTCTCAGTTTTTAAAAAAGGAGACAGACAAGAAGCACTAAACTACAGATCAGTGTCACTGACATGTATAGTATGCAAAGTCATGGAGAAGATTATCAGGAGAAGAGTGGTGGAACACCTAGAAAGGAATGAGCTTATCAACAACAACCAACACGGTTTCAGGGATGGGAAATCCTGTGCCACAAACCTACAGGAGTTCTATGACAGGGTGACAGCAGTAAGACAAGAGAGAGAGAGAGAGGGGGGGGGCAGGTAGATTGCATTTTCTTGGACTGTAAGGAGTTTGACACAGTTCCACACAAGAGATTAGTGCAAAAACTGGAGGCTCAGGCAGGGATAACAGGGAAGGCACTACAATGGATCAGGGAATACCTGTCAGAAAGACAGGGGCGAGTCATGGTAAGAGGTTAGGTGTCAGAGTGGGCACCTGTGACGAGTGGGGTTCCACAGGAGTCAGTCCTAGGACCTGTGCTGTTTCAGGTATTCGTGAACGACATGACGGAAGGAAAAGACTCCGAAGTGTCGCTGCTTGCAGTTGATGTAAAGCTGATGAGAAGGATTCAATTGGACGAGGACCAGGCAGAACTACAAAGGGATCTGGACAAGCTGCAGGCCTGATCCAGAAATTGGCTCCTGGAGTTCAATTCCACCAAGTGCAAAGTAATGAAGATTGGGGAAGGGCAAAGAAGATCGCAGATAGAGTATAGTGGGTCAGAAACTACAAACCTCACTCAAGGAAAAAGATCTTGGGGCGAGTATAACACTATGCACATCTCCTGAGGCACACATCAACCAAATAATTGCTGCAGCATATGGGCACCTAGCAAACCTATGAACAACATTCCACCATCCTAATAAGGAATCGTTCAGGACCCTGTACATTGTGTATGTTAGGCCCATATTGGAGTATGCGGCACCAGTTTGGAACCCACATCTAGCCAAGCACGTAAAGAAACTAGAGAAAGTGCAAAGGTTTGCAACAAGACTGGTCCCAGAGCTAAGGGGTATGTCCTACGAGGAGAGGTTAAGGGAAATCAACCTGACGACACTGGAGGACAGGAGAGATGGGGAACATGATAACGACATATAAAATGCTGAGAGGAACTGACAAGGTGAACAGAGACAGAATGTTCCAGAGATGGGACACAGCAACAAGGGGACACAGTTGGAAGTTGAAGACACAGACGAATCACAGGGATGTCAGGAAATATTTCTTCAGTCACAGAGCAGTCAGGAAGTGGAATAGTTTGGGAAGTGATGTAGTGGAGGCAGGATCCATTCATAGCTTTAAGCAGAGGTATGATAAAGCCTCTTCACCGTTAGTGGCCAGTGCAGAGGCGGGGCCAGGAGCTATGATTCAACACCTGCAACCACACCTAGGTAAGTACAGCCTTAAGGCATCCCTGTTTAAGCAGTCACTATCTCCCTCCTTCCCTCCCCCCCTTCAATCCCATCTCTCTCTCTCCCTATCTCTTTCTCTCCCCCTCTCTCTCTCTCCCTATCTCTTTCTCTCCCCTCTCTCTCTCTTCCTATCCTTTCTCTCCCCCTCTCTCTCTCTCCCTATCTCTTTCTCTCCCCTCTCTCTCTCTCCCTATCTCTTTCTCTCCCCCTCTCTCTCTCTCCCTATCTCTTTCTCTCCCCCTCTCTCTCTCTCCCTATCTCTTTCTCTCCCCCTCTCTCTCTCTCCCTATCTTCTTTCTCTCTCTCCCTATCTCTTTCCCTCTCTCCCCTCTCTCTCTCTCCCTATCTCTCTCTCTCTCTCTCTCTCTCTCTCTCTCTTCCTCTCTCTCTCCTCTCTCTCTCTCTTCTCTCTCTCTCTCTCTCTCTCTCTCTCTCACACACACTACCAAGCCCAACATAATCTCTCATTCCCCACCTCTCCATCATTCTGCCCCTTCCCCCTCTAACCATCTTCCCCTCACAACTCCCACTCCCCCACTCTTTCTCTTTCTATCACTAGGCCACTCTATCCCTCTCCCAACCTATCACTTTCTCTCTCTCTCTCTCTCTCTCTCTCATCACCTTCCATCCATCTTCTCTCTCCCCAGTCTTCTTTCTCTCCCCCTCTCTCTCCCTCTAGCCTCTCCCACACTCCCTTTCTCCTTCCCTATACCCTCTTGTAACCCCTAAAACTCTCCTTGATGCTGCTCCCCCCTCCCACCCCATATCCTTCTCCCCCCTGCCCTACCTCCCTCCCCCTTCCCCTCCATACAACACCCATCCTCACACAAACATGAGCCTCTCTCACACTCCCATTCTCCCCCCTCCCTATACCTCTTGTAACCCCTAAAACTCTCCTTGATGTTCCCCCCTCCTCCCACCCCATATCCTTCTCCCCCCTGCCCTACCTCCCTCCCTCTTCCCCTCCTTACAACACCCATCCTCACATAAACACCCACTCTGAAAGTAAGTAAGCTTCGTTCTGTGGTACAATGGGGCAACCAAGAACAAGGCCGAGAGCCAAGGGTCTGGCAGACGAATCTGGGAAGGAGAATTGGGAGGCAGAGCTCAAAAAAAGGGAGAAAGAATGGGGAAGCAAGCTAGTAGAGCTTGGAAGGAGGGTGGAGGAGAGGAAAGCTGCAGAGAGCAGAAAGTGGGAGCAACATGCCATAGTAGAAGCCAAGATACAGAGCTTAGAAGAGGAACTGAGAAATCTGAAACAGCCTAAAGAAAAAATAACAGTACAGACATAACACCAGGAACTTCTACATCAGGCACAGACAAGAGGACTAGAGGGAGCAAGGAAGCTATACTGTATGCAAAGTGTAGAGAGCCTGTACTGTCTGCACAGACAGCCCATGCTGTCTGCCTGCTTAGTTCATATTTCATGCCACTCAAGTGCTGCCCTCTGGGCCTGTCCAGGTCTGTGGGAAGCTGGTCCCACACACTCTCTCACTCACACAGCAGCCTAGCAGGAAAACACAAGGCCTACTACTAGTTCCCTCTCGTGGGATGGCCCTCCCGGGCCATGGGCACAACACACAAGCCTGTGTACCCACCACGATATTGCAAATAAAGAAGCCTCTGAAGACGTCTATCATATACTCTACACCACTGCCTCACCAAATAATCTCATTAAACATTGGTGGGAAGCGGTGGTCGCAGCAGTTGTGTTTGCCCGGAGAGAGGAAGGAAGAGGGATGAAGTCATCTTCACTTCATCACCCCATGCAAGAAGCATCCGTCTCTCAACGAGTTATCCTGATGTCGTGTCTGCACGTTTGAGCATCCAGGCACAGGTACAAGCAGGATCTAGCCAAAATTTGCCGAATTTCTTCGAGAATTGTAAGTGACATCCCAGTGACCCCACGCTGTTTCTCAAGTCACATATTCAGCGTCACTTGTATGTTGCTGTTATTGTTCAGCTCAGCACAGCTGTTTCAACAAGCCAGAGGTGAGTTTTGTGGTGATTTGAGTCCAGTGTGTTTCCCTGTGTTTGTGGGTGGGAGAAGGAGGAAGTGGCCAGATCCTCCATCGCCATACACTCACCCACGCTCCTCGCCACCACACTACCATACACTCACCACTACTCACTCCCTCTGCTGTGTTTTCTGCTGTTTCTTGTGTGAATTTGTCGCCAGAGCTGTGTATCCGAATGCCCGAGGCCACTCGAAGCCATGTGGATCAGCATGCCACGTAGATCATGACGCCACGTGGACTCCGATGCCACGTTGGGTGTGGGCTATGTCACATGGATCTACAAGCCACGTGAGTTACCGAGACAGATGTCCCAGGCCTCATGCTGTGGTCTGCTGCCCACATCACATTGACGTCACCGACGATGCTGCCCGACTTCATTACGTAACGATGTCTGCCTGACATAACCTCGAGATGTCACCTCGCGACATCACATGATGTCACATCGAGTGTTTCTAGTAATTATTTCAGTATTGTCGAGAAGATGGAGAGACGATATATGTCATGTGTTAAATAATTCCTCTCAGTCAGTGTTCTCACATGTCAGTACAGTGTACCCCCGGTTAACGATATTTTTTCACTCTAGAAGTATGTTCAGGTGCCAGTACTGACCGAATTTGTTCCCATAAGAAATATTGTGAAGCAGATTAGTCCATTTCAGACCCCCAAACATACACGTACAAACGCACTTACATAAATACACTTACACAATTGGTCGCATTCGGAGGTAATCGTTATGCGGGGGTCCACTGTATATAGCTTAGTGTCAGTTTTGTGCACAGAAAAGCATCATTTGCTAGTTTAAGCCATGTTGTACCGCATGTACCATGGGTGTGTGTAGTTTCCGTGTGTCCAGTGAGGTCTGCGGCCAGACCTGAGTAGCACCACTGTGTTAAGTCACCCGCGTGACCAGTGCATTTGATAACTGTTATCAGTCAGCTCTGAGTCCGAGCCCCCTTGTACAGAAAGCTCTTATGCTCGTCGCTCATAGATGTTCTGCAGAATCGTACCTGCTACGATTCCCATCGAGATTTGTTTCACTTCACCTCCAGACCTTCAGAGTGCAGTTATATGTAGAGAAACAAGTCTGGGGACGCTTAGACTAACCTCTGCTATAACTCCAACTGCCGAGAGAATGACACTCGTCAAGCCGCAGTTAGCCCTGTTGGCAGGCACTGTGTCAGCCTCGTGTTACAAGCTTCAGTGAGCTCCTGCACAAAGATGTCACTTTGACTGCTAGCTCGCTCACTGCAGTCTGGTGTAAGATGTTGTGACTCCCAGATGTTTCGCCCAGTTGTCTCTGCCATGACTCGCTCCACAACTCGCTCTATGCTCGCCGGCAGCAACAGCCCAGCGATAGTACCAGTCGAGAAGTGTCCTCCTGAGTCGCTTGCCAGAAGTCCTGCCCAGTTGCCGAGTTTTGTCGACGCCTCACTTGAGGGCACCAGAATGTCGTGCCCCAAGTTGAGTGAAACCTGCAGCGACTCCTACGATGACTGCTTCACTGTTCCAGAGGAGAAAGTACCCTGTTACGTCACAGCTCAGCTGCAGCGATGTCTCCTGTGTTGCAGTACCTGTCCAGACGCAGGAAGACGTGCAGTGATGCCCATCGAAGCTCATTGCCTATGACCACAATGTTTAGCACACCCCACATGTTTTTTTCTTCCCTCCCTGTAGGAAGTTTTTTTTTCCATGTCCATATGTATATATATGTTTTTTATTTTGCGTTCTGTGCCCTGTGCCTACGAGAGAGAGACCGAGTTTTTTTTACCGCCAGACATGTTCAGGATGACCATATGGCAGGTGGCCGAGCGTATGTAGACAGCCTGTACTGTCTGTGCACAGACAGCCCATGCTGTCTGCCAGCTTAGTTCATATTTCGCGCTACTCAAGTGCTGCCCTCTGGGCCTGTCCAGGTCTGTGGGAAGCTGGTCCCACGCGCTCTCTCACTCACACAGCGGCCTAGCAGGAAGACACAAGGCCTACTACTAGTTCCCTCTCGTGGGATGGCCCTCCTGGGCCATGGGCACAACACACAAGCCTGTGTACCCACCACGACATTACAAATAAAACAAAGAAGCCTCCGAAAAAGTTTATCATTAACCACCCGCTTTCAGCTCTACCAATTAATTGTGGTTCACAAAAGGTCCTGCCAGACCTACACATGGCCAAGGCAAAAACAAGGAGCACACTAGGAACAAATGAGAGGTTGGAAGACACTGAAGGAGCTAGGATATATGCAGAGACTCTACCAGACACCTGAAGGGGCCAGAAACAGCTGAGCAGGAAAGACAGACCAATGAGCATTGGGGCCTCAGCTAGGAGAGGGATTGAAAGAAGAAACACTCCAAGGGAAGGAACTAAAACACCTCAGAGGATGCAATGGGGGAGACAGTGGGAGGAAGAAAGGGAGAGATCAGTTTTTATCTATGGGCTCCAGGAAGCCGAAGGAGAAACCTATGATGAAAGAAAACAGGAGGAGAAAAAAACAACTGAAGGTATCATGAAGGCAATAGGAGAGGGCAACATGACCCAGGTGACAAATTTTCGGAGAATTGGGTGGTTAGCAAGGAGAAGGAAATGGCCTCTCAAAGTAATTGTCAAGGCAGAATCAACTTGAACCATGATCCTGCAAGAGAAAGCACGGCTGAGAGACAAACTGGAGTTCCAGAGTGTGTACCTCTGAAAAGGATGATACTGAAAGTGTGTGTGCAAAAACAAAAGGAGGAATGGGAGGAAATGACAACGAAAAGCAGAATAACCCAGACACAGGTGGAAGGGCAAACAACCCCCACTCCCAGAAACACCTGCAGAAGGACTCCAACCATGACAACCTCAAGGCAACTGAACAATCTAAACCAACAATCACACACCGATCCCTCTGTCCCCACCCTTACACCACGAACCCCACCCCTACAGCAACCCTTTTCCTTCTGCAGGGAAGTGTCCTTGGTCCCCTGCTCTTCCTCATTTACATCAATGATCTTCCAAACATATCCCAACACCTGAAACCCATTCTCTTTGCTGACAACACGACTTATGTCATTTCTCACCCTAATCTTGCCATCCTCAACACCATTGTTAACGAGGAGCTGCTCAAAATATCGACTTAGATGACAGCCAATAAACTTACACTTAACACTGACAAAACCTACTATATTATGTTTGGTAGCAGAGCAGGTGTTGCGCAACTTAACATTAAGATCGACAACACTTTAATTGCCAGACATAATGAGGGCAAATTCCTAGGCCTATACCTCAACAACAACCTGAATTTCAGCACCCATATCCAACACATATCAAAAAAAGTATCCAAAACGGTTGGGATCCTCTCCAAGATAGGATACTACGTGCTGCAAAATGTCCTTCTCACACTATATCATTCACTCATTTATCCATACCTCACCTATGCTATTTGTGCTTGGGGATCAACTGCAGCAATACACCTAAAGCCAATAATAACCCAACAAAAAGCTGCAGTAAGAATAATCACTAAATCCCATCCCTGGCAACCCCCCCCCCCCCACTCTTCATAGATCTAAACTTACTCCCTGTTCAGAACATCCACACTTACTACTGTGCAATCTACATCTACAGGACCTTAAATTCCAACATTAACCTTGACCTAAAATGCTTTGATAGTTGTGACAGGACCCACAGGCATAACACCAGACACAAACATCTCTATGACATTCCCTGTGTCTGACTAAACATTTACAAAAATTCAATGTATGTCAAAGGCCCTAAAATCTGGAACATCCTACCTGAAAACTCTAGAACTGCAGACACATTCATCACCTTCAAAACAACCGTTAGAAAACATCTTATCTCCCTGATACACCCCGCCAACTAACTACATGAAAACCACCTGGTGGTTCACACTTACACTCACTCACTCACCCATTTGACTATAAACACAGAAATACGAATCTTAATCTTAAAATAATGAATCCTAACTAGTCATAAGTTTGCCTGTGATACTCCAATATAGAAACTATGTATTGTGTCAAAACAAAAGCATTCACATTGCTAAACCAACAAACTAGTATTTAGTCACTTAGCCATAATAACAACTTACTCCATAATTTGTAATAATTTAGAGTTAAGAATTAATCTAACTCTGCCCGAAATGCCTAGCCATGCTAGGTGTCCTAGTGGCCCCCTCTGTAATTAGCATTTTATTACATGTAAACCACACAATAACCAAAATCTGTAATTGATAGATTGATTGGGAACCCTGCCCTACCCCCACTGCAATCCCCCATAGGCCCCCACCAGGGGCTCCTGCTCTCCCAGCCCCAATATTCTCCCAGGACCACAGTTTTAGAACAGAAGTTGAAAGTTTGGTACACAAATGCAGATGAAATAACAAATAAATACGAGGAGTGGCATGCAAGAATCAATGAGAAGTCCCCAGACATCAGAGCAATCATAGAAATGAAACTCACTGAGACAATAACAGATGCAATCTCCCCACCAGGATATCAGATCCTGAGAAAAGATAGAAAGAGCAGAGGGGGAGGAGGGGTTGCACTGCTTGTAAAAAATCGATGGAAATTTGAGGAAATGGGAGACATGGATGAGATTGGAGAAAGAGAATACACAGTAAGTACACTTCAGTCTGGGGAGCACAAGGTAGTTATTGCAGTGATGTATAATCCACCACAGAACTGCAGGAGGCCAAGAGAGGAATATGAAGAGAGCAACAGAGCAATGGTGGACACACTGGCTGAGGTGGTAAGAAGAGCTCACTCGAGCAAAGTTACTGGTTATGGGCGATTTCAATCACAGGGAAATCGACTGGGAAAACCTAGAGCCACATGGGGTCCCAAAACATGGAGAGCCAAGATGATGGATGTTGTACTGGAAAACCTCATGCACCAACATGTTAAGGACACTACCAGAGAGAAAGAGGAGGATGACCCAGCAAGACTGGACCTTGTGTTCACCCTGAGCAGCTCAGACAGTGAGGACATCACATATGAGAGGCCCCTAGGAGCTAGTGACCACATGGTTCTGTGCTTTGAATACATAGTAGAGTTACAAGTGCATAGGGTAACAGGAGTTGAATGGGAAAAGCCAGACTATAAAAGGGGGAACTACATAGTTTGAGGAACTCTGTGCCACTGAACCTCCTGCAGGAAGTTCAGTGGGACAGAGAACTGGTAGGAAAGTCAGTAAACGAAATGATGGAGTACATAACAACAAAATGCGAGGAGGAAGAGGAAAGGTTTGTTCCCAAAGGAAACAGAAATAATGGGAAGACCAGAACGAGCTCCTGGTTTACCCGACGGTGTAAGGAGGCAAAAACTAAGTGCACTAGAGAATGGAAAAAGTACAGCAGGCAAAGAACACAGTAAAATAAGGAGATTTGTCGAAGGGCCAAGAACGAGCATGCACAGGTAAGGAGGGAGGCCCAGCGACAGTATGACAATAATATAGCATCAAAAGTCAAGTCTGACCCAAAACTGCTGTATAGCCACATCAGGAGAAAGACAACAGTCAAAGACCAGGTGATCAGGTTGAGGAAAGAAGGGGGGGGGGAGCTCACAAGAAACGATCAAGAGGTATGTGAAGAGCTCAACATGAAATTTAAGGAAGTATTTACAGTAGAGACAGGAACGTCTCTGGGAAAATAGCACAGAGGGGAACACCAACAGGGAATATACCAACAAATGTTGGATAACATACAAACAACGGAGGAGGAGGTGAAGAAGCTGCTAAGTGACCTTGATACCTCAAAGGCGATGGGTCCAGACAACATCTCCTCGTGGGTCCTTTATTTATTTATTTATTTATTAATTTGAACATGATATAGGGAAGTACAAAGGAATACAGTTATTAAAGTGCAACATGCCAAAGCCCCTTGTATGCAAAGCATTATGGGCAGGCTTAAAATTAACTAAAGATTAACTAAGCAATGATATATTCAGAGGTAAAAACATTATTGTAAACAGATAACAATTTAGCACAAATGAGTATTACGAAGACAGGTCATATGGTCATTTACTGTGTTGCTGTGCATTCAATAGAATGGAGTATTCTGTTAGGTAATGTTGGAGTGGTTGGTATTTTCGTTTAATAAATGTATGCAAGAGGGGAAGGTACCTAGGGATTGGCAGAGAGCATGTATAGTCCTTTTATATAAAGGGAATGGGGACAAAAGAGATTGTAAAAATTATAGAGGAATAAGCTTACTGAGTATACCAGGAAAAGTGTACGGTAGGGTTATAATTGAAAGAATTAGAGGTAAGACAGAATGTAGGATTGCGGATGAGCAAGGAGGTTTCTGAGTGGGTAGGGGATGTGTAGATCAAGTGTTTACATTGAGGCATATATGTGAAGAGTATTTAGATAAAGGTAGGGAAGTTTTTATTGCTTTTATGGATTTAGAAAAGGCATATGATAGAGTGGATAGGGGAGCAATGTGGCAGATGTTGCAAGTATATGGAATAGGTGGTAAGTTACTAAATGCTGTAAAGAGTTTTTATGAGGATAGCGAGGCTCAGGTTAGGGTGTGTAGAAAAGAGGGAGACTACTTCCCAGTAAAAGTAGGTCTTAGAGAAGGAGCAGAGATGCTGTGCGTACCACTAACCACAATCTTCAATACATCCCTGGAAACTGGGCAACTACCTGAGGTATGGAAGACGGCAAATGTAGTCCCCATTTTTAAGAAAGGAGACAGAAACGAGGCACTAAACTACAGACCAGTGTCTCTGACGTGTATAGTATGTGAAGTCATGGAGAAGATTATCAGGAGGAGACAGGTGGAGCACCTGAATCGGAACAAGATTATAAATGACAACCAGCACGGATTCATGAAAGGCAAATCCTGTGTCACAAGCCCTCTGGAGTTTTATGACAAGGTAACAGAAGTAAGGCATGAGATAAAGATGTGGGTTGATTGTATTTTCCTGGACTGTAGGAAGGCCTTCAACACAGTTCCTCACAAGAGATTAGTGCAGAAGCTGGAGGATCAGGCACGTATAACAGGAAGGGCACTGCAATGGATCAGAGAATACCTGACAGGGAGGCAACAACGAGTCATGGTACATGATGCGGTATCACAGTGGGCACCTGTGATGAGCGGGGTCCCACAGGGGTCAGTACTAGGACAAGTGCTATTTTTGATACATGTGAATGACGTGATGGAGGGGATAGAGTCTGAAGTGTCCCTGTTTGCAGATGATGTAAAGTTAAAGAGAAGAATAAAATCTGATGAGGATCAGGCAGGACTACAAAGAGACCTGAACAGGCTGGACACATGGTCCAGCAACTGGCTTCTTGAATTCAACCCTGCCAAATGCAAAGTCTTGAAGATTGGGGAAGGGCAAAGAAGACCGCAGACAGACTATAGGCTAGGTGGACAAAGACTGCAAACCTCACTCAAGGAGAAAGATCTTGGGGTGACCATAACACTGAGCACTTCTCCAGAGGCACACAACAACCAGATAACTGCTGCAGCATATGGGCGCCTGGCAAGCTTGAGAATTGCATTCCGATACCTTAGAAAGGAATCATTCCAAGACACTGTACACTGTGTACGTGAGGCCCATACTGGAGTATGCAGCACCAGTTTGGAACCCACACCTGGTCAAGCACGTCAAGAAATTAGAGAAAGTACAAAGGTTTGCAACAAGGCTAGTTCTGGAGCTCAGGGAAATATCCTATGAAGAAAGGTTGAGGGAAATCGGACTGACGACACTGGAGGACAGGAGGGTCAGGGGAGACATGATAACAACATACAAAATACTGCATGGAATAGATAAGGTTGACAGAGACAGGATATTCCAGAGAGGGGACACAGAAACAAGGGGTCACAATTGGAAGCTGAAGACTTAGATGAGTCACAGGGATGTTAGGAAGTTTTTCTTCAGTCATAGAGTCGTCAGGAAGTGGAATAGCCTAGCAAGTGATGTAGTGGAGTCAGGAACCATACATAGCTTAACCCTTTGACTGTCAAAGGGCCCAATCCTGAAGTTGCTCCTGGTGTCGCAAAATATTCGAAAAAAAAAAAATTATTTTTTCTTATGAAATGATAGAGAATCTTTTCCCGATTGTAAAGACACCAAAAAAACGAAATCTGATGGAAAACTGACGGAATTACGCTCTCGTGAAGTTAGCGACTTCGGCGATATTTAAAAATCGGCAATTTCGCCCACTTTGAGCCCTATTTTCGGCTAATTCCGTTATTCCAGTCAACCAAACTCATAACTATTTCTTCACAACTCTATTTTTTCTATCGATTGAGCACAAGAAACTGCCCATTTACCGATTTCAACTACCCAATAACATGGTCAGAAATTTGCAATTTGGCCAATTTCACGAAAATTAAAAAATACGACAATTTCAAAATAAGGTCCAGAATGAACAATGCAGACATTCCTGGCTCTAAAATAAGATTTTCTTTGTTCATCAGTCATGTCTCCAGGTCCCTGTGATATTACTCTTGCTTTTTATTTTGAAATTTTATTCAAACAAAAAATAGAAGATTTACTGTTATGCAGACTACTGCAATACTGTAATAATTGTAAAAATTACATCAACCCATTCATGACTGCGTATTAGAATGGCTATTTAGACATTTATTGGACAATGACATCATTTGTTTACTTTTGAACATCGGCAAAAATCAAACATTTCCTGTACTTTGTGCTCCATTTCCAGGTTCTTTTTATAGTAAAATTAATCAAAATCACCTCCATTTCTATAATATAGTTTCCATTCTATCAAATGAGACCATGAAAAAGAGAATACAACCACAAATACTATACGAAAATAGACCACAAAGTCGGCATTTTAATTAAAAAAAACGGTCGGAGTTTTTTTTTTCTCATTATGCACTGCGTGCTCCAGGATTTTTTTTATGTGGTGCACACTGACCACACAGACCCATTCTCTCACATGTGGGCCTACTAGCTTTCTCCTGCCTGATTTGAAGCCGCTAGAATTTATGAGTATATATACGTCAAACACGGTACCTCACAAACGTATATATACGGCCGCGACAGTCAAAGGGTTAAAGATGAGGTATAACAAAGCTCGGGAAGCAGAGAAAGAGAGAGGACCAAGTGGCAATCAGTGAAGAGACGTGGTCAGAAGCTGAGTCTCAATCCCTGCAACCACAATTAGGTGAGTACAATTGAGTGGACACACTAACACACCCACCCACCCACCCACACCCACACACAAACACACACACACACATGCACACACACACACACACACACACACACACACACACACACACACACACACACACACACACACACACACACACACACCCACCCACCCACCCACACCCACCCATACAGAAGTGTCCCTGTTTGCAGATGATTTGAAATTGATGAGAAGAATTCAATTGGAAGAGGACCAGGCAGACCTACAAAGGGATCTGGACAGGCTGTAGGCCTGGTCTAGTAACTGGCTCCTGGAGTTCAACCCCACTAAGTGCAAAGTCATGAAGATTTGGAAAGGGCATAGAAGATTGCAGACAGAGTACAGTCTAGGGGGCCAGAGACTCCAAACCTCACTCAAGGAAATGGATCTTGGGATGAGTATAACACTGGGCACATCTCCTGAGGTGCACATCAATCAAATAACTGCTGCAGCATACAGGCACCTAGCAAACCTAAGAACAGCATTCCAACATCTTAATAAAGAATTGTTCAGGACCCTTTACACAGCATACGTTTTATTTATTTATTTATTTATTTAATAATTTGAACATACATACAGAGGTACAAAAAAATACAGGTAAGAGCAGCATGCCAAAGACACTTGTATGCATAGCATTACGGGCTGGCTTAAAATTAACTTAAGATTAACTAAGCAATGATGTAATCAGTGATAAAACATTATTGTAAACAGATAACAATAAAGCACAAATGAGTTTTACAAAGACAGGTCATATGGTTGCATGCATTGCTGTACATTCAGTAGAATGGAGTATTCTGTTAGGTAGTGTATTTAAAGGATAACAAAGTTAGATTGGGTCATAGGTTTAACATTTATGTGATATAATTGTTGAAAATAAGAAAAAGTTTTGAGTGAGATTAACAAGTTAAGAAAGCCTAGAGAACAAATGGATTCGTCAGTTAAAAATAGGAGAGGCGAGTTATTAAATGGAGAGTTAGAGGTATTGGGAAGATGGAGGGAATATTTTGAGGAATTGTTAAATGTTGATGAAGATAGAGAAGCTGTGACTTCGTGTATAGGACAAGGAGGAATAACATCTTGTAGGAGTGAGGAAGAGCCAGTTGTGAGTGTGGGGGAAGTTCGTGAGGCAGTAGGTAAAATGAAAGGGGGTAAGGCAGCAGAAATGTTAAAATCAGGTGGGGATATAGTTTTGGAGTGGTTGGTGCAATTATTTAATAAATGTATGGAAGAGGGTAAGGTACCTAGGGATTGGCAGAGAGCATGCATAGTTCCTTTGTATAAAGGCAAAGGGGATAAAAGAGAGTGCAAAAATTATAGGGGGATAAGTCTGCTGAGTATACCTGGTAAAGTGTATGGTATAGTTATTATTGAAAGAATTAAGAGTAAGATGGAGAATAGGATAGCAGATGAACAAGGAGGCTTTAGGAAAGGTAGGGGTTGTGTGGACCAGATGTTTACAGTGAAACATATAAGTGAACAGTATTTAGATAAGGCTAAAGAGGTCTTTGTGGCATTTATGGATTTGGAAAAGGCGTATGACAGGGTGGATAGGGGGGGCAATGTGGCAGATGTTGCAAGTGTATGGTGTAGGAGGTAGGTTACTGAAAGCAGTGAAGAGTTTTTACGAGGATAGTGAGGCTCAAGTTAGAGTATGTAGGAAAGAGGGAAATTATTTCCCAGTAAAAGTAGGCCTTAGACAAGGATGTGTGATGTCACCGTGGTTGTTTAATATATTTATAGATGGGGTTGTAAGAGAAATAAATGCGAGGGTCTTGGCAAGAGGCGTGGAGTTAACAGATAAAGAATCACACACAAAGTGGGAGTTGTCACAGCTGCTCTTTGCTGATGACACTGTGCTCTTGGGAGATTCTGAAGAGAAGTTGCAGAGATTGGTGGATGAATTTGGTAGGGTGTGCAAAAGAAGAAAATTAAAGGTGAATACAGGAAAGAGTAAGGTTATGAGGATAACAAAAAGATTAGGTGATGAAAGATTGAATATCAGATTGGAGGGAGAGAGTATGAAGGAGGTGAATGTATTCAGATATTTGGGAGTGGACGTGTCAGCGGATGGGTCTATGAAAGATGAGGTGAATCATAGAATTGATGAGGGGAAAAGAGTGAGTGGTGCACTTAGGAGTCTGTGGAGACAAAGAACTTTGTCCTTGGAGGCAAAGAGGGGAATGTATGAGAGTATAGTTTTACCAACGCTCTTATATGGGTGTGAAGCATGGGTGATGAATGTTGCAGCGAGAAGAAGGCTGGAGGCAGTGGAGATGTCATGTCTGAGGGCGATGTGTGGTGTGAATATAATGCAGAGAATTCGTAGTTTGGAAGTTAGGAGGAGGTGCGGGATTACCAAAACTGTTGTCCAGAGGGCTGAGGAAGGGTTGTTGAGGTGGTTCGGACATGTAGAGAGAATGGAGCGAAACAGAATGACTTCAAGAGTGTATCAGTCTGTAGTGGAAGGAAGGTGGGGTAGGGGTCGGCCTAGGAAAGATTGGAGGGAGGGGGTAAAGGAGGTTTTGTATGCGAGGGGCTTGGACTTCCAGCAGGCATGCGTGAGCGTGTTTGATAGGAGTGAATGGAGACAAATGGTTTTTAATTCTTGACGTGCTGTTGGAGTGTGAGCAAAGTAACATTTATGAAGGGGTTCAGGGAAACCGGCAGGCCGGACTTGAGTCCTGGAGATGGGAAGTACAGTGCCTGCACTCTGAAGGAGGGGTGTTAATGTTTCAGTTTAAAAACTGTAGTGTAAAGCACCCTTCTGGCAAGACAGTGATGGAGTGAATGATGGTGAAAGTTTTTCTTTTTCGGGCCACCCTGCCTTGGTGGGAATCGGCCAGTGTGATAAAAAAAAAAAAAAAAAAATTGTGAGAAACATTTAAGATATACAATTTGTAAGGTTCAGTTATTCAGTATTTATTTGGTTTTGGGTGAGTAAGTGATCTTTGAGAAGAGACCTGAATTTATAAACAGGCAGCGTTTCTTTTATATTTACAGGTAATGAATTCCAGATTTTAGGGCCTTTTATGTGCATTGAGTTTTTGCATAGCGTGAGATGGACACGAGGAACATCAAAGAGTGATCTGTGCCTTGTGTTATGGTCATGTGTTCTGTTGAGGTTGGCAAGGAGATGTTTGAGGGGAGGGTTAATATCAGAGTTAAGTGTTCTATGTATGTAATAGGTGCAGTAATAAGTATGGATGTTTTGTATGGTGAGTAGGTTTAGTGTTTTGAATATTGGTGGAGTGTGCGCTTAACGTTGACAAAACCTACTACATTATGCTTGGTAGCAGAGCAGGAGATGCGCAAATTAACATTAAGATCGACAACACTCTAATTACCAGGCATAATGAGGGCAAATTCCTAGGCCTATACCTCGACAACAACCTGAACTTCAGCACCCATATCCAACACATAACCAAAAAAGTATCCAAAACGGTTGGGATCCTCTCCAAGATACGATACTACGTGCCGCAAACTGCCCTTCTCACACTATACCATTCACTTATATATCCATACCTCACCTATGCTATCTGTGCTTGGGGTTCAACTGCAGCAACACACCTAAAGCCAATAATAACCCAACAAAAAGCTGCAGTAAGAATAATCACTAAATCCCATCCCTGGCAACACACCCCCCCACTCTTCATAGATCTAAACTTACTCCCTGTTCAGTACATCCACACTTACTACTGTGCAATCTACATCTACAGGACCTTAAATTCCAATATTAACCTTGACCATAAAACGCTTTCTTGATAGTTGTGACAGAACCCACAGGCACAACACCAGACACAAACATCTCTATGACATTCCCAGTGTCCGACTAAACCTTTACAAAAATTCAATGTATGTCAAAGGCCCTAAAATCTGGAACACCCTACCTGAAAATTCCAAAACTGCAGACACATTCATCACCTTCAAAACTACCATCAGAAAACATCTTATCTCCCTGATACACCCTGTCAACTAATAATACGAATACCACCTGGTGGTTCACACTTACACTCACTCACCCATTTGACCATAAACAGAAATATCAATCTCAATCTCAAAATAATGAATCTTAACTAGTCATAAGTTGGCCTGTGATACTCCAATACTGATACTATGTATAGTGCCAAAACAAAAGCATTCACATTGCTAAACTCACAACTAGTATTTAGTCACTTAGCCATAATACCAACTTATCTCATAAATTTGTAACATTTTAAACCTAAGATTTAATATAAGTCTGCCCGAAATGCCTAGCCATGCTAGGCGTTCTAGTGGTACACTCTGTAATTATTATTTTACTACATGCAAACCACACAATTACCAAATTCTGTAAGCTCAGCATTGTAATACTTATAGAGAATAAAGTTTGAATTGAATTTGAATTTGAATTTGAATTTGAATTCTGACTGCAGCCTTTTGTTGGGTAATTAGTGGTCTGAGATGGTTAATTGTTGTTGAGCCCCATGCACAAATTCCATAGGTGAGATAGGGGTAAATAAGAGTGAGATATAGGGCCAGGAGGGCTGACTGTGGAACATAGTACCGTATCTTCGATAGTGTGCCTACGGTCTTGGAAATTTTCTTAGAAATTTGTTGTATATGTGTATGAAATTTGAGTCTATTATCAAGGTGGATTCCTAAGAATTTTCCCTCTGTTAGCTTTGTGATAGGTGATCCATTTATCATTATGTTAAGAGACACATCTGTAGCTCTGTTACCAAACTGAATGAAGTAGGTTTTGTCAATGTTTAGTGTAAGTTTGTTAGTCCTCATCCAGGTAGATATTTTCTGTAATTCGGTATTTACAGTATTGGCTAGCATGACTGGGCTCAGGTGAGAGAAGAAATATGTAGTGTCATCTGCAAATAGTGTGGGTTTGAGTAATTGTGAAGCATTTGGTAGGTCATTTATGTATAGGAGAAAGAGAAGAGGGCCAAGGACACTTCCCTGTGGGACACCAACTGTAATTGGTTGTGCGGAAGAGTTTGCCCCATTTGTGTACACATATTGGCTTCTGTTGCTGAGGTATGACTTGAGGTAGTTGAGGGAGTGCCCTCTTATACCACAGTGTGACAATTTTATGTGGAGCAAGTCATGGTCAACTGTATCAAAAGCTTTACGTAAGTCAATGAAGATCCCCAGTGGGACTTCTTTTTTCTCTATTGCAGTGTATATATGTTCTAGCATGTGTATAATAGCATCATTAGTATTTTTATTAGGCCTGAATCCAAATTGGCAGGGGTTGAGTATGTTTTGGGAGATGAGGTAGGAGTAGATTTGTTTATGAATTAATTTTTCGAAGATTTTTGAGAGAGGGTGTAAGTTGGATATTGGCCTATAGTTATTCAACTCTGTTTGGTCTCCTCCTATATGGATCGGGGTGACCCTTGCTATTTTGAGAACTGTAGGGAAGGTGGAGGATTCAATGGATTTGTTAAAGAGTGTTGCAATGATTGGTGATAGCACTTGTGACACTTTTTTGTATATAAAGGATGGTAAGGTACTTAAATCTCCTGCCTTGTTTATTACTGTGTTGATAATAAGGAAGACTTCGTATGGGTTAGTTGGAGCTAGGAACAGTGTGTTCGGGTAGTTGCCAGTGAGGTAGTCATTTGGTGGGGTATCTGAGCTTGGGATTTTATTGGCAAGGTTTTGTCCTATAGTGGAGAAGAAATCATTGAGTCTGTTTGCCGTTTCTGTTGGTGGGAGTTGGGGTTCATCTGATTTTGCTAATTTTATTTCGCTATTTCATGATATCTTTTTTGTTCCTAGAATTTCTGATAGGGTTTTCCAGGTTAGGCCTATATTGGAGTATGCAGCACCAGATTGGAACCCACACCTAGCCAAGCATGTAAGGAAACTAGAAAAAGTGCAAAGGTTTGCAACAAGACTAGTCCTGGAGCTAATGGGCATGTCCTATGAGGAGAGGCTAAGGGAACTCAACCTGATGACACTGGAGGACAGGAGAGATGGGGGGATATGATAACGACATATAATATACTGAGAGGAATCGACAAGGTGGAAAGAGGCTAGATGTTCCGGAGATGGGACACAGCAACATGGGGTCACAGCTGGCAGTTGAAAACTCAGATAAGTCACAGGGATGTTAGGAAGTATTTCTTCAGTCAGAGTTGTCAGGAAGTGCAACAATCTGGAGAGTGATGTAGTGGAGGAAAGATCTATACACAGCTTTAAGAAGAGGTTCGATGAAGGTCATGAAGAAGGGAGAGTGTGGACCTAGTAGCGGCCAGCATGATGCAGGGCCAGGAGCTATGAATTGACCCCTGCATCCACAAATAGATGAGTACACAATGAGGATCAAGTACAACTACAAAGGAATCTGGTCCAACAACATGTTCTTGGAGTTTAACCCCACCAAGTGCAAAGTCATGAAGGTAGGGGAAGGTCAAAGAAGACTGCAGAAGGAGTACAGACCAGGGGGACAGAGACTGCAAACCTCACCCACGACTACAACCACACCTCACTTCCACCTGATCCACCACCCCCACACAACGATCACACCTCACTCCCACTAGACCCACCACACACACACACCACCACCACACCTCACTTCCACCTGGCCCACCGCCCCCACAACACATAAGAAAGGAGGAACACTGCAGCAGGCCTGTTGACCCATACTAGGCAGGTCCTTCACAATCCATCCCACTAACAGAATATTTGCTCAACCCAATTTTCAACACTACCCAAGCAATAAGCTTAGATAATTCTGTTGGGTAAGACACATATGCAACAGTTGGGTATCTTTATTTTGAAACATTTTGCCTACACAGTAGGCTTCTTCAATCAACTGAAGAAGCCTACTGTGTAGGCAAAACGTTTCGAAATAAAAATACCTAACTGTTGCATATGTGTCTTACCTAACAACCTGTTGGTATTTAATACCATTTTAATATTCACTTTGATAATTTTATTTACTCATGTGCAAGTCACACTCAAATCCAACCCCTCTTACTCATGTATTTATCCAACCTAATTTGAAACTACCCAAGGTTTTGGCTTCAATAACCCTACTAGGCAAACTGTTCCACTCATCAACTACCCTATTTCCAAACCAGTACTTTCCTATATACTTTCTAAATCTAAACTTATCTAATTTGAATCCATTATTGCGGGTTCTCTCTCGGAGGGATGTCGTCAAAACCTTATTTACATCACCTTCATTAATATCCATCTTCCACTTATACACTTCAATCATGTCTCCCCTCATTCTTCGTCTTACAAGTGAATGTAATTTAAGGGACTTCAATCTTTCTTCATATGGAAGATTTCTAATGCTATGTATTAATTTAGTCATTCTACGCCGAATGTTTTCCAATGAATTTAAATCCAGTCTGTAATATGGAGACCAGAACTGAGCTGTGTAATCTAGGTGAGGCCTTACTAATGATGAATAAAGTTGTAGTATAGCCACTGGACTTCTAGTGCTTACACTTCTTGATATAAATCCCAATAATCTACATACTATTTGCTTTATTACGCACGTGTATGCACTGCTGTCTTGGGTTAAGATTGCTGCTTACCATAACCCCTAAGTCCTCACTCCCACCTGATCCACCACCCCTACAACACTACCACACCTTGCTCCTACATGACCCACCACCCCCACACTACTACCACACCTCACTCCCACATGACCCACCACCCTTACAACACTACCACACCTCACTCCCATATGACCCACCACCCCCACACTACACAACTTTCTCTTCTGCGTAACTTTATTGTAATCTTGAGAACTCTTTTCTCTGTGATAACCACACTGCAATACAGAAAGAATAACTTCACTATCTGGTTACTTTCCCTCAACCTACTGCAGTGTTTGTGGATATACAACAAGAGACTTGCTACATGTTAGATGTCTGGAACAAACAAGTTCCAAATATTGCCTGCCAGAAGAAGTGTTTCAATGCAGCCTGGTAGATTATCCTTAGTGCTGTCCAAGAATATACATAGTTTATGTGTAATAAAACATTGGTAGGTACAGAAAAAAGCCTCTAGTATGCAATTCATTTCAGGCAAACTAATCCTAATGTTAAAATATTATTTAAGAATTAGACATATACTATTAAGTAGGATTTCTGATGCAGTTAACTACAATCATATGTACAATAAGAAAGACAGCTAATGAACAAATGATACAATTTTATTTCATACTGATTTTATGAACTTCATTTTTGTGGAGTGAACAAAGATGAAGATACAGGGAGTTGCTTAATTTATGTGCCAGAAGAAAGCCTGGCACCACAACAGGAAGGTTTAGAGGTGCCTCTGGGACTTCCCTCAAATATTCAAGACTGTCCTACTGGGCTGTGTTGTAATGTTGCAGTTGACTTAAACCAACAGAGGGAATTACTTCATGAACTCCTAAAATCATTAATTAGATTTGCTTCAAACTATTGTAGATAATCAGAACAGACTTACATCAAGTGACACATATTGCTCAGCTGATGCTGATACTACCGACAAGACCTGCCATACTCTTGCGAGTAAGGGACTTAGAGGAATTTTTAATCCTTGGAATTTTATGAAGAACTCCAGAATTTGGTCTATTTCAAATATTACCCCTCTCAGGCAACAAGGTATTGGATCAAAAGCTAGTTAATATATTTTTAGAGTCTAGGGGCTATAATTTATTTCTACTAGGAAACTAAATCCAATAATATTAAATTCTTACTATGTTTAATTTTAAAGTATTTGAATACAATACTTTTGTCTTCTCTTCTTATGCAACATTACAGCTTAATATTATATGTACAATAGTTTTATTTTAAGGAGATATAAGTAATGAATTTACAAAATATATATATAAAGTTCAATCACATGGAAATATCACATTAATGATGAAGACTAATCCTTAACACTATACAATTTGAGTCTTCACAAACATCGACAAGACAATGTCTTAAAACCAGTTGCATAAATGTGCAAAATTTAACAACACCTCTGAATTCAGTCATATGGAAGATTGACACCAAAATTTTGTCGGAAAGACATGTACACCTACCATCCGACTTACGACTAAGCTTGGTTCCGACCAACCAGTCGTAAGTCAAAATGGACATAAATTGAACCTTTGAAAATTGCCGACATACTGGGTAGGGCATAATGTCAAACTTTTCCTATATAAACTACCTACATAGTACTGTAATGTAATGTACAATCATTATTTCATTTTTTTTACCATAATTTACTTCTATTGTTATATTTTAATTATTTATTTACTGTATATAATGTATACATGGTAGTGAACTGCAGTGTAAATTTTACATCGCATACAGTATCATATGTTACTGTTATCTTTATCTATTGTCGACACAGTGGAATGGAAGAATACCACTGGTAGTGTCATCCTGCCAGAATGTAGCATAACCTATACCCCAAGTAAAGAGAAACAACTCTGGAACATGTGTAATACGTAGCAGGCTGGCTGGCCGGGTGGGTGGGTGGGAGGCTGGGTGGGTGATTGGCTGACTGAACGTGGCTCTTTTTTTTTTTTTTTTTTACATAGGGTTTGACAAGGTTAAGGATCCCTAGCTTTATTGACAACTATTTACAGGTTAAGGATTCAAACTTATTGGCAAGCTAAGAGCTGTTACCTACATCAGCTCATTTGAAAGCATTTTTATTGTTATGAGACATACAAGTAGGAAACAGGATGAAGTTGGAGCCATCTGTGGGCCAGCATTTTCATTTGATCAACTGACTTTATCTCGTTGACATCATTATCCTGAACGAATGTGTTCCATACTCGAGTCATCCTGGGTATGTATGATCTCAGATGGAGTGATGTTCTGGAGAAGGGTACAGCCAGAGTGAAGTTGCTGCTTTCTGCCCGTCTTGTGGCATAAAAGCTTGTTTCACGCTATCCTCGAAGTGGATCCAAGTGTGGTATTTTGACAATATTGGCCTTGTACATAACAGTAAGGCCACCCACATCCCTCCTATGTTGAAGGCTCTGCTGAAATGACAGATCTATCCAGGATGGGTCCAGGCGAGAGATAAGACGTCTTGCTCTGTTCTCTACTCTGTCAAGCAGTCGCAGATGAGAGGGGGGGCAGGCAAACCAAGAAAGTGGAGCATACTCAAGGTGCGAGCGTACTTGTGCCTCATACAGGATCTTGCAACCCCTACTGTCAAGCAGATGGGAGATACGGTGAAGTGCTGTAAGCTTCCTGGCTGCCTTGTTTGCAAGATTTACAACATGGTTCTTCATGGTTAGTTTGGAGTCAAATTTCACCCCAAGGATATCAACTTCTCCAGGTGCCAATATCCTCCCATTCATCCTTACTACTGCACCAGCATTACCATCATGGTGCCTAGAGACGATCATCATCGACTGTATCTCTCTCTGTATCTCTCTCTCTCTCTCTCTCTCTCTCTCTCACAGGAACACGTAAGTAAAGTTATCATACATAGTATAAATTACCCAGGATAACCCAAATAATCCAGACAAAGTGCTATACAGTGGATCTGTGCTCCAGTGCCCTAAATTTATAATAATATTAATAATTATTATTATTATTATTACAATAATACATATGTACTAATATTAATAATATTATTATTATTAAAGTCTATATATAATAATCGCGTCCACTCATTACTTACCTTAAAATATCTGTAGTCTTAATGTAGAGTGAGAGTTGAGTAAACAAGATGAAATGAATAAACGAATGAGTGTGTAGAAGGTTGGCGAGTTATGTAAACAAACATTGTTGTTGTTGTTACCAGCCCGGACACGAATGGTTTCTGTTCACTCTGTCAAGCCGACCAGAAAAACATCTCATATTTGTTAATTTATATGTTTATATGTTATGTAGCATGTTTATTATATAATTTTGAAAAAGAAATCATAGACGGATTAAGCAAAATGTCTATATCAACGTTTTATACACATTTAATGCGCCTCAGTGATTATTGTTATTATCATTATTAATATGGCATCTTCAAGACCAATTACACTCTTAATGAGTGGCTCTGAGACAGACAAGCAGACAGAAAGACAGACACAGGTAGACAGACACAGGTAGACAGACACTCAGGTAGACAGACACACAGGTAGACAGACAGACACACAGGTAGACAGAAAGACACACACAGGTAGACAGACAGACACACAGGTAGACATAAAGACAGACACACAGGTAGACAGACAGATAAACAGACACACAGAGACACACAGATATATAGGCAGACAGATACAGACAGGTTTATGTGCAACAGTGAAAACAAATAGAGTTCAAGAGTAAGAGCCTTTCTTGCCACAGACTTCATCTTAGGGGCCATGGTGAAATTTACTGTCCAGTTAGTACAGTTAATACAGTATGATGCTGCTGATAGGACAGGGTTACTCAAACTGATGCTGTCTGCATGACGCATTGCCGCCGCAAGTATTGTCAAATATTGTACAGTGGTGTGCATCAGCCAGCCCAGCCCAGCTGCCAGATGCACGGTCGTAAGTCGAGTGGACATATGTCGAGCAGGTCGCAAGTCAGATGGTAGGTGTATCTCTAATGATTGCTCGAGTGTCCAAGAATATGAATAAATCTGTCTTCTGAACAATACTGAGTGAACTAGGAGCCAACTTGAGAAGTAATTCTCAAGAAAATTCAAACTGAGTGAATCTAAGGGAGAACAAATACAGTGGTCACTCGTTCTTCGTAATTAATCCGTTCCTGGAGCCGTTACTATAAATGAAATTTACGATTTACGAATCAATTTTCCCCATAAGAAATAATGTAAATACAATTAATCCGTTCCTGACACCCAGAAGTATTAAAACAAAAAAATTTTTTACATGAAATATACATGTAGTACATAAACAATACAATGGGAAATGATGAATGAAACATTAACAGCATAACACTTACCTTTATTGGAGATTCTTCTTAGTGTATGGGAGACTGGAGGAGGAGAGAGATTGGATTGTTTACAGTTTGGAAGGGGGAATCCCCCTTTCCAGCAATACCTCAGGTACCAATTGCTTCTCTGGGGTTGCTTCTCTTCTCTGTTTCTTAATGCCACTAGGACCACCTTAAGAGTCACTCTAGTCCTGTCTCGAAAAGTAACTGTGGAGAGAGCTCTGTTTCTGGCGTCTCTTAACACTTCCCTAAAATGGCCCAAGACTTTGTCACTGTACATATTTCTCACCTTCTTTACCACAGGCTTGGCACTAGGAGCTTTCTTTGGAGCCATGGTAGCTTATTTAGTACTTGCAAGCACTAAAATGAGTGGAATATTATGAAATATTTCGTAGGCGCACTTGAGGGGACCTTCACTCACTGGTAAACAATGCCAGACTGGCTGGGTAGGGAGGCCTCCCCGGCTCACACTGTGCGTACGCGTCCCAGACGAACTACTATTCGCGAGTCAACCTATGAAAAGTGAGTCCAAGTTTATATGAAAATACCCCTATGATTGGCGAAGTTTACGATTGCTGAGAACTACGAAAAGCGAGGGACCACTGTATATGATCTGTAGTCAGGGCTAGACCAGGGAGCAAACTGCTTCACTGCCAGTCTGTTGACCCGTCATAAGGTTGGATCACGTGACCCAAATGTCAGTAAGCTAGACTTAAACAAGTGAACAATAATTTACCTGACGGTTTCCTGACATTTTGTTTGTTCTCTATATTAACCCTTTCAGGGTCCCCAGGCCCTCTCAGAGACTTGTTCTAAGGGTCCCCCCAAATTTCCAAAAAAAAAAAAAAAATTATTTTTTCTTATGAAAAGATAGAGAATCTTTTCCCGATCATAATGACACCAAAAGTATGAAATTTGATGAAAAACTTACAAAATTATGCTCTTGCAAAGTTAGCGGTCTCAACAATGTTTATGCATCAGCGATTTTGCCCACTTTGAGCCCTATTTTCGGCCAATTCCAGTGTAGTAGTCGACAAAAATCATATCAATTTCGCTAGAACTCCATTTTTTCTATCGAATGAGTACAAGAAACCACCCATTTACTGATTTCAACTATCCAATACTGTGGTCAGAATTTAGCAATTTTGCCAATTTCACACAAATTTCAAAAGATGCCAATTTCCAAATAGGGTCCAGAATAAACAAGAAAGACATTCCTGGCACTAAAATAACATTTCCTCTGTTCATTAGTCACGTCTCCATGCCCCTCTTACATTCTTTTGCTTTTCATTTTGAATTTTTATTCTTACAAAAAATAGAAGATTTACTGTTATGCAGACTACTGCATTAAGTGTAGAAATGGTATAAATAATATCAGCACACTTGTGAAAGAATATTAGACTCACCAGTTGACATGTATTGGACGCTTAGCATGATTTGTTTCCTTTTGAACTTTGGTAAAAATTGAACATTTGTGCTACTTTGAGCTCAATTTCAAGGTACTTTTCATTATAGGTTTAAAAATGTAGTGTTAGAGTGTTCAGCAGAAGTTTGTGGTTACAGGAAAGTGGGTGCAGGAGGGAAGAGGAGCGATTGGTGGAATGATGATGTAAAGAGAGTAGTAAGGGAGAAAAAGTTAGCATATGAGAAGTTTTTACAAAGTAGAAGTGATGCAAGGAGGGAAGAGTATATGGAGAAAAAGAGAGAGGTTAAGAGAGTGGTGAAGCAATGTAAAAAGAGAGCAAATGAGAGAGTGGGTGAGATGTTATCAACAAATTTTGTGAAAATAAAAAAAGTTTTTGGAGTGAGATTAACAAGTTAAGAAAGCCTAGAGAACAGATGGATTTGTCAGTTAAAAATAGGAGAGGAGAGTTATTAAATGGAGAGTTAGAGGTATTGGGAAGATGGAGGAATATTTTGAGGAATTGTTAAATGTTGATGAAGATAGGGAAGCTGTGATTTCGTGTATAGGGCAAGGAGGAATAACATCTTGTAGAGTGAGGAAGAGCCAGTTGTGAGTGTGGGGGAAGTTCGTGAGGCAGTAGGTAAAATGAAAGGGGGTAAGGCAGCCGGGATTGATGGGATAAAGATAGAAATGTTAAAAGCAGGTGGGGATATAGTTTTGGAGTGGTTGGTGCAATTATTTAATAAATGTATGGAAGAGGTAAGGTACCTAAGGATTGGCAGAGAGCATGCATAGTTCCTTTGTATAAAGGCAAAGGAGATAAAAGAGAGTGCAAAAATTATAGGGGGATAAGTCTGTTGAGTATACCTGGTAAAGTGTATGGTAGAGTTATAATTGAAAGAATTAAGAGTAAGACGGAGAATAGGATAGCAGATGAACAAGGAGGCTTTAGGAAAGGTAGGGGTGTGTGGACCAGGTGTTTACAGTGAAACATATAAGTGAACAGTATTTAGATAAGGCTAAAGAGGTCTTTGTGTATTTATGGATTTGGAAAAGGCGTATGACAGGGTGGATAGGGGGCAATGTGGCAGATGTTGCAAGTGTATGGTGTAGGAGGTAGGTTACTGAAAGCAGTGAAGAGTTTTTTACGAGGATAGTGAGGCTCAAGTTAGAGTATGTAGGAAAGAGGGAAATTTTTTCCCAGTAAAAGTAGGCCTTAGACAAGGATGTGTGATGTCACCGTGGTTGTTTAATATATTTATAGATGGGGTTGTAAGAGAAGTAAATGCAGGGTCTTGGCAAGAGGCGTGGAGTTAAAAGATAAAGAATCACACACAAAGTGGGAGTTGTCACAGCTGCTCTTTGCTGATGACACTGTGCTCTTGGGAGATTCTGAAGAGAAGTTGCAGAGATTGGGGTGGATGAATTTGGTAGGGTGTGCAAAAGAAGAAAATTAAAGGTGAATACAGGAAAGAGTAAGGTTATGAGGATAACAAAAAGATTAGGTGATGAAAGATTGGATATCAGATTGGAGGGAGAGAGTATGGAGGAGGTGAACGTATTCAGATATTGGGAGTGGACGTGTCGGCGGATGGGTCTATGAAAGATGAGGTGAATCATAGAATTGATGAGGGAAAAAGAGTGAGTGGTGCACTTAGGAGTCTGTGGAGACAAAGAACTTTGTCCTTGGAGGCAAAGAGGGGAATGTATGAGAGTATAGTTTTACCAACGTTCTTATATGGGTGTGAAGCGTGGGTGATGAATGTTGCAGCGAGGAGAAGGCTGGAGGCAGTGGAGATGTGTCATGTCTGAGGGCGATGTGTGGTGTGAATATAATGCAGAGAATTCCTAGTTTGGAAGTTAGGAGGAGGTGCGGGATTACCAAAACTGTTGTCCAGAGGGCTGAGGAAGGGTTGTTGAGGTGGTCCGGACATGTAGAGAGAATGGAGCGAAACAGAATGACTTCAAGAGTGTATCAGTCTGTAGTGGAAGGAAGGCGGGGTAGGGGTCGGCCTAGGAAAGGTTGGAGGGGGGGGGTAAAGGAGGTTTTGTGTGCGAGGGGCTTTGGGCTTCCAGCAGGCATGCGTGAGCGAGTTTGATAGGAGTGAATGGAGACAAATGGTTTTTAATACTTGACGTGCTGTTGGAGTGTGAGCAAAGTAACATTTATGAAGGGATTCAGGGAAACCGGCAGGCCGGACTTGAGTCCTGGAGATGGGAAGTACAGTGCCTGCACTCTGAAGGAGGGGTGTTAATGTTGCAGTTTAAAAACTGTAGTGTAAAGCACCCTTCTGGCAAGACAGTGATGGAGTGAATGATGGTGAAAGTTTTTCTTTTTCGGGCCACCCTGCCTTGGTGGGAATCGGCCAGTGTGATAATAAAAAAAAAAAAAAATTTCATTATAAAACCAGTCAAAATCATCTCAATTTCGGTAATATGTCTTCCATTCTATAAAGTGAGACCAGGAAAACTAGAATACAACAATAAATACCATACGAAAATACAGTGCAAATAAATACCAGACGAAAATACAGTGCAAAGTCGCTGTTTTAAACCAAAAACACTGTCAAAGTTTTTTTTTTCTCATTACGCACTGTGTGCTGCAGGACTTTTTTTATACTGCGCACACTAACCACATAGACCCATTCTTTCATATGTAGGCCTACCAGCTTTCACTCACTAGATTTAAAAGTGCTAGAATTTTTGCGTACTAGTACGTCAAGGACCCTGGCGCATAAGCCGTACTAGTACGGCCGAAACCCTGAAAGGGTCAATAATAACAATAATAGTAGCAATACCATGGTATATATTGATATATTGACATAATAATATAACACTGAAAATTTCTATTTTAGCTATAAATGGAGGTTTTCGCGCTATAATATTAAGTGATAATCACATTCTCAGATAATAGCTAAATATTACAGGATGGCCTATCTCCAATGTACAACAATACTAACAATCAGATTAACTCGAAAGTAAACAATTGGTGGAAATTGGTGAGCACTGCATCTGAACAATCCAATACACTTTTGAACACTAGAGGGAGCAGATCCATTACCCAGCCATGAAGCAAGCCTTCAATCTGTAATCAGCTCTCCTCCTACACCCAACAGTGAACCTACCAGCACTGTGCCATTTGCCAATACCAAGTCAGGTTTTTCTCCACCAGAGATTGGTGCAGCTAATAATCAGGTGATTGATATTCCACCTGAACAAGTGCTGGGCAACAAAAGCACATACAGCAGTGACATGTCTGGTAGAGCTGGAAGAGGAAGTAGAAGAGAAAGACGTGGCCATCCACAGCCCTCTCACCTCCCGCCAACAGTCCCTGGAAAATGCCCACCAGGTACACAATTAACCCCTTGACTGTCGCAACCCCCAATCCTGAGGTGTCTCCTGGTGTCGCAAAATTTAAAAAAAAAAAAAAACTTATGAAATGATAGAGAATCTTTTCCCAATTGTAATGACACCAAAAAAACGAAATCTGATGGAAAACTGACGGAATTACACTCTCACAAAGTTAGTGACCTCGGTGATACTTACAAATCGGCGATTTCACCCACTTTGAGCGCTATTTTCGGCTAATTCTATTGTTCCGGTCGACCAAACTCATAGCTATTTCTTTAGAACTCCATTTTTTCTATCGATTGAGTACAAGAAACTGCCCATTTACCAATTTCAACTACCCAATAATGTGGTCAGAAATTTGCAATTTGGCTAGTTTCACGAAAATTAAAAAATGTGACAATTTCAAAATAGGATCCAGAATGAACAATGCAGACATTCCTGGCTCTAAAATAACATTTTCTTTGTTCATCAGTCACATCTCCAGGCCCCTCTCATATTACTCTTGCTTTCTATTTTGAATTTTTATTCAAACAAAAAACAGAAGATTTACTGTTATGCAGACTACTGCAATACTGTAATAATTGTACAAATAATGTCAACCCATTCATGACTGCATATTAGAATGGCTAGTTGGACATTTATTGGACAATGACATCATTTGTTTACTTCTGAACATCGGCAAAAATCAAACATTTCCCCTACTTTGAGCTCCATTTCCAGGTTCTTTTTATAGTAAAACCAATCAAAATCACCTCTATTTCTATAATATGTTTTCCATCCTATCAAATGAGACCAAGAAAACGAGAATAAACCATAAATACTATACGAAAATATAGCACAAAGTCGGCATTTTAATTTAAAAAAGTCAGTTTTTTTTCTCATTATGCACTCCATGTTCCAGGATTTTTTTAATATGGTGCACACTGACCACACAGGCCCATTCTCTCACATGTCGGCCTACCAGCTTTCTCCTGCTTGATTTGAAGCCGCTAGAATTTATGAGTACACCTACCATCCGACTTACGACCGAGTTCGGTTCCGAGAAACCGGTCGTAAGTCGAAATGGTCATAAGTCGAACTTTACTACTGAATATCAACAAAACATTTTTGTAATGACTTTATTTTATTGTTTTATTTTGGTATTTCATGTTTTACTTTACTTTTTATGTTATTAGTGCTGTATTTTATACTGTAAGGTTTAGGATAAACGCTGTGTACAACACAAATACAGTGGACCCCCGCATAGCGAACGCCTTGCATAGCGAACAATCCGCATAGCGAACGCTTTGTTCGCCAAAATTTTGCCCCGCATAGTGGACAAAAACCCGCTCAGCGACCTTCGTCCGAGACGCGTCCATTGTTTACCAGCCAGCCTCCGCGGTAACATTCAAGCATACACTCGGAATATTTCGTATTATTACAGTGTTTTCGGTGCTGTTTCTGGAAAATAAGTGACCATGGGCCCCAAGAAAGCTTCTAGTGCCAACCCTGTGGTAAAAAGGGTGAGAATTAGTATGGAAATTAAGAAAGATTTTGAAGGGTTTGGGGCTAACCCTGAGAAGCCTATGCCAGTTGTGGAATCCATTGTGCCTACTTCAAAAATTAAGGAAATGTGTGCACAGTGGGTTGAACTGCAAACCTTTATGGATGAAAATCACCCTGACACAGCTGTTGCAAGCCGTGCTGGTGACTATTTCAATGACAATGTTATGGCCCATTTTAGACAAATCGTAAAGGAACGGGAGGTACAGAGCTCTATGGACAGATTTGTTGTGCGACAGAGGTCCAGTGACTCTGAAGCTGGTCCTAGTGGCATTAAAAGAAGAAGGGAAGTAACCCCGGAAAAGGACTTGCTACCTCAAGTCCTAATGGAAGGGGATTCCCCTTCTAAACACTAACACTCTCTCTCCCCTCCTCCCATCCCATCAATCATCACCAGATCTTCAATAAAAGTAAGTGTCATGTAATTGTGCATGCCTTTTTCAGTTTGTGTGTACTAAAATTAACATTTTTTTGTGGTAAAAAAAATTTTTTTTCATACTTTTGGGTGTCTTGCACGGATTAATTTTATTTCCATTATTTCTTATGGGGAAAATTAATTCGCATAGCGAACATTTCGCATAACGACCAGCCCTCTTGCACGGATTAAGTTCGCTATGCGGGGGTCCACTGTAGTTGTTTATTTCCCAGAAATTTGGCATAAAAAACACGGTCATAAGTCGAGTGGTCGTAAGTCGAGCAGGTCGTAAGTCGGATGGTAGGTGTATATATACGTCAAACACGGTACCTCGTAAGACATATATATACGACCGAAACAGTCAAAGGGTTAACAGGCTCACCAGCACTAGAATATACAGAGAAACCAGCCGCTGAATGAAAAGGCAAAACACAGGCTCCTAGGCAGTGCTCCCGCTGTCACACGAAGACACACTACTAACAAATGCCTCCAAGATACCAGGTGCAATACTGTCAAAAAAGGGGACATCATTACCAATGTTGGGAAGCTCATGCACAGTTTTGTGAACACTCAACTTCCTGACATGAAAGCTGTTGTTGATACAGTTTTGGATGACAGGTCAAAGAGAAGGCATTGCCATATGCCTTTTTAAAAGTGTACATGTACAGCTCATTGATGTTGCCATCCCTAATCACCTGGAAATGGTGTACTTCAAGATATACAAAAACTAGTACCTCTGTATGATACTAAAGATTCCAGTACGTGATGAAGAATCGACACATACAACCTGGCTGTGGAAAACAGGAAACTGACCAGTCCTTTGCTCTAAGCTTGCCACCTCAGATTGGAATGCCCTTCTCCAAGGTGGTGATGTTGACAACCAAGTGAATGCTCTCATTGGACACATCCTTAATCTCAAACAAAAATACCTCTGCCAAAAAATATTAAGAAGGTTGCAATTTGAGGTTTCATTTTCTTTATCATCAAATTTCATTAATTTTTTTTTACCTGTTTGAAGATGAGAAGGAGAAAGTGATGGTAGTGGTGGTAGTGGCAGTTGGGTGGTGGTGGTGGCTGGGTGGTGGTGGTGGCTGGGTTGGTGGTTGGTTGATGGGTTGGTTGATAGGTTGGTTGATGGGTTGGTTGATGGGCTGGTTGATGGACTGGTTGATGGGCTGGTTGTTGGGTTGGTTTACAGGTTGGTTGATGGGTTGGTTGATGGGGTGGTTGTTGGGATGGTTGATGGGTTGGGTGGGTGGTTCATGGGATGGTTGGGTGGTTGACTGGCTGGTTGGGTAATTGATTGGCTGGTTTGGCAGTTGACTGGTTGGGTGGGTGGTTGATTGGTTGGTTGGATGGTTGGTGGCTGGTGGGTGGCTGGTGGGTGGCTGGTTGGTTGATTGGTTGTTGGTGGGTAGTTGGTTGGTTGTATGGTGGTGGGTGGGTGGTTGGTTGTGTGGTGGTGGGTGGGTAGTAGGTGGGCGGGTGGCTTCCGGCAACGGTAATGTCTTACTGTGCATAATTTATCAATTAAACCTTATGATAAGGATGTAAATGAAAAATGTCTTGTATATAGGGTTCACTACTATCCACGGTTTCAGGCATCCACATTAGGTCTTGGAATGTATCACCGCAGATAAAAGGGAACTACTGTACTTTACAAAATTTTGCACACATACTGAAAAATATACTTCTTAATGGCAATTTCGTTGAATTTTTCAGCCTCAAACAATTTTTAAGCCTCTCCTAGAATGAAATCCAGGCTTAACCCTTTGAGGGTTGATCACATACAAGTACGTATGTCATTGCAGCCAGGGTCGGTCACGTACTTGTACGCCTAAATTCTAACACCTTCAAATCTAGTGGAAGAAAGCTAGCAGGCCTACATATGAAAGAATGGGTCTGTGTGGTCAGTGTGTGCAGTATAAAAAAATCCTGAAACCCACTGCATAATGAGAAAAAAAAACTGTGTTTTTGGTTTAAAACAGTGATTTTTCTATTTTCGTATGGTATTTATGGTTGTATTCTTGTTTTCTTGGTCTCAATTGATAGAATGGAAGATAAAATACAGAATTAGAGATGATTTTGATTAGTTTCACGATGACAAGTACCTTGAAATTGAGCTCAAAGTAGCAAAAATGATCCAATCTCTCTCCTCCTCCAGTCTCCCATACACTAAGAAGAATCTCCAATAAAGGTAAGTGTTATGCTGCTAATGTTTCATTCATCATTTCCCATTGTATTGTTTATGTACTGCATCTATATTTCATGTAAAAAAATTTTGTGTTTTAATACTTCTGGGTGTCAGGAACAGATTAATTGTATTTACATTATTTCTTACAGGGAAAATTGATTCGCAAATCATAGATTTCGATAATAGTAGCAACTCCAGGAACAGATTAACTACGAAAAATGAGGGACCACTGTATCTGTGGCCCCTCTATAAACATGTACATCCTGAAGTCTACTCAACAGTCTTTTATCTACCAATACATAATCCAACAAACTACTGTCATTTCGCCCTACATCATATCTTGTATACTTATTTATCCTCTTTTTCTTAAAATATGTATTACCTATAACTAAACCCCTTTCTATACAAAGTTCAATCAAAGGGTTCCCATCATCATTTACACCTGGCACCCCAAACTTACCTACCACGCTCTCTCTAAAAGCTTCTCCTACTTCACCATTCAGGTCCCCTACCACAATTACTCTCTCACTTGGTTCAAAGGTTCCTATACATTCACTTAACATCTCCCAAAATCTTTCTCTCTCCTCTACATTCCTCTCTTCTCCAGGTGCATACACGCACCCTTGTCAGTTTGAATTCAGAAATAATAAAAGCACAAATGACGCTAT
This sequence comes from Cherax quadricarinatus, assembly GCF_026875155.1. Taxonomy (NCBI): domain Eukaryota; kingdom Metazoa; phylum Arthropoda; class Malacostraca; order Decapoda; family Parastacidae; genus Cherax; species Cherax quadricarinatus. The sequence goes on along the minus strand of NC_069436.1, from coordinate 605,742 downwards.
CATACACATGTTAGAACTAATATATACAGCACATGAAAAGAAAGAAGTCCCACTGGGCATTTTCATTGATTTATGTAAAGCTTTCAATACAGTGGTCCATGAACTACTGTACTCCAAATTAATGCACTATGGTATCAGAGGCCACTCCGACTACCTAAAGTCATACCTTAGTAACAGAACTCAATACGTGTCTGCAAATGATGCAAACTCCTCCACCCAACCAATCACAGTAGGAGTCCCACAAGGAAGCATCCTTGGACCACTCCTCTTTCTCATCTACATCAATGATCTACCAAATGCATCACAGCTACTCAAACCCATATTATTTGCAGATGACACTACATATGTATTTTCCCACCCAAATGCAGTCATACTAGCAAACACAGTCAATGCTGAATTACAGAAAATATCTGCCTGGATGATGACTAACAAACTTATTCTGAACACTGATAAAACCTATTTCATTCAGTTTGGAAACAAAGCTGCAAATGATCAAATTAACATTACACTAAATGGATCATCAGTCACAAAACTCACAGAGGGAAAATTCCTAGGTATCCACCTTGACAGTAGCCTTAAGTTCCAGACACACATACAACAAATCACCAAGAAAATCTCCAAGACTGTAGGCATACTATAAAAAATAAGGTACTACGTTCCACAATCAGTTCTCCTCACACTGTACCATTCACTCATATACCCTTATCTTATATATGGAATTTGTGCATGGGGATCAACAACATCCAATCACCTAAAACCCCTAATAACCCAGCAAAAGGCAGCAGTAAGAATGATAACAAATTCCCATTCCTGCCAGCATACTCTACCAATTTTCAGAAGTCTGAATCTGCTTACCATTAAGAACATCCATACTTATTCATGTGCCTACTACATACACAGAACAATACACACAAATATAAACCCCCCACTCAAACTTTTCCTCACCAACCTAAACAGGACACATGACCACAACACAAGACACAGATCTCTTTTTGATATACCTCGTGTCCTTATCACACTGTGTAAAAACTCTATGTACATACAGGGCCCTAAAATATGGAATTCATTACCAGAAGATATTAAAGTAACCCAGTCTGGAAATCAGTTTAAGACTCTTCTCAAAAGCCACTTAATCACCCTAGACTAAACGCTAAATACTCAATACACACACATTCACCTATATACTCCCACATCATAACTTCAACAATCACTTTGAACCTTTTATCCATTGCTGACAGGAATATAACTGAACCATTGTTTTTCCACAAAAAGCATTTTAGACTATATGAATATATTCTTTGTCTTATACAAATTTAATTCACTTATAATTAATAATCTACTGTTCAACTATGAAATAATTACTGTCCTACTGTACAACTATGATAAAATCCTTAGTGTTAAGTAGTCTGTAAGCCAATAATGTTAAGTTGGCCCATAATGCCTAGGCATAATAGAGGCTCTCTTTGCATTGCAACCCACTATTGTAAATATAAAATCTCAATGTACTGTTTGCAAAGACATAAAATAAATAAATAAATAAATAAATGAAGCTCCTTGAAGTACGGTGTAAAACAAGTGTCACTTCGCTGCTGACAGTACAGCAGTGGAGTGACACTCGATCGAGCACTGCTCCAGGGAATCGTAGCCTTAATTGTTTCACTGTTACACATAAACATGTCTGTGTCTGTCTGTCTAGCTCTGTTTGCTCATCTGTCTGCCTGTGTGTCTCTGTCTTCCTGTCTCTGTCTGCTTGTCTCTGTTTCAGAGAGAGCCGCTCATGAACCAACAGGCATTACACACAAAGCAAAGTTGTCACGACTGATTTCTGATTAAGTGAAAATGCGTACTGCAAGTCAGGCTTATTATGCCTTATATCTACAAGTACAGTATAGCACTCTGTCTGCATCTTTGGGTTATCCAAGGTAATTTACACTATGTACGATAACTGTACTTATGTGTACCTGTGAGATAGAAACAGAGTCAGAGATAGACAGATACAGAAGGAGAGACAGCCAAAGCAAGCAAGCCAACCAGCGCGAGCGAGCGAGCGAGAGAGAGAGAGAGAGAGAGAGAGAGAGAGAGAGAGAGAGAGAGAGAGAGAGAGAGAGAGAGAGAGAGCAGAGAGAGAGAGAGAGAGAGAGAGACAGAGAGAGAGACAGAGAGAGAGACAGAGAGAGAGACAGAGAGAGAGACAGAGAGAGAGACAGAGAGAGAGACAGAGAGAGACAGAGAGAGAGAGAGGAGAAGAGAGAGAGAGAGAGAGAGAGAGAGAGAGAGAGGAGAGAGAGAGAGAGAGAGAGAGGAACAGAGAGAGAGAGAGACAGAGAGAGAGAGAGACAGAGAGAGAGAGAGACAGAGAGAGAGACAGAGAGAGAGACAGAGGAGAGACAGAGAGAGACAGAGAGAGAGACAGAGAGAGAGACAGAGAGAGAGACAGAGAGAGAGACAGAGAGAGAGAGACAGAGAGAGAGAGACAGAGAGAGAGAGAGAGAGAGAGAGAGAGAGAGAGAGAGAGAGAGAGAGAGAGAGAGAGAGAGAGCAAGGGGACCCTCCTTGGCTAGCTGCACGAACTGTGTCAAAACTGTCAGTGGTGATAATAAGGCAGGAGGAGGTGCATTTCCTTCTTAAATCACTTGACCAAGAAAAGGCTGTGGGCCCAGACAAGTTGAGCCCAAGATTGTTGAGAAGATGTGCAGACCAGCTAGCAGCACCTCTAACTCACATCTTTCAGCACTGCCTAGTACAGTGTAAATGGCCCTCTCTATGGAAAGAGGCAAATGTAGTCCCTGTTCACAAAAAGAAGAGCAGAGCAGAAATCAGCAACTACAGACCAGTGTCACTCCTGTCAATCACTGGTAAGATCCTTGAGACAATAATCTCAAGACAAATGACAGATTTTTTTGACTACCACTCACTACTTTGTGATCGTCAACATGGCTTCAGGAAAGGTTACTCTGCTGCTGATCTGTTGTTAAACCTCTCCACTAAGTGGCACCAGTCACTGGATGAATCCAAAGTCAGCTGTGTGGTAGCACTGGACATTGCTGGTGCTTTCGACCGGGTGTGGCACCAGGGCCTCTTAGCAAAACTTCAAGCACTGGGAATTGCAGGCTCTACGCTATGTCTCCTCAGTGATTACCTTCATGGTAGATCTCTAAGTGTAGTCCTCAATGGAACGGAATCAGCAAGGCATCCTATTGGGGCAAGCGTTCCACAAGGAAGCGTGCTGGGTCCACTGTTATGGAATGTCTACTTCAACGACCTTCTTCATCTCATCCCAGAATCACATGCATATGCAGACGACTGTACACTGACATTCACTTATCCAAGAGAAGAAATGCCAGCTGCTCTAAGCTACATCAATCACCAGCTGAGAGCTATATCAGCTTGGGGAAATAGATGGCAAGTAACATTTGCACCTGAGAAAACGCAAATGATGATCGTCTCTAGGCACCATGATGGTAATGCTGGTGCAGTAGTAAGGATGAATGGGAGGATGTTGGCACCTGGAGAAGAAGTTGATATCCTTGGGGTGAAATTTGACTCCAAGCTAACCATGAAGAACCATGTTGTAAATCTTGCAAACAAGGCAGCCAGGAAGCTTACAGCACTTCGCCGTATCTCGCATCTGCTTGACAGTAGGGGTTGCAAGATCCTGTACGAGGCACAAGTACGCTCACACCTTGAGCATGCTCCACTTTCTTGGTTTGCCTGCCCCCCCTCTCATCTGCGACTGCTTGACGGAGTAGAGAACAGAGCACGACGTCTCATCTCTCGCCTGGACCCATCCTGGATAGATCTGTCATTTCAGCAGAGCCTTCAACATAGGAGGGATGTGGGTGGCCTTACTGTTATGTACAAGGCCAATATTGTCAAAATACCACACTTGGATCCACTTCGAGGACAGCGTGAAACAAGCTTTTATGCCACAAGACGGGCAGAAAGCAGCAACTTCACTCTGGCTGTACCCTTCTCCAGAACATCACTCCATCTGAGATCATACATACCCAGGATGACTCGAGTATGGAACACATTCGTACAGCATAATGATGTCAACGAGATAAAGTCAGTTGATCAAATGAAAATGCTGGACCACAGATGGCTCCAACTTCATCCTGTTCCGTACTTGTATGTCTCATAACAATAAAAATGCTTTCAAATGAGCTGATGTAGGTAACAGCTCTTAGCTTGCCAATAAAGTTAGGAATCCTTAACCTGTAATATAGCTGTCAATAAAGCTAGGGATCCTTAACCTTGTCAAACCCTGTGTAAAAAAAAAAAAAAAAAAAAAAAAGAAAGAGAGAGAGAGAGACAAACAGACAGACAGACAGGGACCAAGAAAAGGCTGTGGGACCAGACAAGTTGAGCCCAAGATTGCTGAGAAGATGTGCAGACCAGCTAGCAGCACCTCTAACTCATATCTTTCAGCACTGCCTAGTACAGTGTAAATGGCCCTCTCTGTGGAAAGAGGCAAATGTAGTCCCTGTTCACAAAAAGAAGAGTAAAGCAGAAATCAGCAACTACAGACCAGTGTCACTCCTGTTAATCACTGGTAAGATACTTGAGACAATAATCTCAAGACAAGTAGTGAGTGGTAGTCTTTTGACTACCACTCACTACTTTGTGACCGTCAATATGGCTTCAGGAAATGTTACTCAGCTGCTGATCTGTTTTTAAACCTCTCCACTAAGTGGCACCAGTCACTGGATGAATACAAAGTCAGCTGTGCAGTAGCACTGGACATTGCTGGTGCTTTGATCGGATGTGGCACCAGGGCCTCTTAGCAAAACAGCAAGCTCTGGGAATTGCAGGCTCTGCGCTATGTCTCCTCAGTGATTACCTTCATAGTAGATCTCTAAGGGTAGTTCTCAATGGAATGGAATCAGCAAGACATCCTATTGGGGCAAGTGTTCCACAAGGAAGTGTGCTTGGACCATTGTTATGGAATGTCTACTTCAATGACCTTCTTCATCTCATCCCAGAATCCCATGCATATGCACATGACTGTACACTGACATTCACTTATCCAAGAGAAGAAATGCCAGCTGCTCTAAGCTACATCAGTCACCAGCTAAGAGCTATATCAGCTTGGGAAAATAGATGGCAAGTAACATTTGCACCTGAGAAAACATAAATGATGATGGTCTCTAGGCACCATGATGGTAATGCCGGTGCAGTAGTAAGGATGAATGGGAGGGTTTTGGCATCTGGGGAAGAAGTTGATATCCTTGGAGTGAAATCTGACTCCAAACCGAGCATGAAGAACCATGTTGTAAATCTTGCAAACAAGGCAGCCAAGAAGCTTGCAGCACTTTGCCATATCTCGCATCTGCATGACAGCAGGGGTTGCAAGATTCTGTACGAGGCACAAGTATGCTCACACCTTGAGTATGCTCCACTTTCTTGGTTTGCCTGCCCCCCCCTTTCATCTGTGACTGCTTGACAGAGGAGAGAACAGAGCAAGACGTCTCATCTCTCGCCTGGACTCATCCTGGATAGATCTGTCATTTCAGCAGAGCCTTCAACACAGGAGGGATGTGTGTGGCCTTACTGTTATGTACAAGGCCAATACAGTGGACCCCCCACCTTACGATATTAATCCGTTCCTGAGAGCTCATCGTAAGCCGAATTAATTTTCCCCATAAGAAATAATGGAAATCAAATTAATCCATTCCTGACACCCCAAAGTATGAAAAAAAAAATTTACCACATGAAATATTAATTTTAATACACTAAGATCTGGGGATGATTGATGGAATGGGAGGAGGGGAGAGTGTGGAATTTATTGTTTATAAGGGGATTATTATTATTATAATCAAAAAGAAGCGCTAAGCCACAAGGGCTGTTTATAAGGGGAATCCCCTTCCATTAGGACTTGAGGTAGCAAGTCCTTTTCTGGGGTTACTTCCTTTCTTCTTTTAATGCCACTAGGACCAGCTTGAGAGTCACTGGACCTCTGTCGCACAACAAATCATGTCCATAGAGCTCTGTACCTCCCATTCCTTTAAGACTTTCATAAAATGGGCCATAACATTGTCATTGTACAGGTTGCCAACACGGCAAAAACTTGACCTTAATGAAGCTCATGTCCCTAGAAAGTCGCTCTGCCAAGTCCGAAGGATGACCAGGAGCATTGTCTAATACCAGGAGGCACTTAAGGTCCAATTTCTTTTCCATCAGGTAATTTTTCACAATGGGGGCAAATGCATGGTGTAACCAGTCATAGAAAAAGTCCCTAGTGACCCATGCCTTACTGTTTGCCCTCCACAGCACACAAATTAGCCTTGAGGACATTGTTTTGCCTGAATGCTCTGGGAGTTTCAGAGTGATACACCAATAAAGGCTTCACTTTGCAATCACCACTAGCATTAGCACACATCAAAAGAGTAAGCCTGTCTTTCATAGGCTTATGTCCTGGGAGTGCCTTTTCCTCCTGAGTAATGTAGGTCCTGCTTGGCATTTTCTTCCAAAACAGGCCTGTTTCATCGCAATTAAACACTTGTTCAGGTTTCAGTTCTTCACTATGTACTCCTCGAATTCCTTCACATATTTTTCAGCAGCTTTTTGGTCCAAACTGGCAGTCTCACCATGCCTTGTCACACTATGTATGCCACTACGATTCTTAAATCTCTCAAACCAACCTTTGCTAGTGCCAACCACAGGGTTGGCACTAGAAGTTTTCTTGGGGCCCATGGTGACTTATTTTGCAGTTACAAGCACTAAAAACACTGTGATAATATGAAATGTACCGAATGTATGTTTAGATGCGACTGCACTGGCTGGCTCGTAAACACTGGCACCCATGGGGCAGCTGAGGCCACACGTGGGATGAGTCCTGGACAAATCACGTAAGGCGAGTTTTTTATCGTGAGGCGAGGCAAAATTTTTTCATTCAAATGTTTCGTATGGCGAATTTAACATAACGCGATGCGTTCATAAGGCAGGGGCCCACTGTATTGTCAAAGTACCATACTTGGATCCATTTCGAGGGAAGCGTGAAGCAAGGTTCTATACCACAAGATGGGAAGAAAGCATTAACTTCACTTTGCCTGTACCCTTCTCCAGAACATCACTTCATCTGAGATCATTTATCCCCAGGATGATTCAAGTCTGGAACACATTCATACAGCATTATGATGTCAACAAGATAAGTCAGTTGGTCAGATGAAAATGCTGGCCCACAGATGGCTCCAACGTCATTCTGTTCCCTACTTGTATGTCTCATGATAGTAAAAATGCTTACAAATGAGCTGATGTAGATAACAGCTCTCAGCGTGTCAATAAAGCTAGGGATCCTTAACCTAACCTTGTCAAACCCTGTGTAAAAAATAGAGAGAGAGAGAGACAGTGAGGCAGGGAGGGGCGAGGCTGGCGGGCAGGCACCCAGCTGGCCAGCTGAATATGTATTACACGTTCCAGAATAGTTTCTTTTTACTTAGGGCATAGGTTATAGGACATTCTAGCAGGATGACACTACCAGTGGTATCAAAATTGAAAGGCTCATGCACAAATGTTGCACATGGGTTATTATCGAGATTTCTGATACAATGGACCCTCGCATACCGTTGGCATCACATAACGTTAAATCTGCATACCGATACATTTTATTGCTAAAATTTTGCCTCGCATACCGCTAAAAAACTCGCTCAATGCTATTGGTCCGAGACGCGTCTAATGTGCAGCCTGAGCCAGCCTCACATGTTCCGCCGGTGGCATTGTTTACAAGCCAGCCTCTGCGGTAACATCCAAGCATACAATCGGAACATTTCGTATTATTACAGCGTTTTTTATTTCATCTGCAAAATAAGTGACCATGGGCCCCAAGAAAGCTTCTAGTTCTAATCCTGTGGTAAAAAGGGTGAGAAATATTATCATACTGTTTAGCGGCTTGCTAAAAACTGAGTCATATTGGGACTTGAGTAGCTCACTCATTTCCTTGCTGTCATCTGTGTAGGACCCATCTTGTTTAAGTAGGGGCCCAATACTGGACGTTGTTCTCGACTTTGATTTGGCATAGGAGAAGAAATACTTTGGGTTTCTTTCGATTTCATTTATGGCTTTTAGTTCTTCCCGCGATTCCTGATTCCTATAAGATTCCTTTAGCTTAAATTTGATGCTTGCTATTTCTCTGACCAGTGTCTCCCTACGCATTTCAGATATATTGACCTCTTTTAGCCGCTCTGTTATTCTTTTCCGTCGCCTGTAAAGGGAGCGCCTGTCTCTTTCTATTTTACATCTACTCCTCCTTTTTCTTAGAGGAATAAGCCTTGTGCATACATCAAGTGCCACCAAGTTAATCTGTTCTAGGCATAAGTTGGGGTCTGTGTTGCTTAGTATATCTTCCCAGCTTATATCGGTTAGGACTTGGTTTACTTGGTCCCACTTTATGTTTTTGTTATTGAAGTTGAATTTGGTGAATGCATCCTCGTGACTAATCTCATTATGTCGGTCTGGGGCTCCGCGCATACATGTCTGAACCTCAATTATGCTGGCATTTTTTAAATTAAATCGTCATGCAACTTCCTAGCCTTTTCACATATGATCGCTTGAGAGATGCTATCTCCTGCTATCTGTTTTTCGTTATCCACACCAATAACAGTCTCTCAACATCTTCGAGTACTTGTGATCTCAGTTTCGAAAACATAGTTGCACCTTTGGCAAGAACAGCTTCCTTGATTGCCATTTTCTTGGCCACAATAGTAGCGATGGTTGATTAGGGTTTTGTGTACAACCTGGCCAGCTCGGAGACACGCACTCCACTTTCATACTTAGCAATGATCTCTTTCTTCATATCAATAGTAATTCTCACCCTTTTTGCTGTAGGGTTGGCACTAGAAGCTTTCTTGGGGCCCATGGTGACTTATTTTGCAGATGCAATCACTAAAAAGGCAGTGATAATATGAAATGTTCCCATACCCCCGGCCGGGATTGAACCCGCGGTCATAGAGTCTCAAAACTCCAGCCCGTCGCGCTAACCACTAGACCAGCTAGCCACAATAAGATTCATCCAACTAGGTATATTTCTACACCATAGGAAGGTTAGCACAGGCACCTCTGTGACCACAAATGCAAGTTTTTACAGACGAATCTCCAGCTAGCGTGGCCGTGACGAACTCTAGCTCAAGTCCCTTCACTGCCGTCAACATGACTTAAGAAATCGTAATGACACGATTGCAAATAAACCATACCCCCGGCCGGGATTGAACCCGCGGTCATAGAGTCTCAAAACTCCAGCCCGTCGCGCTAACCACTAGACCAGCTAGCCACAATAAGATTCATCCAACTAGGTATATTTCTACACCATAGGAAGGTTAGCACAGGCACCTCTGTGACCAGCACAGAGGTGCCTGTGCTAACCTTCCTATGGTGTAGAAATATACCTAGTTGGATGAATCTTATTGTGGCTAGCTGGTCTAGTGGTTAGCGCGACGGGCTGGAGTTTTGAGACTCTATGACCGCGGGTTCAATCCCGGCCGGGGTATGGTTTATTTGCAATCGGTCATTACGATTTCTTAAGTCATGTTGACGGCAGTGAAGGGACTGAGCTAGAGTTCGTCACGGCCACGCTAGCTGGAGATTCGTCTGTAAAAACTTGCATTTGTGGTCACAGAGGTGCCTGTGCTAACCTCCTATGGTGTAGAAATATACCTAGTTGGATGAATCTTATTGTGGCTAGCTGGTCTAGTGGTTAGCGCGACGGGCTGGAGTTTTGAGACTCTATGACCGCGGGTTCAATCCCGGCCGGGGGTATGGTTTATTTGCAATCGTGTCATTACGATTTCTTAAGTCATGTTGACGGCAGTGAAGGGACTTGAGCTAGAGTTCGTCACGGCCACGCTAGCTGGAGATTCGTCTGTAAAAACTTGCATTTGTGGTCACAGAGGTGCCTGTGCTAACCTTCCTATGGTGTAGAAATATACCTAGTTGGATGAATCTTATTGTGGCTAGCTGGTCTAGTGGTTAGCGCGACGGGCTGGAGTTTTGAGACTCTATGACCGCGGGTTCAATCCCGGCTGGGGGTATGGTTTATTTGCAATCGTGTCATTACGATTTCTTAAGTCATGAAATGTTCCGATTGTATGCTTGGAAGCAACCGCGGTGGCTGGCTGGCTTGAAAACACTGGCCAGAAGTGGATGCGTCTCAGATGGAACGAATAGTGTTGGTCGAGTTTTTTAGCGCTAGTCAAGGCAAAAATTTTGCGTTAAAATGTATCGCTAGTCGGATTTATCGTTAATCGATGCCATCATTGGTCAAGGGTCTACTGTATTACAATATTGCATAACAGTAAATCTTCTATTTTTTGGTTTGAATAAATTACAGTGGACCCCCGGTTAACGAACTTTTTTCATTCCAGTAGTATGTTCAGGTGCCAGTACTGACTGAATTTTTTCCCATAAGGAATATTGTGAAGTAGATTAGTCAATTTCAGACCCCCAAACATACACGTACAAACGCACTTACATAAATACACTTACATAATTGGTCGCATTTGGAGGTGATCGTTATGCGGGGGTCCACTGTATTATTATTATAATCAAAAAGAAGCGCTAAGCCACAAGGGCTATACAGCGCTGCAGGGAAGGGAACGAAGCGAGGGTATTGGGCGGCAGAAGGGGGGAGGGATGATCAGTAGGTTACAGAAAACAGCAGGGGATAGTGCAGGGGTAGAGGGTAGCAAGAGATTGAGGTAGAAAGGGCTGAAGGCATCAGAGTTTGTGAAGTAAGTCAATTGTTGTCAAAAAGTCAATGAGAGAGTCCGGATGAAAAGTGGGTCCATCAGTGAGAAGGGAAGGTAAAGAGAGAGCAGCAGAGTGAAGACGACGATGGAGGTAAATCCTGCATGCTCGTTGATAAAGTGGGCAGTCCAACAGAATGTGGCTGACTGATAATGGAGCCAGACAATTCTCACAGAGAGGAGCAGGGTGCCTCTCCATGAGATATCCATGAGTAAGACGAGTATGGCCAATGCGAAGACGGGAGAGAGTAGTCTCCCAACCTCGACACTGGTGACAAGAAGACGGCCAATAACCTATACTCGGTTTAATAGACTGAAGTTTGTTACCGAGCATAGTAGACCAACGTTGTTGCCAATGGGTGTGAAGGTGGGTAGCTATTGCAGCAAAATAGTCCATAAATGGAGTACCTCTATATGAAACTGGTAGGTTATGTACTGCTGACCGCGCAGCAGTGTCTGCCTGTTCATTGCCCTGTACGTCAACATGACCAGGGACCCAACAAAAAACAATACATATATCTTTATGCTTGGTAAAGATGCAGCGTAGCCAAAGTTGGATACGAAGGACTAAGGGGTGAGGTGTATCAAATTTCTGTATAGCCTGTAAAGCACTAAAGGAGTCTGAGACAACCACAAATGATGACACAGGCATAGATGCAATACAGATAAGTGCTGCAAGAATGGCATACAATTCAGCAGTAAAAATACTAGCCGAAGATAGTAAATGCCCTTGTATGACGCTATCCGGGAACATTGCTGCGAATCCTACGCCGTCAGAAGACCTAGAGCCATCTGTGTACACTGCAATGGCATGAGAATGAGAGTGGAAGTGGTCAAGAAAAAGAGAGCGGGAAGCGACCATAGGCAGTTGGGCTTTCGAGCAAGGGAGAGAGAAACAACAGACTCGAACAGCTGGAACTTCCCAGGGGGGTAGGGAAAAGTGAGATGCTACATGAACATAGAAAGGTGGTAATTGAAGAGAAGACAAGAGCGAATGTAGGCGAAGAGAGAAGGGACGGAGTAAACAGGGGCGGCGAACAAATAAAGAATGTCTACTAATATCAGTGACCATTCTATAAATGGAAGGATTGCGGAGATCATGAGAGCGTACACAGTAGCAAAGGCAATGGGCATCACGGTGATCGGTTAAGGATGGAACGTTCGCTTCTGCATAGAGGTTCTCAACAGGGGAAGAGCGAAAAGCACCAAGGCGTAAACGTAATCCTTGCTGATGAATGGGGTTAAGGTTAGAGTAGCAGGAGAAGCCGCTGAATAGATCTGGTCACCATAATCAAGTTTCAATAAAATGAGGGTGGAATGTAGGCGAAGGAGAGTTCGACAATCAGCTCCCCATGAAAGATGAGCAAGGGTTTTAAGAAAGTTCAGCCCGCTGTGACAAGTTGCCTTCAGAGAGGTAATGTGAGGTTTCCAGGATAACCTACGGTCAAAGAGGAGGTCCAGAAACCTGACTGTATCTCGTTCAGGGATACGGGAGCCATAAAGGTACAAAGGATGATCGGAGATGACAGAGCATCTAGTGAAAGTAATTTGGTGAGTTTTGGTGCTGGAAAATTTAAACCCATGTGTGGTGGCCCAACTGGAAACACGGTCGACCGCATGCTGGAGAGAAACTGTAATGAGGTGACAGTCAGCACCTGCACAGGCAACAGCAAAGTCATCAACATAGAGTGATGACCAAATATTTGATGGAAGACTAGAGGCCAAATCATTTACAGCAAGGAGAAAAAGTGTTGTGCTCAAAACACATCCCTGGGGGACACCTTCAGCTTGGATAAAGTCCGGGAGAGCACATTATTAACCCTTTGAGGGTTTTGGTCGTACTAGTACGTCTTACGCGTAGGGGTTTTTGACGTACTAGTACGCATAAATTCTAGCGGCCTCAAATCTCGCAGGAAAAGGCTGATAAGCCTAGATGTGAGAGAATGGGTCTGTGTGGTGGGTGTGCGCAGTAGGAAAAAAATCTGGGACCCAGTGGTGCATTGTGGGAATGCCATCATAGTACACAATTTCCACCGTGCCCTGCGGTAAGAAGTTCCTCACTCCTCGGCGAATTGGGACACTTTTGTTCCCCAGTGACAGTTCTAATACAGATGGAAGTGACAGTGAAGATGAGTTTCAAGGTTCTGGTGAGGTTTTGACCGAAACTAATGACCATAATATGGGTAATAGTGAGGAAAACCCAGACAACCCACAGCCTTCCACCTCTGGTGCTGGGCCGTCTTGTTCACGTTCAGTCGTACCAGAATCAAAGAGGAAACTCCTATTTCCAAAATCCCAGACTCAGATGTGAGCATTGGTGATGATAGTGATAGTGATTATGAACTACAAGCTCTTCAAACTTGTTCCAAGAATGGAGGATGAGGAGGAGGCAGAGGAGGAGGAGGCAAGAGGAGGAGGAGGCAAGAGGAGGAAGAGGAGGCAGAGGAGGAGGAGGAGGAGGAGGAGGAGGAGGAGGAGGAGGGAGGAGGAGGAAGAAGAAGAAGAGGAGGAGGAGGAGGAGGAGGAGGAGGAGGAGGAGGAGGAGGAGGAGGAAGAAGAGGAGGAGGAGGAGGAGGAAGAAGAAGGAGGAGGAGGAGGAGGAAGAAGAAGAAGAGGAGGAGGAGGAGGAAGAAGAAGAATACATGGAAATATAAACACAAATGCAGTATAATGTGATCCTTTATTGACAACGTTTCACCCACACAGTGGGCTTTTTCAAGTCACACACGGATCTGTGACTTGAAAAAGCCCAGTGTGTGGGTGAAACGTTGTCAATAAAGGATCACATTATACTGCATTTGTGTTTATATTTCCATTGTGTCGGTATTTTATACTATTTATTTCCAAGAAGAATATATAATGATAACAATAATACATAATAATAATAATACATAATAATAATACATAATAATAATAATAATAATATGTAATAATAAATGTTCACCCATGACAGTAACAAGATAAGGGGAGATAACATCTGATAAGTGCTGACGTTTGATGAGGGTAAATGAGGGTAGAGCTGATGCCAAAAGATGAGATGAACATCGCCCTCCCTTTGTTTTTGCTGGTATACTAACATTTCTGTCTGTCTATTTGTCTGTCTGTCAAGCTCCCTGTCTATCCGTCTAGCTCTCTGTCTCAGAGAGCCACAAGACTGCGTCATCACTTTTACTCACATCTTCAAGCAGAGTATAGTACTTTGTCTGGGTTTCTTGGGTTATCCTAGGTAATTTATACTATGTATACTTGTATTTATGTGTACCTGTGAGACAGAGATAAACAGACAGATAGAATGAGGGAGAAAGATAATTAGATAGAATGGAGGAAGGGAAGCAGCATCCGACCCCATTGTTTTGACAGGCGGGAGGGGGAGTTTACCTGGAGTTTACCTGGAGAGAGTTTCGGGGGTCAACGCCCCCGCGGCCCGGTCTGTGACCAGGCCTCCTGGTGGATCAGCGCCTGATCAACCAGGCTGTTGCTGCTGGCTGCACGCAAACCAACGTACGAGCCACAGCCCGGCTGATCAGGAACTGCCTTTAGGTGCTTGTCCAGTGCCAGCTTGAAGACTGCCAGGGGTCTGTTGGTAATCCCCCTTATGTGTGCTGGGAGGCAGTTGAACAGTCTCGGTCCCCTGACACTTATTGTATGGTCTCTTAACGTGCTAGTGACACCCCTGCTTTTCATTGGGGGGATGGTGCATCGTCTGCCAAGTCTTTTGCTTTCGTAGTGAGTGATTTTCGTGTGCAAGTTCGGTACTAGTCCCTCTAGGATTTTCCAGGTGTATATAATCATGTATCTCTCCCTCCTGCGTTCCAGGGAATACAGGTTTAGAAACCTCAAGCGCTCCCAGTAATTGAGGTGTTTTTATCTCCGTTATGCGCGCCGTGAAAGTTCTCTGTACATTTTCTAGGTCGGCAATTTCACCTGCCTTGAAAGGTGCTGTTTAGAGTGCAGCAATATTCCAGCCTAGATAGAACAAGTGACCTGAAGAGTGTCATCATGGGCTTGGCCTCCCTAGTTTTGAAGGTTCTCATTATCCATCCTGTCATTTTTCTAGCAGATGCGATTGATACAATGTTATGGTCCTTGAAGGTGAGATCCTCCGACATAATCACTCCCAGGTCTTTGACGTTGGTGTTTCGCTCTATTTTGTGGCCAGAATTTGTTTTGTACTCTGATGAAGATTTAATTTTCTCATGTTACCATATCTGAGTAATTGAAATTTCTCATCGTGAACTTCAATTGTTTTCTGCAGCCCACTGAAAGATTTGGTTGATGTCCGCCTGGAGCCTTGCAGTGTCTGCAATGGAAGACACTGTCATGCAGATTCGGGAGTGAGTAATGAGACAATATGTCATTTTGACAGCTGCCGACTCCTGGTAATTTACACTATGGAGGAGGAGGAGAAGGAGAAGGGGAAGAGTAGGGGAAGAGGAAGAAGAGGAGGAGGAGGAAGAGGAGGAGGAGGAAGAGGAAGAGTAGGAGAAGAGGAATAAGAGGAAAAGGAGGGAGGAAGAGGAATAGTAGGAGGAAGATTAGGGGGAAGAGGGAGGAAGAGGAAGAAGAGGAGGAGGAGGAAGAGTAGGAGGAAGAGAAAGAGTAGGAGGAAGAGGAAGAGGAGGAAGAGGAAGAGTATGAGGAAGAGTAGGGGGAAGAGGAGGAAGAGTAGGGGGAAGAGGAGGAAGAGGAAGAAGAGGAGGAGGAGGGTGAAACACTAGTACGTACACTGGTACTGGTACACTAACATTTCTGTCTGTCTATTTGTCTGTCTGTGAAGCTCCCTGTCTATCTGTCTATCCGTCTAGCTCTCTGTCTCAGAGAGCCACAAGACTGTGTCATCACTTTTACTCACATCTTCAAGCAGAGTATAGCACTTTGTCTGGATTTCTTGGGTTATCCTAGGTAATTTATACTATGTATACTTGTATTTATGTGGACCTGTGAGACAGAGATAGACAGACAGATAGAAAGAGAGAGACAGATTGAAAGAGATAGAATGAGGGAGAAAGATAAAACACCATTGTGTATGACACCATGTTTCAGAGTTCCACAAGCTGCAGAACTAATAGGAATATGTCAGTGACTGTATATTGGTATATATATTATAGAACAATAATAATAAACAATGTTTTGTATTGTTTTGTTTTTGTAAACAAGTTTTGTAAACAATATATTGATAATTATGTTTGTGTGCTTATTGTGTTGTATACAACGAGTGTATATATGTACATTGCACCTTACTTTGGTCTCACAGGCCACATAAGTTATGTGAAAAAATAAAATAGTGAAAAAAACAACAAACCTTCAAATACAAGTAAACTAAAGTTTACCGGGTGAGCGGCAGTCGCTGCTGTTGCCATACGCGGCTCATTTTCTGCAAACTTCATGCATCCATATCTCCTTAAGTATTGATGGTAAATTTTTTTTGTTTATCCTATAATGTTTAGAAAAAAAAAACTATTTTTTCAAAAGAAAAAATAATTTTTTTTTTTTAAATTTGGCCGACCCTGAGAACGAGTTTCGGAGAGGGCCTGTCGACCCTCAAAGGTTTAACATGAACATGGAAATGCCTGTCAGTTAAAAAGTTCTTAAGGAAGGATGGTAGATTGCCTCGAAGGCCTAAGGAGTGGGCTTGGGCTAAAATATTATACCTCCAAGTTGTGTCATATGCCTTCTCAAGGTCAAAAAATATGGCAATAACTGAGTGGTTATTCGCAAAGGCATTACGAACATACGTATCCAAGCATAGTAAGGGGTCTATGGTAGAATGTCCCTTACGAAAGCCATATTGACGAGTGGAGAGACTGTTGTGTGTCTAAATACCACACTAAACGTCTATTTACCAGGCGTTCCATCACTTTGCAAACTGCACTGGTAAGAGCAATGGGACGATAGTGGGAGGCTTCATGTCCCGTAGTGCCTGGTATGCGGAAAGGGAGAACAATGGCAGATTTCGACAGCTGTGGAAGAACTCCTTGTGACCAAATAAGAATGAAAAGGCGTAATAGGACTGCAAGAGCTGACTGATGTAAATGTTGTAGCATACGAATATGAATGTCGTCGGGCCCAGCTGCCGATGATCGGCAAGCTGAGAGTGTTGCCTCCAGTTCTTGAAGTGTAAAAGGCACATTATACTGTTCTTCTCTGAGAGAAGAAAAGTCCAATGGTGCTAACTCTCTGGCAGACTTTGAGGAAAGAAACGAGGGGCATAGATGGAGCCACTGAGAAATACAGACCAGATGATTGCCAATTTCATTGGCAACATCTAGTGGGTTTGCTATATCAACACCGGCAACCCGCAGAACAGGAGCAGGGTCAAGAGTATATTTACCACTCAGATTTCATACTTTTTTCCAGACTGCACTCATAGAGGAAGCAGAGGTGATGGTGGAGACATAATCTTGCCAGCAAGTGCATTTAGCATCACGGATGACACGGCGAGCGATCGCACGCTTCTGCTTAAAATCAAGAAGTCTCTCCGTGGTTCTACTGTACTGGTACCTGCCCCATGCAGCGCGTTTCAAACGTACTGCACGAGCACAAGCAGGAGACCACCAAGGCATGCATTTCTGAGAATGCCTGCCCGAAGTTTGGGGTATAGAATGAGAAGCTGCTGTTAAAACGGAGGATGAGAAGAGGTGTAAAAGCTCATCAATGGAGGACGAAGAAGGAACCTCACTAAAAACAGTTAGTTGTGAGTAAAGGTTCCAATTTGCCTGATCAAATTACCAGCATGGGATACGAAGAGGTGGTGAATATGAAGGGGAAGAAAGAATGATTGGGAAATGATTGCTGTCATGTAAATTTGGAAGAACAGACCAGGTGAAGTCTAATGCAGCGGAGGAAGAGCAGACTGAGAGATCGATGCAAGAGAGAGTGTGAGTCCGAGGATCAAAATGGGTGTGAGTACCTGTATTTAAAACATGGAGGGGGTGGGTGGCAAGAAAAGCCTCTAACTGAATGCCACGGGAATCACAGTGAGACCCCCCCCAGAGGAAATGATGGGCATTAAAATCGCCAAGTAACAGAATCGGTGGCGGTAATGACAAAACAAGAAAGGCAATATCCGGAATAGATAATGCCCGAGAAGGAGAGAGATATAAAGAACAGAGCGCATACCACCTATGTAAGTGGATAAGGGCTGCTGTGTAATGCAGCGAAGTACAAACAAATAGCTGATGGTATGGAATATCAGTGCGTAGAAGAAGGGCACTTTCATTAAAGGTCTCATCAGGAAAAGGATCTGAAGAATACAATAAATTATAGCCTGAGATGGGATAGATAACAGCAGAGTGTAATTTTGGTTCCTGTAAGCAAACACCAACAGGGAAAAACTGGGAGAGTAACATCTGAAGCTCACCCCGAATACCCCTGAGGCCGCGTATATTCCACTGTAAATAGGCTATGATTGGCAATGATAAAGATACTTGAAATCTGCAGGTAAGGGTACCTACGGACTAGAGGGGTTAGAAAAGTCCACATGCGGAGGCAGCGGAAAACGTTCAAGCAGCGAAGGCATGGTGCGCTGTGAAGAAAGGAGTTGCGCAGATAGGGGAGAGGAGAGAGAAGGAACAGAGGGTGGATCAGTGTCCATTGATGGTTTGGTCTCTGCAATATATTCAGATATTGCTTCATGTGTTTTGGAATTCAGAGACGTCGTATGGGAGACACTATTGGAGATGGTATGGGGAGGATGAGTAAAGATTGGAACTGTAATGGACGTCCCAAAGGGTAGGGGGGGGGCAAAAGGGGGGGGGAAAGGAAAAAGATGGGGGGGACAAAAGGCAAAAACCCCGGGGAGGGGGCCAGAAAGGAAAAAACCCTTTGGGGGGGAACAGGGGGGTTTGGGTATAGTAGAGGAAAGGGTGAACCTCTACACTTGTAACAGGCCAGTGAGAGGGAAAAACCCCGGTACAGAGACGGGGAAAGGTAAAATGGGGAAAGGTGAAAAAGGGAAAAAAGGGGGTTTTAAAGGCCCTTTTTTTGACTTCGAGAAGTAAGGACAATTGGGAGGAGGTTTTCCGCATGAATCTCATCGTTTACGAGGCTTGTGAGGGAGAACCCGAAAAGCGAGAACAGACTGAGGCGTTGAAATAGGGACTCTGAGCCTAGACAGCAAAAGAATTAGATACAGAAGGGACTAAGGGAGGGGAAAACCACAGAGGACGAAGAAGATGGGACCCCGGGAAGGGGGGGACTTTTTAAAAACAGGGGAATAAAAACACGGGGTATTCTCCCTTGGAGGCGGAGATGAAAATTTGCCATGGCATAAGGGAGCCCTTCTGCCCTCTTTGAGGTAAGGGAATTTCCCGCTCATTTAAGTATATTTGGGGCAAGGGGAAGATATGAAGGGTGACCTCATGACAATTAAGGCAAGGGGGAGGTCAATTGCAAGACGTATTTGAAGGGTCATGGGAAACCCCAAGACTGGGCATTCGGGCACAAATCTCAAATTTTTGCGGGGATGGCCAAATCGCCAGAAATTTTTCTACACTGCTGCAGTGTAGGGATACCTTTTTTTAAAATTGTAACCGATTTCCTGCTACATAAACTGAGGATGGGGGTTCACGGCTTTTCAAAAGTTTTAAAAGAGCCATATTTGCTAGGGTTCGTCTTTGCCCGCGGGCAGGAAGAACATAATGCTACCTTGAGGAAATTTGGGGGTCTTTGGGGGTTTCCCGCCGTTCAAGAATGTCAGCCCCCATGTCTTGGGAAAATTTTTTTAAACTTGGTATGGGGCAGAAAGGGCGGTACCACAAAAGAAATTGAGGGAATGAAGCTTTCAATAAGGGCAGGAAAGAAACTATAAGGGAAAGAAAAGAAAGGGTCAGAGCTTGATAAACATTTCCCTACAGTTTAATGAGCGTAAACCCCCCTTAAAAAGCATGAAAAAAATATCTTTACCAACATGGCAAAGATGCCTTTCCATTAAAAAGTGGACCCCCCCATAACGATGGGATCACATAGCGATTTTTTCCCATACCGCTTAATTTAAAACGCAAAAAATTTTTTTCCACGCCTACCGATTAAAAAACCCCCTCAAAACCCAATTTTTGTCCGAGACCCCTTTCCCAAAGTGCGCCCTCAGCCCGCCTCACATGTGCCCCCCCTATCAATTTTTTTACCTCAAGCCTCCCCCCGGGAACATCCAAGCATACCTCGGAAAATTTCGGGATTATTACAGTATTTTTGTGCCGTTTTTTGGGAAAAAAAGTGACCATGGGCCCCAAGAAAGCTTCTATGCCAACCCGGGGGTAAAAAGGGTGAGAATTAGTATGGGGGTTAGAAAAATTTTAAGGGTTTGGGGATAACCCTGAGAAGCCTATGCCCGTTGTGGGAAACCATTGTGCCTACTTCCAAAAAAATTTAAGGGAAAAGTGTGCACATGGTTTAACTGCAAAACCTTTATGGATGAAAATCACCCCCGACACAAAATGTTGCAAAGCCGTGCTGGTGACTATTTCAATGACAAGTTTTGGCCCATTTTTGCAAATCGTAAAGGAACGGGGGGTACAGAGCTCTAAGGACAGATTTGTTTTGCGACAAGGTCCAGTGAAATCCCCAAGCTGGTCCTAGTGGCATTAAAAGAAAAGGGAATAACCCCAAAAAGGACTTGCCCACCTCAAGTCCCAAAGGAAGGGGATTTCCCCCTTTTAAACAGTAAGAAGATAAAACCTCCCCCCCCTCCCATCCCATCAAAACATCACCAAAATCTTCAATAAAAGTAATGTCATGGGAAGTGTGCCTTTCCTTTTTTAGTTTTTGTGAAAATTTAAAAATTAAAAATTTCTTGGGGGTAAAAAATTTTTTTTTTTTATACTTTTTGGGGGTCCCTTTCACGGATTAATTTTATTTCCCCTTATTTTTTTATGGGGAAAAAATTTATTCACAAACATTATTTCGCAAACAATTACCCCTCTTGACGGATTAAAATCGAAACCCGGGGGGTCCATGTACTGGGGTGGGAAAAAAGGGCGTAGAGGAATCGGTGAAAAGTAAAGAATTTAGCCCATTGGCATCTAAACTGAGCGGGGAAAAGGAGTGCGGACGTGTCCATTTTTTTTGGAAGAAGGAAGGTGGGAAGTATCATCAGCAGTAACTGTCGTTGGCGTTTAGGGGGGGGCCAGATTTGGCCCCGAGGTGGACCGGGCCGGCGATTTCAAAATTGACGCACCGTGGGGGAAGGGGCCCGGGAAACATAGTAAAAGGGAGAGCGGGGTCAAATAAACGAAGAGTCAGCGAGACCTCAGAACCTAAAGCGGGTGAGGAAAAAAACACCGAAAAAGGGGACAGACATGAGGGTGTCTGAAGAGTGGTGCAAAGACAGGCGGGTCAAAAAGGGGGTGGGGAAATCAAAAAGGCCCCGGGGGTTGCAGTTTCATGGTTTGGGGTTCCCCAGAAGGTTACTTTTTTCTTTTTGTTTTAAAAAAAAAGAAAAAAAAAAAAAAAATAAAAAAAAAAGGGGGGGATGGGGAGGGATAGTTTCAGGAAAAAAAAAGGGGCCAAAATCTCCCCCGCACCCAAGAGGACCTCAGCCCCGAAAAATACGTAGATCAGCATAAAAACCTGTTCATACCCTACCCATAACCCATAAACCACAATCCGGGGATAGCAACCTCACATCGCCGAGCTACCTCGGGGGGAAAAAAGAGAGGGCCCCGGGATACCGCCACAAAGCATACCTCCTTCGGCCCCCCCCCCTCCGGAATCCGAAAGGGGCTTTCCAGAATACACCAGTAGCCCAAAGACACCCAAAGCCACTCCCCGGATCCCCAAGAGGATGGGGACACCCCAGCTCCAAATCCACGAAACTACGTCACCGCCAAAAACCCTCAACAAAGGGGATGGATCCCGTACCCTTTCCCCTACCAAGGAACTAGCACGCCTGTGGAAAAACCCCAAACCCAAAAAAGGAAGGGAAAAAGGGGAGGGGTGGGTGGGAGGAGGAGGAAAGGGAAAAAAGGGGAGGGGGGGGAAAGGAAAAAGGGAAAGGGGGGGATTGGGGGGTAATTAGTTTGGTCGGAGGAAGGAACCGACAGGTCTAATTCCTCGACCAAGAGCCTCCACCACCCAAAGGGAGCCCCCCTTAAGGGGTGGTTTGAAAAAAAAATTCATTAGTAATAAAAAAAAAAATGAATTCTTTTAAAAAGCCAAAAAAACGTAAAAAAGAACAGAGGAAAGTTATTTTAAAGTCCGGGAATGCCTGAAATTGTTTTTTCGGGACCCTACTTTGTTTGGAAATATTTTGAATTTTGCTTTAAAATTTGGGGCCAAATTAAATTTTTGATATTTATCTCTATTAAACATTGCCCTTGGAAATTTTCAGTACCAATCAATAAAGAAAGAAATACTTTGAAATATTAAAAATTTGGCCCGATTTGAAAAGTAATTACCAAAAATGGGAGTCAAAGTCAGAAAAATTTGCTGATGCGTAATATCCGACACATCAAAATTTGCAGAGCATAATTTCGTCAATTTTCCATCAAATTTCGTACTTTTCGTTTTTTTCCCTTTCAGAAAACGATTCTCACCCATTTCAAAGAAAAAAAAAAAAATTATTTTTTTGAAAATTTTTGGACCCCCTGTGCACATTTTTAAATTTTTGGGCCCTCTGGACCCTAAAGGGTTAATAAAGTTTTCAAAGACTTCCTTTTAAATGCTAAAATATTTAAATGTTTTAAAATTTAAACATTTTCTGATAATCTAACTTTATTCTGCACTAATCTTTTAGCTTCCATAATTTTTTTTCCTTTTTAACCCCTTAAACTGCCCAAAGTAGTCTATTTGTACTGCAAGTTTTTCCAAATGAAATTTTTATGTTTATTTTCCTTCCTTAAAATTGGCACAACTGGCCGAATGCTTGGTCATACAAAATGGGTCTAACACTCAAGGGCATATTAAAAAAATCTGGGCCACTTATAGTTTGTGGAACATAGTTAAACGAGCGCCATACAGCAAACATCGGGGTATACCCAAATGAGACCGAACTGGAATAAAATCACATTGATAATAAAAGATGAAAACATCAAAAGGGCCTTCGAAAAAAAACATGACACCATTCTAAAACAGTTGAAAAATAAAAAACTGGGCCAGTTTAATCACCCCGGGTAAAAAATGCTTCTTGGTAAACAAAACGTAACATGGGGGCCTGCAGGAAGACAGAGCACTAGGGGGACCAGGTAAACAAGACATGCAAAACTAACTTTACAACTACAATACCGCGGGAGATGTAAAAAAGGATGCCCCGGGGAATAGTGAAGGTAAATTACCAGAATAATGAGAAGGCCCCATTGTTAGCTTTAGTGTAAAAGATAAATAAGTTTTCGTTGGGTTTTTTAAAAAACCCCGAGGTAGCCACCCGGGATAACCAAGAAGTCATGCTCACGAGGACTTCTAACTTATTTCCTTGGGGCCTTAATCTTGTCCCCCAATGCGACCCACACCACCCGACAAACACCCGGTACCTTTTGCTGCTAGGTGAACAGGAAAACGGGTGTAAGGAAACTGCGAATGTTTCCACCCGCCGGGAATCAACCCGGGCCCTCCATTTTTGGAAGGGGGAGCTTTGGGGGCCACCAGCCCCGGGCTGAATAAAAAGAACTAGAGAAACCAAAAGTAGGGAAAACAGTAGAAAAACGTCACAAAAAAAACAACAAACAAAACCCGGGTCTATGCAAATACTATGCCCCGGGTATCGCAGGAAAGGAATATCTGGAAAAACAGATGGGACATCAATTTTGACCACCCCAAAAATCTGCCCCCAAAAACTGCAAGAAAATAAAATCCCTTTCCATAAGCTTTTCCACCCAAATGTGTCACTTTTTAGTTCGGGAAAGACATGCAAACTTACATTGCCGGCACACCACCAAATGGGTACAAGAAGACAAACTCCAACCAGGGGAAAACCTGGGTACCACAACCACTCCAGAGAGGTTTTTATAGTGCCAGAAGGGAAAAAAAAATGGCAGGAAATGACAAAAATTGTATGCCAACCCAATAATTTCGGGAGGGGAATCACAGTTGGACTCCACTTCAAAAAAACAGATTTTAGTGCCAGGAAAAAAGACCCCACCCCCAATCCCACCAATCTGATGACACATCTTGCAAATAAGTTCAAACCCAGAAACAATACAAAATACCTTCACCGGGACTGCTTACGGAGGCAAATGCAATTTCATGGTTTTTTCACAGAGACCCAGAAAAAGTATCACTTGAAAACAAAAATTAGCCCCCAGGTTACAACCTATACAGAGGAAAATTTGAAAAGGTAAAAGGAAGCAGGGGGGGGGGGTTTGGCCTTTAACACATCACACTTAAGCGCAGAACACTAAATGCCTCAAATGATGTAGGGGAATTTTTAGCGTAAAGATCAGACAAAAACCCTGTCTTTTGGGTTTTATACAAGCCTCTAGATGCAATTCCCAAAAATTTCCCCCGGGAGCGTTTTTGAAAATTGAACTGTCGGGAAAATCTTCCAGCTCCTGGCATAAAACACTTGCTCCTGGGGGATTTAAACCCAAATCAACTAAGAGGGAGGAATTAGCAAAAATGGGGTAGAAAGATAACACCAGGGGCAGCTCGATGAAAACCGCACACACGAGTTTTTAATCCCTGCACAAAATTTTCACCTTAAACCACAAAAATGTGCCTACAAAAGGAAAAACGCTGACCTCATCTTCAAAACAATGATAACGAAAACGAAATGTCATCATATCAAAAACATATACTTAATCACAACATAAAAAGGGGCCCAGACATGTAAGGGGGAGCCCCAGACTGACAAAATATGATCTCTTGAAAGCCTTCACCAAAAATTAAACTTAATAAAAAAAATAAAGGGGCCAAGAAAACCAAGTCCAAATGATATAACTGGAAAACCCTAAGCAACACAATCCAACCCAATGTCTAAACAAATTAACCTGGGCACTTGAGTATGCTAAAGGAAATACCCTTTACCCTTTTAGGTTTCTGACGTACTGTACCTTACGCACCGGGGTTTTTGACATACAGTAGCCAAAATTTCAAAGCCCCTTTAAAATCTAGCAAGAGAAACCCTGTAGGCCACATATAAAAGAATGGGTCTATGTGGTCAGGTGCATTTTATAAAAAAAATCCGCAGCACACAGTCATAATAAAAAAAAAAAAAAAAAAAACGACCATGTTTTTTTTTAAAACAGAAAATTTGCACGTATTTTCATAGGGTATTTATGGTTGTATTCTAGTTTTTCTGGTCTCAATTTAAGAATGGAAACAAACAGAAATTGAGAATGATTTTGATTTTTTTCACAATGAAAATACCTTGAAATGAGCTAAAAGCAGCAAAAATTTTGATTTTGCCAAAGTTCAATATAAAAAAATAATGCCAGGGTTCCAAACCGCAACTGGTGAGTCAATATTCTTTCACAAGTTGCTGATAAGTTACCTATTTTACACAAGCAGTAGTCCATAACAGTAAATCTTCTTTTTTTTTGAGAATAAAAATTCAAATGGAAAAAATGAAGAGGGCTGGACATGACTAAGAAAAAGGGGAAATGTTATTTTGGCCGGGAATTTCTGTCTTTTTTATTCGGACCCTTTTGGGAAAACGGGCATTTTTTTAAAATTTTGTGTAAAATTTGGAAAAATTGCTAATTTCTGACCACTTTATCGATAGTTAAAATTTGGTAAAGGGGTGGTTTTTTTGTACCATTTGATAGAAAAAATGGAGTTCTAGCCAAAAATAGCAAACTTGAACTAAAGGAATCTTACAGGATCAAAAAAGGGAAAAGAACAAAACCATAAATAAAATTTGAAAAAAACCCAAAGAAATTTTTTTTAAATTATCCCAAACAAGTCGGGAAACAACATCCATTTTTTGGCCTCTATTTAAAACCCCCTTTCAGGGCCAAGGCCCAAATCTGGAGTCACGCACCAGTGCCCCAAGAATTTTAAAAAAAAAAATTTTTTTTTTTTTTTCTTATGAAATGAGAGAATCTTTTGTGAAGGAAAAAAACAAAAGACGAAATTGGTGGAAAATTGACGAAATTATGCTCTCACGAATTTTGATGGTCAGCTATTTACAATGGGGCGATTTTGCCGATTTTTGACTCCCATTTGGGCCAATTACATTTTCCAATAAACCCAAAATTTTTAGCTATTTCACTAGAAATTACTTCTATTCACGATTGAGCACAAGAAATCGCCAAATCAACTGTTTCAACACAAAATAAAGTGATCAGAAATTGAAATTTTGGCCAAATTTAACCAAAGTTTAAAATATTCCAATTTAAAAATGGGGTCCAGAATAAACAATGAGGCATTCCTGGCACTAAAAAACATTTCCTCTGTTCTTTATTTTTATGTTTTGGGGGCTTTAAAAATAAATTCCATTTTGATTTTTTATTCACATAATAAAATCTTATTTCACACCAAAAAATAGAAATTTACTGTTATGCAAACTGTAATAATTGTATAAAATCATCACCATATTTGTGAATGTATATTAGACCCCCACGACTGTATTAACGTGTGAGGTCTTTTTGTTTCTTTTAAATCGGAAAAAATTTTTAACATTTCTGCTACTTTGAGCTCTTTTTCAACCCTTTTCCATGCTAAAACCAATCAAAGTCATCTCTATTTCGTAATATTCTTCCATTCTACAAATGAACCAAGAAATAAAAATACAACTAAAAAAACATACAAAAAAACACTGCAAATTTGCTGTTTAATCGAAAAATCATGATTTAATTTTTTTTTCTCTCTTATCACAGTGTGCTGCGGTCTTTTTTTGGGGTGCACACAACCACATAGATGATTCTCTTTCTGGGCCCAAAAAACCACTCACATTTTTAGAGGAGCTGAGCTCATGGCATAGACTAGGGTTTTGGACCCTAAAGAAAACCCGTAATCAGGGGAGGGGACCCTAAAGGGGGTTAAATGGAGGGGTCCTACACAGATGACAGCAAAGAAATTGAGCTAAACCCCCAATACGACTCGTTTTTTTAGTGAGTCGCCAACCAGACGAAGTTAAGACCTAATGAATTTTTTATGGAAAGATAGACAGAAGTGTAACACACACCTATCTGATTTTATCCTGATGCCAAATGATTTGAAAAGGCAAAATGACATGCCCATGCACTCTGTCGCGGGCCCCCAGACCATGAACTTTATTTTTCATTAAGAACTGCAAAAAGCCCCGACACATGCTTTAAGGGTAAAAGAAAGCTCAAAATTTTTAAAAAGTTCAAACTGGTGACTAGATTATTTTATATTATCAAATAATGTGTTAAACCCTTTAGAATATACAGCACCTTGGGAAAGATGAAGTGAGCTGATCAAATGAAGATCGGTTTTTCCTTGAATCAAGAACCTACCTTGAGGGAAGTAACCATAGCCCATAGACCTTTGGGAAAATAAAATTTTTCAACCAGGCTGACTGAAAATTTAATTCTCTTTATCAACATTATAAAATTTTCAACTCATTTAAGTCTGTTTTTACATTTTAATTTCTCACTAAAAAATATTAAAAGCATTTCTCAGTCTCATTTAACACATTACTCATTTAAATTTTCTCAATTTTCATCTTTTTCTGTCTCATAAACACCTAGATAACAGGGGTATCTTGCACTCCTACTTACACTTTTGGGCACACTCCAACAGCACATGCATATATTTTTAAACATACATCAGGTTTTCTCCTTTTTTTTAAAAACACTTGTTTTTCCCCTTTATTTCTTCTTTTGTCCATGGGGGGGTGGAAAAAATCTTTTTTCCGTAAGCATGCTGCGCATGAGGCGACTAAAAAGCTGGGCAATGGGGTAAACCCCCCTTTTCCCCGTAACATTTTCTAAAAAAGAAAAAGAAAAACTTTATAAAACTGAATGCTTAAATTTCGTGGGTTAGTGCGGATTTTACAAGAAACAGATGATTCTGATGTTAGAATGAAAGAAGTTGGGTGACCTGGCCCCAAGCGAAACAAAGCTGAAGGGGTTAGGGGAGTTTCGGTGGGGGGAAAAAAATGGGGTTAAATCTGGGGTATCTGAGAGAGTTTTGAGCAAAGAAGGGGACAGTAAAGTTAATGATCGTATGGAAGGGGGAAAAAAAAAATAGGAAAGTGTAAATTTAAGAATTATGTGGGTAAAGTAAAGGTTGGTTTCAGAATGGGCATAATAAGCTGTATGCACCTGGGGAAAAGAGGAATGCAGAGAGAGAGAGAGATTTTGGGGGGGGGAGTTAAGTGAATTATAGGAGCCTTTAACCAAGGGGGAGAGAATTTTGGGGAGGGGACCTGAAACAAAAATAGAGAAACTTTTTGAGAGGGGGTGGGAGGTAAGTTTGGGGTGCCGGGGTAAACGATAATGGGACCCTTTGTTGAACTTTGCATAAAAGGGGCTTAGTTATAGGGAAACAAATTTTTAAAAAAAAGAGGATACAAAGTTTCAAGATATGATGTAGGGGGAAATGACAGATTTGTTGGGTATTATGGAGATAAAAGACGTTTTTAAAACTTTTAGGATGTACATTTTATAAGGGCCCAATAATCAGATCACTTTCTATTGTAGCTACACTGGATAAAAGGTAGATGGGATACAAGGAGAATAAAGCATCAGGAAGAGAGAGGTGAAGGTTTATAAACATAAAAAGGGGGCAGTTAGGGGGAAGATATAAACAGCTATTGGAGGATAGATGGGCTAATGAGAGCATGGCATGGGGGCGAAGAGGTATGGGGGATTTTAAAATTATTTAAGTGTTCAGCAAAGTTTTTGGGTTTCAGGAAGTGGTTCGGGAGGAAGAGGGGCGATTGGGGGAAGATGATGTGAAGAGAGTGTAAAAGGGGGAAAAAAGTTTGCATATGAGAATTTTTTACAAGTAAAGTGATGCAAAAAGGGAAAGTATATGGAAAAAAAAGAAGGGTTAAGAGAGTGGGGAACAATGTAAAAAGAAGCAAATGAGAGAGTGGGTGAGATGTTATCAACAAATTTTTTGAAAAAAAAAAAATTTGAGTGAGATTAACAAGTTAAGAAAGCCTAGAGAACAAATGGATTTGTCATTAAAAATAGGAGAGAAAGTTTTAAATGGGAGTTAAGGTATGGAAGATGGAGGGAATATTTTGAGGGAATTTTTAAATGTTTGATGAAGATAGGGGAAACTGTGATTTCGTATAGGGCAAGGAGAACAACACTTGAGGATGAGGGAAAGCCAGTTTGGAGTGTGGGGGGAAATTTTGGCAGTAGTAAAATGAAAGGGGTAAGGCACCGGGGTTTTATGGGAAAACATAGAAATGTAAAAGCAGTGGGGATATAGTTTTTGGGGTGGTTGGGCAAATTTTAATAAAGATGGAAGAGGGGAAGGTACCCCAGGGATTGCCAGAACAGCATGTTCCTTTGTATAAAGGGAAAGGGGGTAAAAAGAAATCAAAATTTTAGGGGGGGTAAATCTTTATTTTACCGGCAAAGTGTATGGGAGAGTTATTATTGAAAGAATTAAAAGTAAGACGGGGAATAGGATCTGATAACAAGGAGGCTTTTGGAAGGAGGGGGTGGGGGACCAGGTGTTTTTCAGTGAAACATTAAATGAACGTATTTACATAAAAGGGTAAAGAGGTCTTTTTGCTTTTGGGGTTTTTAAAAGGCTATGAAGGGTGGATAGGGGGGCAATTTGGGAGAATGTTGCAGGTGATGGGAGGGGGTATTAAGAAACAGTGAAGAGTTTTTACGAGGATAGGAGGCTCAAGTTTAAATATGTAGGAAAGAGGGAAATATTTCCCATAAAAATGGGCCTTTGACAAGGGTGTGTGATGTCACCGTGGTTGTTTAATATATTTAAGATGGGGTTGTAAGAGAAGTAAATCAGGGCTTGGCAAAGGCGTGGATTTAAAAAATAAAGAATCCACATAAAGGGGAGTTGTCACAGTTGCTCTTTGCTGATGACACTGTGCTCTTGGGGGATTCTGAAGAGAATTTCAGAGATTGGGGGATGAATTTGGTAGGTGGCAAAAAAAGAAAATTAAAAATGAATACGGGGAAAAGTAAGGGTTTTGAGGATAACAAAAAAAATTAGGTGATGAAGATTGATATCAAATTGGGGGGAGAGAGTATGGAGGAGTGAATGATTCAGATATTTGGGGTGGACGTTCAGCGGATGGGTCTATGAAAATGAGTGAATCAAGAATTATGAGGGGAAAAGGGGGATGGGGCCTTAGGGGTTTGTGGGGAAAAAAGAACTTTGTCCCTTTAGGCGGGGAATGATGAGAGTAAATTTTTTAAAAAACGCTCTTTTATGGTGTGAAGCGGGGGAAATGTTTTCAGCGGGAGAAGCTGGAGCATGGGATGTCATGTCTGAGACAATGGGGTGGGGTTTAATATAAAAGCAAGAATCAAGTTTGGAAGTTAGGGGGAGGGCGGGATTACCAAAACTGTTGTCCATAGGGCTGAGGAAGGGTTGTTTTAGGGGGTTTGGACATGGAGGAATGGGGCGAAACAGAAAAACTTCAAGAGGTATCAGTCTTAGGGAAGGAAGGGGGGGTAGGGGGCGGGCCCAGGAAAGGGTTTGGGGGGAGGGGAAAGGGGGTTTTGTGTGCGAGGGGCTTGGACTTCCAGGAGGGATGCGGAGCGTGTTTTTTATAGGATAATGGGAAAAAATGGTTTTTAATACTGACGTCTGTTGGATTGGGGGCAAAATAAATTTATGAAGGGGGTTTTGGGGAAAACCCGGGAGGCCGGACTTGAGTCCTGGAGATGGGAATACAGTGCCTCACTCGAAGGGGGGTGTTAATGTTGCAGTTTAAAAACGTATGTAAAGCACCCCTTTTGGCAAGACGTGATGGGGTGAATGATGAAAATTTTTTCTTTTCGGGCCACCCGCCTTGTGGGAATCGGCCCCCTTGATAATAAAAAAAAATTTTCTATTATTTGCATTAAATTCTTTTATCCATTTTGTAAGTAAATTAAATTTTTAAAAATATCTAAAACTTTCATACAAATTAATTATCATTTTCAATAATAATTTTCTTAAAATAGGAAAGAAAAAAATGTAACACCAAAAAAGCTAAACTAAGCCAAGAACATCGTAATTGTAAACAAGTCAACTGGTTTCTCCACACCCACAATCCATCATTAGAACAATGCCATCAGACTTCCACTCCTCCTTGCAGATACTTGCACCCAATTGGGGTTCACCACCTACAAGTATTTTAAAAAACATAAAATTTTTAAGAACACACCATATATTAAATATATAGTTCCTGTTAAAGGGGGGAAAAAGATTAAAATGAAGTAAAAACAATGAGGTACATCAAACAGCTCCTTTTCTCTAATTTTTGCATGTTCCTGGGGGAAAAGTGGGGTTTTTTCACACAAGCACACACTCCTTTGTGGAGTATTGGCGAGTTTCGTG
This sequence comes from Cherax quadricarinatus, assembly GCF_026875155.1. Taxonomy (NCBI): domain Eukaryota; kingdom Metazoa; phylum Arthropoda; class Malacostraca; order Decapoda; family Parastacidae; genus Cherax; species Cherax quadricarinatus. The sequence continues at coordinate 574,633 of NC_069436.1, read as the reverse complement.
TGGCTACTCATTCTGTTGAGGTTTTCAGGCATATTTTTTCATGTTGCATGAATTTTTTAAATTTTTTGGGGGGAACAAATGGAACTTTAAGAGAAGGAACAGGGAGAATGGTGAAATTCTGTTTTAAGCTTGGAAAATGGGTAGTGACACTCATCGCCACATGCTTCAAAGCACTTGGCGATGAACAATGGTCAACCACAGTTTTTTGAATGGGTTTTTTTGATTCAAAACAGGATGACTGTCAGTTGAGGAAAAAAACACTGGTCACTATCAGTTTTAAAAAAAAAAAACATTAAAAAGGAAGATTGATGTCAGAGTTTTAGGACATTGCAAATGCTGTGGGAATTTCTTTTGGGGCATCAAGCATTTTGAATTTAAAATTTTGAACCAAAGGGAAGTGGGTGCAGAATTTTTTTCCCCCTTGCGACCAAGGGCCCAAAAGATAACATTTCTGGCCAAATAAAAATTTATCATCAACTACTCCCTCCTCCCCCCGATCTAGCTCCCTAGATTTTTTTTTTCACAGGGTTTTTACAAGGGTTTGGTTTCCCCAGCTTTTGACAAGCTATTTCAGGTTAAGGGTTCCTAACTTTATTGCAAGCTAAGATGTTCCACATCAGCTCAATTGAAAGCATTTTATTGTTATGAGACTACAAGAAAAGGGAAAAGATGAAGTTGGGGCCCTCTTGGGCCAGATTTTTTATTTTAGATCACGACTTTATCTCATTTACATCATAATGCGTCGAAGGTTTTTATACCAAGCTCCTGGGTATAAGTCTCAGATGAGGAAGTTCTGGGGAAGGGTACAGCTAGAGTGAAAATTTCGCTTTCTGCCCGTCTTATAGCATAAAAAATTTATTCACGCTGTCCTTGAAGTGGATCCAAGGGGTGGGATTTGACAAAATTGGCCTTTACATAACAGCAAGGCCAGACACATCCCCCCTTTTTGAAGGCTCTGCTGAAGGACAGATCATCCAGGCTGAAAACCCGGCAAGAGAGGACGTCTTGCCGTTCCTACCTGTCAAGCAGTTTCAGATGAAGGGGGGGGGAGGGCAAACCAAGAAAGTGGAGCAACTCAAGGGGTTTAGCAACTTTTGCCTCTACAAATCTTGCAAACCCCTACTGCCAAGCAATGCGAAATATGGCGAAGTGCGTAAGCTTCCCGGGGGCCTTTTTTGAAAGATTTTCAAAACCGTTCTTCTGGTTTGTTTGGAGTCAAATTCACCCCAAGGAAATCAACTTTTTTCCCCAGGTGCCAACACCCCCCCACTCCCACTATTGCACCAGCATTCCATCATGTGCCTGAGACCATCATCATTTTTGTTTTCTCATCAAAAGTTTTTCTGTCTATTTCCCCAAGCGATAAGCTCTTTGCTGGGGACTGATGTAGCTTAGAACCGCATTTCTTCTCTTGGATAAAAATGTCAGGTACATCGTCTGCTATGCATGGGATTTGGGGTAGATAAAGAAGGTCATTTAATAGACATTCCATAACAATGGTCCCAACACACTCCTTTGGGAAAACTTGCCCCAATAGGGTGTCTTGCTGATTCTTTTCCACTGAGAAATTACCCTTTAAAATCTACCATGAAGGGAAACACGAGGAACATAGTGTAAGCCTGCAATTCCCCTGCTTTTAAGTTTTGCTAAGAGGCCCTGTGCCACACCCGGGCGAAAGCACCAGCAATTCCAGCACCCCCAAAAGCTGACTTTGGATTCATCCAGTGACGGGCCACTTTGGAAAGTTTAAAACAAAAAAAATCAGCAACAGAGAAACCTTTCTGAAGCCTATTTACGATCACAAAGTAGTGAGTGGGAGTCAAAAAACTCTGTCATTTGTTTAGATTATGTCCAAGGATCTTCCCTGATTGACAGGAGTGACACTGGTCTGTATTACATTTTTGCTCTGCTCTTCTTTTGGGGGAAAAGGACTACATTTTTTCCTCTTTCCACAGAAGGGGCCCTTTTTTACTGTACTAAAATGCGAAAGATCGAGTTTGAGGGGCTGCTAGCGGTCTGCACATCTTCTCAAAAACTTTTGGGGTCAACTTTGTCAGGGGGCCCCCGTCTTTTCTTGTCAAGGATTTAAAAGGGAAAACACCCCTCCTCTTACGTCACCACTGACAGTTTTTACACAGTTTTTGCAGCTACCATGGAGGGTCCCTTGCTGGATCAGGAACTTGCATTTTGGTAGCAAAATGTTCGGCAAAGAGGTCCGCCTTCTCTTGACTACTAGTAGAGGTGGTCCCATCCTGTTGATTTAGAGGTGGAATGAGTTCATCAGGCAGATAACCTTGTCTGTCCTTGACCGGGGACCACCAGGTTTTGGCAGCCTACCCTACCGGGATGCTAGCTTTCTTTTTGTGTCCACCTCCCATTTAGCAATGGCCCACTTTTGTATGTCACCCATATGCCTACAGGTTTGCCTGTGCAAGTTCCTGTTATAGGTGGTAGGATGTCTCTTATACCTTTGCCATGTTTTGTACTTAGCAGTAGCAGCCTCTATACAACGAAAGCCAAACCAAGGCTGATCTGTAGGCTTCGTCATGTATTGCCGGTGAGGAATGTGTTCTTGTTGTAGATTAAGGATGTGTCCAGTGAAAACTTTCACTTGGTTGTCAACATCCCCTTAGAGAAGAGCATTCCAATCGGTGATGGCGAGCTCAGAGCAAAGGGCTGGCCAATTACCTCTTTCCCATAGCCAGGTTGTGCGTGTGGACTCCTCACCTCGTTCTGTTGGGATCTAAGTGTCGTAAAAACAGCCTTGTGGTCAGATGATCCAACGTAGCCAAGGGGCTGACAAGTGACTATGCCTTCTGCCAGATCACTCATACTGGGTCAAAAGGGGGGAGCCAGAGATGTGAGTAGGGAAATCAACAAAGTTTCTCATGTCAAATACTGCAAGAAGGTCATCAAAGTCCCTCTGTATAAGGTGTTGGTTGAGGTCACCAACAATTATGATATGTTGACAGTTGCGTTGTAGCAGAAGGGAGTCCATATTTTCCATTAGGAAGTTGATGGGGTCTTCATGTTGCCACTGAGGTCTGTACATTGCACATGCTAGTACAGAGATACTAGTGTTTATGCAGAGCTTGAAGAACATCATTTCGAGATGAGTAGGGGTGGCAACATCAATGTGCTGGGCATGAACACTTTTAGAGAAGCACACAGCAACACCTCCTCCTTGCCCTTGCCTGTCTCTTCTCATCCATGAGGTGTAGCCAGCAATTCTTGCAAAATTTTCTGGAGTCCTGCCATCCAAAAATGTTTCAACAACAACTATCATGTCAGGATGTCGAGTGTTCACAAAACTGTGAGAGAGCTCTTCAAAATTAGTAATGAAACCTCTAATGTTGGCCAACAGGATGCTGATAGACTGGCTCCTCATGATGTGGTCAGCTTGAGGCGGTGGGTGTGTAAGGCATGTAAGGTGCCTGCCCTTGAGAGAGGTAGGGTACTGAGGCAGCTGCAGGGATGTAAGTCTGTGGTCTTGTATAAGGCACAATACCACCTGCTGGGCTGAGATAGGAGTAGCTGAGTGGGTGATGTGTGAGAGTGTTCACCAATTCAGAGATCCTGCTGGTTTGTTCCGAGAACAGGTCTCTAAACAGGTGGTCCTGTCTGTCAAGTTCCTTTTTCTTCCGACACTGGTCCTCCTGATGTCCTTTCTTGTAGCAGTAATTGCACCTGGTATCTCGCAGGCAGTTGTTGGTGGTGTGCCCCTTCCGGTAACAGCGAAAGCACTGCCTAGGTGCCTGGGAGGGTGGACTATGATTTGTTGTACCTCCTGTGTTTTGCTGATTTGTCCTCAGGTTCTGCTGCTGGGACTGTGTTAGTGGAGAGTGAGACGGCTGTAGATGTCTTCCTCCTCCACATCCTCTTCCACGTCCTCTACCAGTTCTGACAGATGTGTCTCTGGTGTTCGTACTTTGGCACAGTAGGTGTTCAGGTGCAGTTATAGTTCCCTGATTATTAACTGCACCAAAATCCTGACTCAGAACTCACTCACTCACTCTCTCACTCTTTCTCTGTCTCTCTTTCTCTCTCTCTCTCTCTCTTTCTGTCTTTTTTTTTTTTACACAGGGTTTGACAAGGTTAAGGATCCCTAGCTTTATTGACAGCTATATTACAGGTTAAGGATTCCTAACTTTATTGGCAAGCTAAGAGCTGTTACCTACATCAGCTCATTTGAAAGCATTTTTATTGTTATGAGACATACAAGTACGGAACAGGATGAAGTTGGAGCCATCTGTGGGCCAGCATTTTCATTTGATCAACTGACTTTATCTCGTTGACATCATTATGCTGTACGAATGTGTTCCATACTTGAGTCATCCTGGGTATGTATGATCTCAGATGGAGTGATGTTCTGGAGAAGGGTACAACCAGAGTGAAGTTGCTGCTTTCTGCCCGTCTTGTGGCATAAAAGCTTGTTTCACGCTGTCCTCGAAGTGGATCCAAGTGTGGTATTTTGACAATATTGGCCTTGTACATAACAGTAAGGCCACCCACATCCCTCCTATGTTGAAGGCTCTGCTGAAATGACAGATCTATCCATGATGGGTCCAGGCGAGAGATGAGACGTCTTGCTCTGTTCTCTACTCTGTCAAGCAGTCGCAGATGAGAGGGGGGGCAGGTAAACCAAGAAAGTGGAGCATACTCAAGGTGTGAGCGTACTTGTGCCTCGTACAGGATCTTGCAACCCCTACTGTCAAGCAGATGCGAGATACGGCGAAGTGCTGTAAGCTTCCTGGCTGCCTTGTTTGCAAGATTTACAACATGGTTCTTCATGGTAAGTTTGGAGTCAAATTTCACCCCAAGGATATCAACTTCTTCTCCAGGAGCCAACATCCTCATCCTCTGTCTCTCTTTCTGTCTCTCTTTCTCTGTCTCTCTTTCTCTGTCTTTCTCTGTCTCTCTTTCTCTGTCTCTCTTTCTCTTTATTTCTCTTTCTATTTCTCTCTCTCTCTCTCTGTCTCTCTCTTCCCAAAAATAAGAAAGGTGCTCAAGTGGCAGCATTTTAATGAAGTGGAAGAGTTGAGCAAAACTGCAGGTCATACTAGACACTGTCAAGAAAAGAAGAGCTCCCTAAATGTATTTTTTTTTTACATTACAGTGGACCCTCCACCTTTCAGCGGCTGCGACTTTCGTGAAATCTGACTTTCAGCGAAGTTTTTCGGTAAAATATAGCCTCACTCGATGTGTATGATACTAAAGCAGCAGGTATCGATAAAGGCTATAGTGCCAGCCAGCGATAAAGAGTAGCATTAACAGTGTAGCAAGTAAGTTAAGCAATTAAGCGATAGAAAAACGGCAAGAAAGTAACTCTCCAACATTGTTGGAGGTGTATAGGGCCACAGAACATATGCTGCCCTGCTATCTTCCACCACCCTAAACCTCTGCCAGCATCTCCTCCATCAAACTAATTAACCCTTTCAGGGTTGATGCCGTACTAGTACAGCTTATGCGCCAGGGTTGGTGACATACTAGTACGTGTAAACTCCAGTGGCTTCAAATGAAGCGGGAAACAGCTGGTAGGCCTAGATGTGAGAATGGGCCTGTGTGGTCAGTGTGCGAGGTAGGAAAAGTTTAGGGGACCCAGTGATGCATTGTGGGGATGCCATTTTAGTATACGTTGCTCACCATGCCTCGCGGTAAGAAACTCCTCACTCCTTGGCGAATTAGGACACTTTTGTTCCTCAGTGACAGTTCTAATAAAGATGGAAGTGTCAGTGAAAATGAGTTTCAAGGTTTTGATGAGGTTGTGACTGAAACTAATGACCATAATACCAGCAATAGTGAGGAAAATCCAGATGACCCTCAACCTTCCACCTCTGGTGCTGGGCCGTCTTGTTCATGTTCAGTTGTATCAGAACAAAAGAGGAAACTCGCATTTTCCCATATCCAGGGCTCAGATGTGAGCAATGGTGATGATAGTGATAGTGAATATGAACTACAAGCTCTTGTAAACAGTTCCTGTAGCGAGAGTGAAGCAGAATATTCTCCAGTGAAGCATCAGTACATACGACAGTATATGCGCTCTGGTAGTGTGCCATGTGCTATTCCAAGGGAAGGAGCACATCTCGGAGTACATCCCGTGGCTGTACAACAGGAACACATAGTGAAAATGAAGATGATAGTGTTGCAATTGGGATGGAAAATGTGCATGCATCTGATGGTGGTAGTGGTGGTGCCAGCCATGAGGCACCAGCAGTGGGCCATGCTGCCACCCACGCTGCTGACTCAGCTGAACTACAACAAAGGCCACCATTCCCCACCCACCCACCACACCAACCTCCACAACCACCTGTCAGTATCCAGTACCCACCAGCAGACAGCACCTGGGATTGGCAGGAAGCTGCCAATTTTGTTCCCAATCCCCATCACTTGATGAAAGTCAAAGTGGAATATGGCCATCTTGTACACTTGGGAACAATGCCACTGAACTAGAATGTTTCAAGTTATTCTTAGACAAACCCCTGATGGAAATTATTGTCAGGGAAAGCAACAGTTTACTTCGTTTAACACCATGACAAACAAAATTTACTTTCACCAAAATCACGTCAAACACCAGTGGAAAGAAAACAACTGTAGTTGAGATGTATTTTTTTGTTTGCCAATAATGCTAATGCACATGTGTTTTTAAGCACAGTGTTCATTTCATACTGGTCAACAGACAGCCTGATTGCAACCCCAGGTTTCAGTGATATTATACCAGTAAATCAATTTGTGCTGCTGCTACGTGTTTCACTTCTCAGACAAAACCAGGCCTGACAGAAATGACAGGTTATATAAGAATAAGAATGTGTTTGTGTATCTGAAACAGAAATTCAATATGTATTTTTATCCCTTCAGGAAGCTTGTTACTGATGAGTCTGATTCATCAAGTGAAGCGTCAGTATATACAACGGTATATGCACTCTGGTAGTGCACCGTATGCTATTCCAAAGGGAAGGAGTACATCTCGAAGTACATCCAGAGGCTAAAGATTCAAAAACTAACCCAAAAAGTTTTTTCCAGGTGTATAGAACAAAAGTTAGACATAAGATAGGTCCCATTAAAAATAACTATGGGCATCTTACTGGCACAGAGAATGAAATGTGCTTGATTTTAAATAATTATTTTCTCTTGGTTTTTACACAGGAAGACACAAACAATATCTCAGTGATTAATTTTTATAGTGGGCCTGAAGAAGATAAATTATGTAACATCACAGTCACTAGTGAAATGGTTATGAAACAAATAGACCGACTGAAGCAAAATAAGTCACAGGGACCTGATGAGCAATTTTCAAGGGTTCTTAAGGAATGCAAAATGGAACTCTGTGAACAATTAACTAATGTTTTTAATTTATCTCTTCAAACAGGTGTAGTGTCTGATATGTGGAAGCTGGCTAATGTAATTCCTATTTTTAACCCTTTCAGGGTCAATAGGGCCTCTCCTAAACTTGTTCTCAGGGTCAAAAATTTTTCAGGAAAAAAAAAAAAAAAAAAAAAAAATCTTATGAAACGATGGAGAATCTTTTCCCAATCATAATGACACCAAAAGTATGAAATTTTATGAAAAAAATTACGGAGTTATGCTCTCACGAAGTTAGCAGTCTCATCGATGTTAACACATCAGCGATTTCACCCACTTTGAGCCCTATTTTCAGCAATTTCAGTGTACAGTCAACAAAATCATAAACTATTTCGGTAGAACTCCATTTTTTCAATCGAATGAGTACAAGAAACCACCCATTCACCGATTTCAAGTATCCAATAAAGTGGTCAGAAATTGCAATTTTGCCAAAATTTCACACAAATTTCAGAAGATGCCAATTTCCAAATAGGGTCCAGAATAAGCAAGACAGATATTCTTGGCACTAAAATAACAATTTCACTGTTCATTATTCATGTCCCCAGGCCCCTCTTACATCTGTTTTGCTTTCCACTTTGAATTTTTATTCTCACAAAATATAGAAGATTTACTGTAAAGCAGACTACTGTGTTAGTGTAGAAATGGTATAAATAATGTCAGTGCACTTGTGGAAGAATATCAGACTCACTAGTTGACGTGTACTGGACACTTGGCATGATCTGTTTACTTTTGAAATTTGGTAAAAATCGAACATTTCTGCTATTTTGAGCTCAATTTCAAGGTACTTTTCATTATGAAACCAATCAAAATCATCTCAATTTCTGTAATATGTCTTCCATTCTATAAAATGAGACCAGGAAAACTAGAATACAACCATGAATACCATACGAAAATACAATGCAAAGTCGCTGTTTTAACCAAAAACACAGTTTTTTTTTTTTCTCATTATGCACTGTGCGCTGCAAGATTTTTTTTTATACTGTGCACACTGACCACATAGACCCATTCTTTCATATGTAGGCCTACCAGCTTTCTCTCACTAGATTTGAAGGTGATAGAATTTAGGCATTCTAGTACGTCAATAACTCTGGTGCGTAAGCTGTACTAGTATGACAGAAACCCTGAAAGGGTTAAAGCAGGTGGCATGTCGTTACCATCAAATTACCACCCAATAAGTCTGACCTCAATTGTAGGCAAATTACTAGAGATTATAAGAAGCCATCTGGATAAGCATAATCTAATTAATGATACTCAGCAAGGATTCACGAGAGGCCGTTCAAAAGCTTCAGTAAAGCTTTAGAGGCTGTTGATCACAATAAAGAATTTGATATTATTTATTTAGATTATAGTAAGGCTTTTGATAGAGTATTGCACCACAGATTGTTAAAGAAAGTGGCAATTCATGGCATTGGAGGAAAAGTGCTTTCATGGATTGAGTCATGGCTCACAGACAGGAAGCAAAGAGTCCATAAATGGGGTTAAATCCGAGTGGGGATCTGTAACAAGTGGCGTTCCACAGGGATCAGTCTTGGGACTGTTGTTGTTTATATGTATCAATGATCTTGATGAGGGAATTACTAGTGAAATGAGCAAATTCGCCGATGACACAAAGATAGGTAGGATAATTGATTCAAATGTAGATATCAGGGAACTTCAGGAGGAATTAGACAAACTCAGTACCTGGTCAGAAAAGTGGCAGATGCAGTTCAATGTAGATAAATGCAAGGTTCTGAAGCTCGGAAGTGTCCATAGTCCTAGCACCTATAAGTTAAATAAAGTAGAACTTAGCCATACAGATTGCAAAAAGAACTTGGGGGTTATGATAAGCAATAACCTTAACCCTTTCAGAGTCCAAGGCCAAAATCTGAAGTGGTGCTCCAGTGTCCAAGAAATTTTGAAAAAAAAAAAAAAAATTATTTTTTTCTTACAGAATTAAAGAGCATATTTTTGTGAAGGTAATAAGACAAAAAAAAAAATTCTGATCAGTACTTACCGAGATACAGTGCCGAGAAGTTTGTCCAAATTGACGTGGTGGCGGCAACATCGACGATTTCCATATACGTGCATTACTCTATTTAGCAGTTTTTGTAGTTTTTTCTTTTCTTTTCCATTTTTTTTCTTTTCCTACTAACATTTGGGGCCTGAGAGACCAATACTGTATATAATGTATATATATAATCTCACTGTATTGAACACATTAACCGCACTAAAGTTATCATATTATTGTTTACCACTGTTGTTTATTACAATAAACATGCACAAATCTTGTATAATACTAATGTTCTATCATATATTTACATATTTACAATCACTGGACATGGCTTTAGAACTGCTGGAGCTTGTGGAACTCCTTGAAACAAGGCACCATGCACAGAGGCACCTTACATTCCTCACACATAAACCGAGTGTCTTTGCGTCTTTGTTGCTGTCGTTTTGTTTGTGCACAGACGATGCATCTTTTCAGAGCAAATTTCTTCTGACTTGAAGGAAGCTGTATTATGAAATGATCACCTTCCCTCCTCAAACGCTTGGGTATATCCTGAGGAATTCGAGGACCATGTTGTATAGCAGGTGTTGTTACCTGGTACTTCATTATGAGTTGTCTGACAACAAACAAAATTCACCACACGGTGGTCTGTTGCCAGTCTTTATTTGGTACATATTATATGCATTGAGCATTGAAATGTCCATGAGATGGAAGAAAAGTTTCATGTACCACATGTAACTTTTACGAACACAATCAACAAAACCAATCTGCATGTCACATTTGTCAACCAAGCGCATGTTTTGTGTATAATCAATCACTGTCACTGGTTTTCGAATACGTTCATTAGTCACTCGATAAACTTTGCCACTGTCTTGTATTTCATTACGGTGAATGGTTGTCAACAATGTGACACCTCGTTTGTCATGCCACCGTAATGCCATGATGTCATTGGCAGCAAACACCTGCACGTCATCACCACGAGCACCTGCGTTGAGCCTGGGCATATGTTTACGATTAGAACGCACTCCTGCCACACACATCTGACTTGTTCACTCGCAAGAAATCACTGAGTAATGGGCTTGTGTACCAGTTATCGGTATATAATGTATGCCCCTTACCAAGATAAGGTGCCATCAAGCTTCTCACTACGTCACCTGAGATACCCAATAACATCTTGGTATCTTTCAATGTTTTACATCCAGTGCATACAACAATATCCAATAAGAGGCCACTGTCACAGTCACAGAGTACAAACAGTTTTATACCAAAGCGTTTCCTCTTGCTCGGTATATACTGCTTGAATGACAGTCTACCTTTGAACATAATCAAAGACTCGTCAATTACAGGATTCTTGAATGGATAAAAGTATATACTGAACTTTTGCTTGAGATGTATAAAAACATTTCTAATCTTGTATAACCTGTCACATCTGTCAGCCCTGGTTTTGTCAGAGAAGTGTAACATACGTAACAGTAAGATAAACCTGTTCACTGGGATGATTTCACTGAAGACCGGGGTAGAAATTAGCCGATCTGTGGACCAGTATGCTTTTATATTATGGTTATAGACACGAGGCATAAGCATTATTGTTGCAAAAAGCAAATACATTTCTGCAACAGTTGTCTCTTTCCACCTGTGTAGTCTTGACTGTGGTGATATTATCGTATTTGCCATGGTGTACTCAAAATACTTATTACTTTCCCTGACAATAGTTTCCATCAAGGGCTGGTCGAAGAATAATTCAAACAATTCCAGTTCATTGGCCGTGGTTCCAAGGGGACAAGTAGGTAGAATTCCACTTTGAGAGTTATCAAAGTGGTGGGGCTTGGGAACAAAATTGGGATTTTGCTGCCAATCCCAGATACGGTTTGCTGGTGGATACTGGACATCATAGGCTGGTTGTGCGGGTGGATGTGGTTGTGGTGGGCTGGTGGCTGACGCTCCGTTTTGTCCTTGAACAGAGGAGTCAGCAGCGTGGGTCCCAGCCTGGGCTGGTGAGTCACGCATGGCGGTGCCACTACTATCACCGCTACCACCATCTGCTGATGCCTGTGGTCTATCCATGCCAAGTGTAGCCACATCATCCTCACTATCACTATCTAAACCTGGTGTAGGGCCACGGGATGTACTCCGTCCCCTGGGCACAGCATAGGGTACACTACCCGAGCGCATGCGGAGGTGTACATACCGACGCTTCACTGGTGAATATGATTCCTCACTATCACTACTCGAATGATCGTCAAGAGCAATAAAATCACAATCCACGTCACTATTTATTTATTTATTTATTTATTTATTTATTTAAAATTTGAGCACACGTACAGAGGTACAACAAATACAGGTAAGAGCAGTATGCCAAAGCCACTTATACTATGCATAGCATTACGGGCTGGCTTAAAATTAACTTAAGATTAACTAAGCAATGATGAAATCAGTGATAAAACATTAATGTAAACAGGTTACTATAAAGCACAAGTGAGTATTACAAAGACAGGTCATATGGTTGTATGCATTGTTGTACATTCAGTAGAATGGAGTATTCTGTTAGGTAGTGTATTTAAAAAATAATAAAGTTAGATTGGGTTTTAGGTTTAACATTTATGTGATATAATTGTGAGAAACATTTAAGATATACAATTTATAAGGTTCAGTTATTCAGTATTTATTTGGTTTTGGGTGAGTAAGTGATCTTTGAGAAGAGACTTGAATTTATAAACATCATCATCATCATCATTACTGAAGTCAGAGGCCTGGCCACACAAAAATAATAGTTTTCTCTTGCGTTGAGGTGCAACTGACCATGACTGAGGAGTGCCCACACCAGAGGTAGAAGGTTGAGGATCGTCAGGGTTTTCTGCACTATTATCAATATCCTGGTCATTCCTTTCGGTCACTAACTGATCAAAGCCAAAGAATTCGTCTTCATTTCCACTTCCATCAGTGTCAGAACTATCAGATAGGAAGAGGAGAGTCCCAATTTTCCGTGGAGTGAGAGCTGACTTGCGACGAGGCATGGTGAACAAAAGTAACTGAGTCGGCGTTCCCACAATGCTATGTGGGCGCCTAGATTTTTTGTTTATGGCGCACACCCACCACGCAGACCCGTTCTCTCACATGTAGGCCTATGAGCACTTTTGCGCTAAATTTGACGGCGCTAGAATTTTGGCATAGATCTACAGTTTGGACACTCAACGTGAAGCCGTAGATCTACGTGACGGACCCTGAAAGGGTTAAACCAAGACAGCAATGCCTAAGTGTATGTAATAAGGCAAACAGATTACTGGGATTTATATCAAGAAGTGTAAGCAACAGAAGTTCAGAGGTTATATTACAGATTTATACATCATTAGTAAGGCCTCGCCTTGATTATGCAGCTCAGTTCTGGTCTCCATATTACAGAATGGACACAAATTTGTTAGAAAACATTCAGCGTAGAATGACTTATGACTTAGAAATCTTCCTTATGAAGAAAGAAAGAAGACCCTTAACCTTTTGACTGTCGCAAGCCCCTTTCTGAAACTGTCATTCTATGTCGATAAATTTTTGGAAAAAAATAAAAAAATTATATTTTCTCATGATATGATATAGAATCTTTTCCCAACGGTAATGACACCTAAAGTACGAAATTTGGTCGAAAACTCACGGAATTATGCTCCCGCAGAGTTAGTCTCGGCGACATACGCATCGACAATTTCGCCAACTTTGAGCCCTGTTTTTGGCCAATTCTGTTGTTCCAGTTGACCAAACTCATATCTATTTCTTTAGAACTCCATTTTTTCTATCAGTTGAATACAAGAAACCACCCATTTACCGATTTGAACTACCCAATAAAGTGGTCAGAAATTGGCAATTTGGCCAATTTCACGCAAATTAAAAAAGTTGTCAATTTCAAAATAGGGTCAAGAATAAACAGTGTAGACATTCTTGGCACTAAAACAGCATATCCTCTGTTCATCAGTCATGTCTCTAGGCCCCTCTTATATTACTATTGCTTTCTATTTTGATTTTTTATTCACACAAAAAAATACAAAATTTACTGTTATGCAGACTACTGCATTATTGTAAAAATGGTATAAATAATATCAGTGCACTAGTGAAAGAATATTACATTCCCCAGGTGAAGTGTATTGGATGTGTGGTGTGATTTGCTTACTCCTGAACATTGGTAAAAATCGAACATGTCTTCTACGTTGAGCTCAATTTCAAGGTCGTTTTCATCATTAAACTAATCAAAATCATCTCTATTTCTGTAATATGTTTTCCATTTTATCACATGAGACCATGAAAATGAGAATACAACGATAAATAATATATGAAAATACACCTCAAAGTCAGAGTTTTACTCCAAAAAAAAACGGTCCATTTTTTTTTTCTCATTACGCACTGCGTGCTGCAGAATTTTTTTTATGTGGTGCACATTGACCACACACACCCATTCTCTCACATGTGGGCCTACCAGCTTTCTTTCGCTTGATTTGAAGGCGCTAGAATTTACGCGTATAAATACGTCAGAAACAGTGGCGCGACCAAAACAGTCAAAGGGTTAAATTACATTCACTTGTTAGACGAAGATTAAGGGAGACATGATCGAAGTGTATAAGTGGAAGATGGATATCAATAAAGATATAAATAAGGTCTTGAGGATATCTCTCCAAGAGAGAACCCGCAGTAATGGATTCAAATTAGACAAATTTAGATTAAGAAAGGATGTAGGAAAGTATTGGTTTGGAAATAGGGTAGTTGATAGTGGAACAGTCTACCTAGTTGGGTTATTGAGGCTAAAACCTTGGGTACTTTGAAATTTAGGTTGGATAAATACATGCGAGAGGGGCTGGGTGTGAGTGGGACTTGCATATGAGTGGAAAGAGTCATCAGAGCTTATTTCTTGGGTGGCACTGAAAATAGGGTTGGGCAAATGTTTTCTTAGTGGGATGGATTGTGAAGGACTTGCCTAGTATGGGCCAACAGGCCTGCTGCAGTGTTCCTCTTTTATGTTCTTATGTTCAAAGGAAGACTGTCATTCAAGCAGTATATACCAAACAAGAGTAAACGCTTTGGTATAAGTTGTTTGCGCTTTGTGATTGCTACAGTGGTCTTCTAATGGATATAATTGTGTACACTGGAAGTAATGCATTGCGAGATACCAGAAAGTTACTTGGTATCTCTGGTGATGTAGTTAGAACAATGATGAAACCATATCTTGCTAAGGGGCATATATTATATACTGATAGCTAGTACACAAGCCCCCATACTCAGTGAATTCTTGCGAGTGAACATGACAGATGCGTGTGGCACAGTGCATGGAAATTGTAAACATATGCCCAGGTTCAACGCTGGCACTCGTAGAGGTGAGGTGAAGGCGTTTCCTGCCAATCACATAAGAACATAAGAAAGAAGGAACACTGCAACAGGCCTACTGACCCATGCAAAGCAGGTCCATCCCACCCTCCCAGCCTAGAAAAATGACCACCTAGTCAGGTCACTTCCACTAGAGAAAAGAGCACAGCACCATACCTGGTAGCCTAAGCTAGTCAGGTCCACCTCACAGCCACTCATGTATATTTTTTTTTTTATCACACTGGCCGATTCCCACCAAGGCAGAGTGGCCCGAAAAAGAAAAACTTTCACCATCATTCACTCCATCACTGTCTTGCCAGAAGGGTGCTTTACACTACAGTTTTTAAACTGCAACATTAACACCCCTCCTTCAGAGTGCAGGCACTGTACTTCCCATCTCCAGGACTCAAGTCCAGCCTGCCAGTTTCCCTGAACCCCTTCATAAATGTTACTTTGCTCACACTCCAACAGCACGTCAAGTATTAAAAACCATTTGTCTCCATTCACTCCTATTAAACACGCTCATGCATGCCTACTGGAAGTCCAAGCCCCTCGCACACAAAACCTCCTTTACCCCCTCCCTCCAACCTTTCCTAGGCCGACCCCTACCCCACCTTCCTTCCACTACAGACTGATACACTCTTGAAGTCGTTCTGTTTAGCTCCATTCTCTCTACATGTCCGAACCACCTCAACAACCCTTCCTCAGCCCTCTGGACAACAGTTTTGGTAATCCCGCACATCCTCCTAACTTCCAAACTACGAATTCTCTGCATTATATTCACACTACACATTGCCCTCAGACATGACATCTCCATTGCCTCCAGCCTTCTCCTCGCTGCAACATTCATCACCCATGCTTCACACCCACATAAGAGCGTTGGTAAAACTATACACTCATACATTCCCCTCTTTGCCTCCAAGGACAAAGTTCTTTGTCTCCACAGACTCCTAAGTGCACCACTCACCCTTTTCCCCTCATCAATTCTATGATTCACCTCATCTTTCATAGACCCATCCGCTGACACGTCCACTCCCAAATATCTGAATACATTCACCTCCTCCATACTCTCTCCCTCCAATCTGATATCCAATCTTTAATCACCTAATCTTTTTGTTATCCTCATTACCTTACTCTTTCCTGTATTCACTTTTAATTTTCTTCTTTTGCACACCCTACCAAAATCATCCACCAATCTCTGCAGCTTCTCTTCAGAATCTCCCAAGAGCACAGTGTCATCAGCAAAGAGCAACTGTGACAACTCCCACTTTATGTGTGATTCTTTATCTTTTAACTCCACGCCTCTTGCCAAGACCCTCACATTTACTTCTCTTACAACCCCATCTATAAATATATTAAACAACCACAGTGACATTACACATCCTTGTCTAAGGCCTATTTTACTGGGAAATAATTTCCCTCTTTCCTACATACTCTAACTTGAGCCTCACTATCCTCGTAAAAACTCTTCACTGCTTTCAGTAACCAACCTCCTACACCATACACCTGCAACATCTGCCACATTGCCCCCCTATCCACCCTGTCATACGCCTTTTCCAAATCCATAAATGCCACAAAGACCTCTTTAGCCTTATCTAAATACTGCTCACTTATATGTTTCACTGTAAACACCTGGTCCACACATCCCCTACCTTTCCTAAAGCCTCCTTGTTCATCTGCTATCCTATTCTCCGTCTTACTCTTAATTCTTTCAATAATAACTCTACCATACACTTTACCAGGTATACTCAACAGACTTATCCCCCTATAATTTTTGCACTCTCTTTTGTCCCCTTTGCCTTTATACAAAAGAACTATGCATGCTCTCTGCCAATCCCTAGATACCTTACCCTCTTCCATACATTTATTAAATAACTGCACCAACCACTCCAAAACTATATCCCCACCTGCTTTTAACATTTCTATCTTTATCCCATCAATCCCGGCTGCCTTACCCCCTTTCATTTTACCTACTGCCTCACGAACTTCCTCCACACTCACAACTGGCTCTTCCTCACCCCTACAAGATGTTATTCCTCCTTGCCCTATACACAAAATCACAGCTTCCCTATCTTCATCAACATTTAACAATTCCTCAAAATATTCCCTCCATCTTCCCAATACCTCTAATATTTTATTATTTTTTTTTTTATTATCACTGGCCGATTCCCACCAAGGCAGGGTGGCCCGAAAAAGAAAAACTTTCACCATCATTCACTCTATCACTGTCTTGCCAGAAGTGTGCTTTACACTACAGTTTTTAAACTGCAACATTAACACCCCTCCTTCAGAGTGCAGACACTGTACCTCTAACTCTCCATTTAATAACTCTCCTCTCCTATTTTTAACTGACAAATCCATTTGTTCTCTAACCTATTTTTAAAACTACAAAACGTCTTAGCATTTATGACGGTACTCGGGAGTTTGTTCCACTCATCCACAACTCTATTACCAAACCAGTGCTTTCCTATATCCTTCCTGAATCTGAACTTTTCCAACTTGAAGCCACTGCTGCGAGTCCTGTCTTGGCTGGATATTTTCAGCATGCTATTTCCTTCCCCTTTATCTATTACTGTTTTCCATTTATACACCTTAACCCTTTGAGGGTCGACAGGCCCTCTCCGAAACTCGTTCTCAGGGTCGGCCAAATTTCAAAAAAAAAAAAAAATTATTTTTTCTTATGAAAAAATAGAGTTTTTTTTTTCTAAACATTATAGGATAAACAAAAAAAATTTAACATCAATACTTACGGAGATATGGATGCATGAAGTTTGCAGAAAATGAGCCGCGTATGGCAACAGCGGCGACTGCCGCTCACCCGGTAAACTTTAGTTTACTTGTATTTGAAGGTTTGTTGTTTTTTTCACTATTTTATTTTTTCACATAACTTATGTGGCCTATGAGACCAAAGTAAGGTGCAATGTACATATATACACTCGTTGTATACAACACAATAAGCACAACAAACATAATTATCAATATATTGTTTACAAAACTTGTTTACAAAGACAAACAATACAAAAAATTGTTTATTATTATTGTTCTATAATATATATACCAATATACAGTCACTGAACATATTCCTATTAGTTCTGCAGCTTGTGGAACTCTGAAAACATGGTGTCATACACAATGGTGTTTTATCTTTCTCCCTCATTCTATCTCTTTCAATCTGTCTCTCTCTTTCTATCTGTCTGTCTATCTCTGTCTCACAGGTACACATAAATACAAGTATACATAGTATAAATTACCTAGGATAACCCAAGAAATCCAGACAAAGTGCTATACTCTGCTTGAAGATGTGAGTAAAAGTGATGACACAGTCTTGTGGCTCTCTGAGACAGAGAGCTAGACGGATAGACAGATAGACAGGGAGCTTGACAGACAGACAAATAGACAGACAGAAATGTTAGTGTACCAGTACCAGTGTACTAGTGTTCCACCCTCCTCCTCCTCTTCTTCCTCTTCCTCCTCTTCCCCCTACTCTTCCTCCTCTTCCCCCTACTCTTCCTCATACTCTTCCTCTTCCTCCTCTTCCTCTTCCTCCTACTCTTCCTCTTCCTCCTCCTCCTCTTCCTCCTCCTCCTCTTCCTCCTCCTCCTCTTCCTCCTCTTCCTCCTCTTCCCCCTAATTTTCCTCCTACTATTCCTCTTCCTCCTACTCTTCCTCTTATTCCTCTTCCTCCTACTCTTCCTCTTCCTCCTCCTCCTCTTCCTCCTCTTCCCCCTACTCTTCCTCCTTCTCCTTCTTCTCCTCGTCCATAGTGTAAATTACAAGGAGTCGGCAGCTGTCAAAGTGACATATTGGCTCATTACTCTTTCCCCCTCCGGCCTGTCAAAACAATGGGGTCGGATGCTGCTTCCCTTCCTCCATTCTATCTAATTATCTTTCTCCCTCATTCTATCTGTCTGTCTATCTCTGTCTCACAGGTACACATAAATACAAGTATACATAGTATAAATTACCTAGGATAACCCAAGAAACCCAGACAAAGTGCTATACTCTGCTTGAAGATGTGAGTAAAAGTGATGATGCAGTCTTGTGGCTCTCTGAGACAGAGAGCTAGATGGATAGACAGGGAGCTTGACAGACAGGCAAACAGACAGACAGAAATGTTAGTATACCAGTAAAAACAAAGGGAGGGCGATGTTCATCTCATCTTTTGGCATCAGCTCTACCCTCATTTACCCTCATCAAACGTCAGCACTTATCAGATGTTATCTCCCCTTATCTTGTTACTGTCATGGGTGAACATTTATTATTACATATTATTATTTTTTATATTTATTATCACACCGGCCGATTCCCACCAAGGCAGGGTGGCCCGAAAAAGAAAAACTTTCACCATCATTCACTCCATCACTGTCTTGCCAGAAGGGTGCTTTACACTACAGTTTTTAAACTGCAACATTAACACCCCTCCTTCAGAGTGCAGGCACTGTACTTCCCATCTCCAGGACTCAAGTCCGGCCTGCCGGTTTCCCTGAATCCCTTCATAATGTTACTTTGCTCCACACTCAACAGCACGTCAAGTATAAAAACCCACATTTGGTCTACATTCACTCCTAATCAAAACACGCTCACGCATGCATGGCTGGAAGTCCAAGCCCCTCGCACACAAAACCTCCTTTACCCCCTACTCAACCTTCCTAGGCCGACCCCTACCCCGCCTTCTTCCACTACAGACTGATACCACTCTTGAAGTCATTCTGTTTTCGCTCCATTCTCCTACATGTCCGGCCACCCCTCAAACCCTTACTCCAGCCCTCTGGGACAACAGTTTTGGTAATCCCGGCACCTCCTCCTAACGTCAAACTACGATTCTCTGCATTATATTCACACACACATTGCCCTCAGACAGGAACATCTCCACTGCCTAGCCTTTCTCCCTCGCTGCAAACATTCATCACCCACGCTTCCAACACCCATATAGAGCGTTGGTTTAAAACATATACTCTTATACATTCCCCTCTTTGCCTCCAAGGACAAAGTTCTTTTGTCTCCACAGACTCCTAATGCACCACTCACTCTTTTTCCCTATCCATTCATGATTCACCTCATCTTTCATAGACCCATACGCTGACACGTCCAATCCCAAATATCTGAATACGTTCACTCCTCCATACTCTCTCCCTCCAATCTGATATTCAATCTTTCATCACCTAATCTTTTTGTTATTCCTCATTAACCTTACTCTTTCCTGTATTCACCTTTAATTTTCTTCTTTTTGCAACACCCTTCCAAAATTCATCCACCAATCTCTGCACTTCTCTTCAGAATCTCAAGGACAGTGTCATCAGCAAAGAGCAGCTGTGTGACATACCTCACACTTTGTGTGTATGATTCTTTATCTTTAACTCCACGCTCATTGCCAGACTGCATTACTTCTCTTACAACCCCCATCTATAAATATATTAAAAACCACGGTGACATCCACAACATCCTTGTCTAAGGGCCTACTTTTATGGGAAAAATTCCCCTCTTTCAACATACTTAACTTGAGCCTCAATATCCATCGTAAAAAATCTTCAGTTTCAGAAACCGTCTCCTACACCATACCTCTTGCAACATCTGCCACATTGCCCCCTATCCACCCTGTCATACGCCTTTTCCAAATCCATAAATGCACAAAGAACCTCTTTAGCCTGATCTAAAATACTGTTCTCTTTTTTCGTGTCACTGTAAACTCTGGTCCACACACCCCTACCTTTCCTTAAGCCCTCCTTGTTAATCTGCTATCCTATTCTCCGTCTACTCTTAATTCTTTCAATTAATAACTCTCCATACAACTTTAACTGGTACACGCAACAGGACTTTCCCCCATAATTTTTGACAATCTCTTTTTCCCCGTTGCCTTTATACAAAGGAAACTATGCATGCTCTCTGCCATTCCCTTGGTACCTACCCTAGTCCTACATTTATTAAATATATTGCAACAACCACACTCCAAAAACTTTTCCCCTCCTGCGTTTACTTTCTATCTTTTTCCTTCAATCCCGGCTGCCCTTACTCCTTTCATTTTACCTACTGCCTCACGAACATTCCCCCACACTCACAAACTGACTCTTCCTCACTCTACAAGATGTTATTTCCTACTTGCCTATACACGAATTCACAGCTTCCTATCTTCATCAAACATTTAAACAATTCCTCCAAAATTTCCTTCCATCTTCCAATACATCTAACTCTCCATTTAATAACTCTCCTCTCTATTTTCTAACTGACAAATCCCATTTGGTTCTCATAGGCTTTCTTACTCACTTTTTATTCTCACTCCAAACTTTTTCTTATTTTCTATCAAAATTTGTTGTTATACATCTCACCCCACTCTCTCATTGCTCTCTTTTTACATTGCTTCACCACTCTCTTAACTTCTCTTTTTTCTCCATGATACTCTTCCCTCCCTTTGCATCATCTTCTTACTTGTAAAAACTTCTCATATGCTAACTTTTTCTCCCTTACTACTCTCTTTACATATCATTCCACCATTCGCTCCTTTCATCCTGCACCCACTTTCCTGTAACCACTTAACTCTGCTCTGAACATACTAAACTTACATTTTAAACCTTACCCCATACCTCTTCGACCATTGCCTATGCTCTCATTAAGCCCATCTATCCTCCAATTACTGTTTATTATCTTACCCTAACTGCCTCCTCTTTTAGTATTTTATAAACCTTTACTCTCTCTTCCCTGATGCTTCTATTCTCCTTGTATCCCATCTACCTTTTACGCTCAGTGTAGCTACAACTAGTAAGTGATCTGATATATCTGTGGACCCCTCTATAAAACATGTTACATCCTGAAGTCTACTCAACAGTCTTTTATCTACCATACATAATCCAACATACTACTGTCATTTCGCCATACATCATATCTGTATTACTTATTTATCCTCTTTTTCTTAAAATATGTATTACCTATAACTAAACCCCTCTTCTTACAAAAAGTTTCAATCAAAGGGGACTCCCATTATCATTACACTGGACCAAACTTACCTACACACACCCTCTCATAAAAGTTTTCCTACTTTAGCATTCAAGTCCCCTACCACAATTACTCTCTCACTTGGTTTTTAAAAAGGCCCCTATAATTACTTAACATCTCCCAAAAATCTCTCTCTCTCCTTGCATTCCTCTTTCTCCAGGTGATACCGTTTTTTTAGACCACTTCTGCATCCAAACCTTTACTTTACCACATAATTCGAATTTACACATTCATTTTCCTTTCCCCTTTCCCATAAATGATATTTAACATTACTGCTCCCCCTCCTTTGCCTAACTCTCTCAGATCCCCAGATTTAATCCCATTTTATTTCCCCACTGAAATCTCCTACCCCCTTTGCTTTGTTTCGTTGGGGCCGGCATAACTTTTTTATTCATAACTCAGCAAACATCTGTTTCTTGTCTCCGCCTACATCCCCGCAATTTAAGAACCGTTTTATAAAAATTTTTTTCTTTCTTTTTTAGTAATTGTTACAGGGGAAGGGTTACTAGCCCATTGCTCCCGGCATTTTGTCGCCCCATCGCAGCATGGCTTAGGGGAAAGATTCTTTTCCACTTCCCCATGGACAATAGAAGAAAAAAAAAGAAAAAAGAGCTATTTTGAAAAGGAGGGGAAAAACCCAATGTAGTATATATATATTTGCATGGCGTGTTATGAGTGTGAAAAGTGTAGTGGATGCAAGATTCCCCGTTATTTAGCGTGTTTATGAGACAGAAAAAGAAACCCGCAATCCCCCTCATGCAAAAAAAGTTACAGGTTTTTGTTTCCGTCATTGGCAGGCGGTAGTACTTCCCCGGGTGGTTGCTGTCTACCTACCTACCCTTTTAACCTATTATTATTTTTTAGTATTATTATTATTATGTTTATTATTATTATGTATTATTTTAGTATTATTTTTATCATTACGATTTTTTCTTCTTCCCCCTCCCCTCCTCCCCTCCCCCTCTTTCCCCCTCCTCCTCCCTCCTTCCTCTTTTTCCTTTTCCTTTTTCTTCCCCCTCCTCCTTCCCTTCCCCTCCTCCCTCCTCTTTTCCCCCCCCCCCCCTCTTGCCTCTCCTCCTCTTGCCTCCTCCTCCTCTTGCCTCCTCCTCCTCTTGCCTCCTCCTCTTTGCCTCCTCCTCCTCTGCCCCTCTCACTCTACATTCTGGTGAACAAGTTTAAGAGCAGTAGTTCATAATCACTAATCTTATCATCACCAATGATCCACATCTGAGTCTGGGATTTTGAAAATAGGCGTTTCCTCTTTGATTTGGGTTACAACTGAAACGACGGCCCAGCACCTCAGAGGTGGAAGGCTCTGTGGGTTGTCTGGGTTTCTCCTCACTATTACCATATTATGAGTCATTAGTTTCGGTCAAAACCTCTCAGAAACCTTGGATAACTCATCTTCACTTTCACATCCATCGGTAGTAGAACTGTCACTGGGGAACAAAAGTGTCCCATTCCCGGGTGTGAGGAATTCTTACCGCAGGGCACGGTGGAAATTGTGTTACTATGATGGCATTCCCACAATGCTCACCACTGGGTCCAGATTTTTTTCCTACTGCGCCACCCACCACAAGACCCATTCTCTCACATCAGGCTTATCAGCCTATTTACTGCGGAGATTTGAGGCCGCTAGAAAATTTATGCGTACTAAGTACTCATAAACCCCTAAGCGTTAATTTTTTTTTTAAAGTTTTTTGTTTTAAGTCGTACTTGTACGACCAAAACCCTCAAAAGGAGGTTAATCATCATCCCCCTTAATTTCTATGCTTTCTAGAGGGCAGATGCAGGTGCCTCGTCTATCCTCATAGGGGACAGATTTTTGATTACATGGGGATCAACTTTGTCATCCTCCTCCTACTTTCTTGATATGACAGCCAAGATTTCTGTTTAGCTTTATTGCCAACACTTGTGCAGTGTCTTGGTTTCTGTTCCGACCCATTAACCAGAGCTCCTAAATTTTTTCGCAACAATCAGTAGTATTTAAGTTCCACACTTATTCAGTTTATATTGGTTATTGTCCTTGTCCAACATTTAGAACTTTGCATTTGTCTTATTAACCCTTTGAGGGTTTTCGGTCGTATAGTACGGTCTTCACGGTTAGGGGTTTTTTGTCGTACTAGTACGCATAAATTCTAGCTGCCTCAAATCTCTCAGGAAAGCTGATAAGCCTAGAATTTGAGAGAATTGGGTCTGTGTGTGTGGGTGGCGCAGTAGCGAAAAAAAAAAATCTGGGACCCAGTGGTTGCTATTGTGTGGATTGCCATCCATAGTACACAATTTCCCACCCGTGCCCG
The DNA here is from genome assembly GCF_026875155.1 of Cherax quadricarinatus. Taxonomy (NCBI): domain Eukaryota; kingdom Metazoa; phylum Arthropoda; class Malacostraca; order Decapoda; family Parastacidae; genus Cherax; species Cherax quadricarinatus. Next base: position 550,663 of record NC_069436.1, on the reverse strand, counting down.
CCTGGTAAGACCAGTTCCTCACTACCTCGGCGAATTGGGATCACTTTTGTTCCCAGTGACTGTTCTAATACAGATGGAAGTGACAGTGGAAGATGAGTTTCAAGGTTTCTGTCGAGGGCGGGGGGCTGAGGTTTTGACCGAAAACTAATGACCATAATATGGGGTAATAGTGAGGAAAACCCCAGACACCCACAGCCTTCCACCTCTGGGTGCTGGGCCGTCGTTCAATTCTCATGGAGTCTAGACTCCCTTTAGGTCACTTTTATGTACCAGAATCAAGAGGGGAAACTCCTATTTCCAAAAATCCCAGACCTCAGTGTGAGATTGGTGTTGATAATGATAGTGATTATGAACTACAAGTCCCTTCAAAACTTTGTTCCAAGGAATTGAGGAGGAGGAGGAGGCAGAGGAGGAGGAGGTAGAGGAGGAGGAGGCAAGAGGAGGGAGGAGGCAAGGGAGGAGGACGGCAAGAGGAGGAGGAAGTGCAGAGGAGGAGGAGGAGGAGGAGGAGGAGAGGAGGAAGAGGGGAGGAGGAAGGAGGTGGAAGATAGAAGAATAACGTAATGATAACAATTATACATAATAATAATACATAATAATAAATAATACTTAATAATAATAATAACATAATAATAATAATACATAATAATAATAATACATAATAATAATAATAAGGTAATAAATAATAATATGTAATAATAAATGTTCACATGACAGTAAACAGATAAGGGGAGATAACATCTGATAAGTGCTGACGTTTGATGAGGGTAAATGAGGGTGAGCTGATGCAAAAAAGATGAGTGAAATGCCCCCTTTTTCCCCCCCTTTGTTTTTTTGCTGGTTTATACTAACATTTCTGTCTGTCTATTTGCCTGTCGTCAAGCTCCCTGTCTATCCGTCTAGCTCTCAGTCTCAGAGAGCCACTAGACTGCGGTCATATTTTACTCACATCTTTCAAGCAGAGTATTAGCACTTTGTCTGGGTTTCTTGGGTTATCCTAGGAAATTTATAAACTATGTATACTTGTATTTGTGTACCTGTGAGACAGAGATAGACAGGAAGTAGAATGAGGGAGAAAGATAATTAGATAGAATGAGGAGGGGAGCAGCATACGACCCTATTGTTTTTGACAGGCCGGGTGGGGGGAAGGGGAAAGAGTAATGACCTATATGTCACTTTGACAGCTGCTGACTCATTGTAATATTTACACATATGGTCGTGGTGAGGAGGATGGTTGGGGGTATGGTGGGGAAGATAGAGGTGGAGGTGGAAGAGGAGGAGGAGGAAGTGGATGAGTAGGAGGTTGAGGAAAATAAGAGGAAGAGGAAAGGAATAAGAGGAGAGGAGGAGGATAATGAGGAATAGTTGGAGGAAGAATTAGGGGGGGGGAGAGGAGGAAGAGGAGAAGAGGAGGAGGAGGAAGAGGAAGAAGAGGAGGAGGAGGAGGAGGGAAGGAGGGAGGAGGAAGAGGAAGAGTAGGAGGAAGAGGAGGAAGAGGAGGAAAAGGAAGGTAATGAGGGAAGATTAGGGGGAAGAGGAAGGTAGAGTAGGGGGAAGGAGGAGGAAGAGGAAGAGAGGAGGAGGAGGGTGGACCACTTAGTCATGGTATGGTACACTAACATTTCTGTCTGTCTATTTGTCTGTCTGTCAAAGCTCCCCTGTCTATCGTCTATCCGTCTAGCTCTCTGTCTCTGAGAGCCACAAGACTGTGTCATCACTTTTAACTACACATCTTCAAGCTGATTATAGAACTTTGTCTGGATTTCTAGGGTTATCTAGGTAATTGAATACTATGTATACTGTTATTTATGTGAACCTTTTGAGGACCAGAGATAGACATGGGATCAGATAGAATAGAAAGAGAGAGGACAGATTGAAAGAGATAGATATGAGGGAGAAAGATAAAACACCCATTGTGTATGACACCATGTTTTCAGAGATCCAAAGATGCAGAACTAATAGGAATATGTTCAGTGACTGTATATTGGTATATATATTATAGAACAATAATAATAAACAATGTTTCTTTGGTATGTTTGTTTTTGTTAAACAAGTTTTGTAAAAATATATTGATCAATTTTGTTTGTGTGCTTATTGTGTTGATATACAACGAGTGTATATATGTCATTGCACCATATTTGGTTTCATAGGCCACATAAGTTATGATGAAAAAATAAAATAGTATGAAAAAAACAACAAAATCCTTCAAATTACAAGTAAAAACTAAGTTTACGGTGTCATTCTTTACGTGAGCGGCAGTCGCAGCTGTTGCCATACGCGGTCATTGTCTGCCAAACTTTCATGCAATCACATATCTCCGTAAGATATTGGATGGTAAATTTTTTTTTTGTTTATCCTATAATGTTTAGAAAAAAAAAAACTATTTTTTCATAAGAAAAAAAAATATTTTTTCTTTTTTTTTGAAATTTTGGCCGACCCTGAGAACGAGTTTCGGGGGGCCCTGTCGACCCTCAAAGGGTTAAATTGCATCTGCCACTTTCTCCGACCACTGCATCTGTCATTCCCAAAATCATCCTGAAGTGCATAATGCATCAATTGAATGAATGGATGGCCATTTTGGTGTCATCAGCAAATGTGTTGCTATTTATTCCCTCATAAGATTTGTTTATGTAAAATTGTGAACATCAAGGTGCCCAACACTGACCCCTTTGGATACCGTTAGGGACATGCCCTGAATCCTGATTTCTCCCCATTTATGCAAACTCTTTGCTGCCTGTTTGTCAACCTCGCCTCTACCCAGGAAAAAAATTCTCCTCCTATTCCGTTGTGCCTTAAGTTCCTTCAAAAACTTACAAAGTCTCTGATGTGGAACCCTATTAAAGCCTTACTTAAAGTCCATATACACAATACCCATATTCATTACCATGATCTACCTCTTCAAAACCTTAGCAAAAAAAGGTTAGTAAATTAGTAAGACAGGAACGCACTTTTAGTAAAACTGTGTTGAGATTATTTATCAATTTATTTCTACTGAAAGGGCTACGAAATCCCTCGGAAAATTACAGTGGTCCCTTAATATCACCGGGCCTGAAGTCGTCCATTTTAAAATAGTTCTTTTTTTTTTCGTCAAAATTTTGGCTCGCAAAATGGCCCGGGTAACTGTAATAGTTAATGTCCTTCGCCCCAAAATGCGTACTCCCCTCGAGGCCCCCGGTTTTTCCTTCCCAGCCAGTGTCCATTGTTTACCGTGGTGACGGTCCCTCGCATGCTCTAGAAATTTTTCAAATTTCCATTAAAATTTTAGTGCTTGCAAGTGCTAAAAAAATACCATGGCTCCAAATAAAGCAGGGGCCAACAGGCCTGCTGCATGATCCCCCTTTTTATTTTCATAACCACTATCACAACTGCTTCCACTCTACCACCACCTTTTTTTATTTTTCTACAAATTTTTTTCAAAAATTTATGTGTTTCTCACTTCTTTCCCAAAAGGCTGGCACTGAAGCTTTCTTTGGTGGTAGTGATGGTGGTAGAAGGTATAGTGAGGTGTAAAAAAGGGGGTGATGGTGGTAACATTATAGTGGGAGAAGTCGTAGTGATGGTGGCAGTGGGTTCCTTCTTTAGTGATTGGATTCTACCAACCCTCCAATGTTTTTGGAGTTATTGGGCTACAAAAACTACCGCCCGGGTCAGCTGCGCTTCCCCACCATTATGGACGGTTACATCAGTGGCCCTTTATACCCAACAACAACACAAAACCCTCGTGACAACGTAAAGATTTCTTTATTTTTTTAGAGTATATTCCCTGTTTCTATGTTTTTTAAATTGTTTATTATGTTATATTATTGAATTGTATAGATAAATAACCATAGATTGATATTAGTGTCTTTTTCCCCAACATAAACTTGCCTCCCTCCCTCCACAAACAAATAGCCAATAAAACAAAAAATGAAAAAACCTGCGGTCTACTGCCCCATACAAGGCAGGCCCTTATCAAAATGACCTCCCCCCCAAAGCTACCCAAGAATTTACCCCCCGTACCCAATACAAAAAATAAACTCACTCCTCTAACCGTATATTTGCCCAATTTTTTTTAAAGGCTCCCCAAGGCCCCTACCTCGATCACCCATGGTAAGTGTGATTTAAACCCCTTTTCAGGGCCCGCCCCGAAAGATCTAGTTTTTTCGGTGAGGTCCCCTTGATCTAGCAAAATTCTAGCCCCATCAAATTAGGCGCAAAGCGTCATAGGCCTACTGTGAGAGAATGGGTCTGCGCCGTGGGGTGCGCCATAAAAAAAAAATCTAGGCGCCTGCATAGCTTTATGGGAATCCCGGCTCATTCACCCTTGTTCACCACCCTTCTTGAAAGTCGCTTCACCCCCGGGAAAAAATTGGGCCCCTCCTTTCCTTCTGATAGTTTTACAGAGGGAAGTAAAATGAAACAAATTCTACGGCTTTGAAAAGTTAGTGACCGAAAATAATACCAGGATATCGATAATAGTGCAAAAAACCCCGACGATCCTCGCCTTTCTACCACGGGTGTGGCACTCGTGACTCAGGGTCGATTTCCTAAACGAAAAAGAGAAAATAATTTTTTCCCCCCGGGGACGGGCCTCTGACTCAGTAATGACGATGATTCTACGTGGTTTGTGATTTTATTGCGCTCGACGACCATTCAGTAGTGATAGTGAGGAACAATTCACCTGTGAAGCGTCGGTATGTTCCCCCGCCGCTTTGACTGGGTAGTGTACCCTATGCGTCCCCAGGGGACGAGTACACCCGGAGTACATCCCGGGCCCTACACCCATTTTGTAGTGATATGAGGATGATGTGGCTCCCTTTGGGAAAAGGAGGGGCCCAGGCATAGGATGTTTTTAGGGGTGCTGGTGGGGGTGGACCCCCCCCCCATGCATGACCCCACTGTGCCACGGGGGACCCACGCTGCTGACTCGTCATTCAAGGACAAAGCGGAGGTCAGCCCCCCAGCCCGCCACAACCCAACCACCCGACAACCCCTATGATGTCCAGTATCCACCAGCAAACCGTAATCTGGGATTGGCAGAAACCCCAATTTTTTTTCCCAGCCCTCACCATTTTGATGCTCTAAAAAGTGGAATTTCCCTACCTGCCCCCTTTGGGAACCAGGGCCAATGAACTGGAATTCTTTAAATTAATTTCTTTGACCCCTTTAAGGGAAATTATTGCCGGGGAAAGTAAAAAAGTTTTTTGAGACCCATGGCAAATACGATCTTATCACCACATCCCAAAAACAGGTGGAAAAGAGACGACTGTTGCAAAATGTTTTTTGCTTTTTGCAACAAAAAAGCTTATCCCTCACGTCTATAAGAAAAATTTAAAAGATCTGGTCCACAGATCGGCAAATTTTGACCCCCCTTCAGAAAAAAAAACCCAGTAAACGGGTTTATCTTACTGTTACGTATGTTGCATTTCTCTGCAAAACCAGCCTGACAGAATGACAGGTTATAAAAATTTAAAATTTTTTTAGTACTCAAACAAAAGTTCAGGTATACTTTTATCCATTCAAGAATCTTGTAATTAAAATTTTTATTTTTTCAAAAAAACCTTTAAAACAAAAAATCCCAAAAAACCCTTTTATAAAATTTTTTTTCCCCCTTTATTTTAATCCTTTTTTTTTTATCATTATAAAACCAAAAAAATAACAAATTTTAAACCCCTCATACATTAAAACAATACCTTTACTTTAACCCCAACATTATTACCAAAACTAAACACCAACCCTCAACACATTAAAAAACTTATCACATCGTTCAAATCAAACATACCCACTAAACCCTTTCTTATACTTTCATTTTATTCCCAAATACATCATTTTTATCATACAAACAATTCACATTTTCCAACCTTCACCTTAATAAAAAAACATGGCTTTTTATATCAAAACGTTTTCGAAAACCAGTGTCATGATTGATTTACACAAAACTTTTGCGCGGGTTTGAAAAGGGTTTGCATGCAGATTGGTTTTTTTGACGTGTTCAAAAGAGTTACAAGGGGTACATAATTTTCTTCATCTCATGGACATTTTAAAGCTGAATGCATATAATATGTCCAAATAAAGATGGTAACAGACCACCGTATGGGGAATTTTTTTGTCTGTTGTCAGACAACCTAATGAAGTACCGGTAACAACACCTGCAATACAAAATGGCCCCCGAAATTTACACAATAACCCAAACGTTTGTGGAGAGAAGGGATCATTTCATAATACAGCTTCCTTCAAATCAAAAGAAAATTTTCTCAAAAGAGATTGTCTGTGCCAAAAAAACGACGCAACAAAAAACAAAGACACTCGGTTTATTGTGAGGAAGTAAGGGGCCTCTGTGCATGGTGCCTTTTTCAAAGGGGTTCCACAAGCCCGCGTTTCAAAACCATTCCCTGATTTAAATATGTAAATATATGAAGAAAAATTTATTTTACAATATTTGTGCATGTTTAATTTTAATAAACAACAGGGTAAACAATAAATGTAATAACTTTAGTGCGGGTTTTTGTGTCAATTACAGTGAGTATATTATACAATTTTAAAACAGAAAATTTGGGCTCTCAGGCCCCCAAAGTTATAGGAATAGAAAAAAATTTAAAAAAAAAAACAACCAAAAAAAACAAAAAATTAATACCAGTAATCTCGTGTTCCGCCACCACAATTTTCTATAAACTTTTTGGCACTGTATCCGGTAAGTATGATCAATTTAATTTTTTTTGTTTTTATTACCTTTACAAAAATATGCTTTTTTTAATTCTGTAAAGAAAAAATAATATTTTTTTTTTTTCAAAACGACACTTTGCTGCTTTTAACCCACCCTTTAAAAGGGTTAAATAGGAATTAAAAAAAGTAGGAACAAATGGGAAAAGGCCTGCTGGCCCATATAGGGCCCTTCCAAATCCAAACCCACTAACAGAACAAATCTTACCCCAAACAATAACCCCGGTGCAAGTCCGACTCAAAACCCAACCCCTTTCACTCGTGTATTTTTCCAGCCTAAATTTGAAAAAACCCAAGCCTACTTTTAGCTTGGAAGGGGGAACCCCGAATAAGCCCGTTTTGGCCCATATTAGGCCGGGCCTTCACAAATCCAACCCACTAACGAACAAATGTACCCCAAACAAAAACTCAGGTGCAATCTGACTAAATCCAACCCCCCCACCGTGTATTTACAACCTAAAATTTTAAATACCCAATCAATTTTTTTTTTGATCACCCTACTAGGCAGACCATTTCCCCTCATCAACTACCCCATACCAAAGTTTTATTTATCATTTTTTTAGTGCCCCAGATCCTTATGGGGGGGGGTTCCCCCTTTCCCAAAAAACCTCTCTTCCCCCCTCTCCCCCTCCCCCTTTTTCCCTTCATCAACAACCCTTCAATAAAGGTAACTGTCAGTTGAAATGTTCATTTTTTGTGCATGTAAATCTACTTTTTGGGAAAAAAAAAAATTTTTTTTTTGATACTTCTGGGTGTCTGGAACGAATTAATTGGGATTTAAAATATTTCTTATGGGGAAAAATTTGAAAAAAAAATCGTCCATTTGTAAAGCCCCCATTTCCGGGAACGGATTAGGACGATTAAAGGGACCACGTATTGTTTCCAAAAATTTTTGTCACTAGGGGAGGAAGGCTCATTGGGTCTAAGTTCGAAGCTAAAGACCTTCACCTCCTTGTAAATGGGTAAGGTCCTCCACAAAAATGGGGATCTTTGGGACCTGTAGTGTCCGGGGTTACAGAGTGGTTAGGTTAAAATACACTTAATAAAATTTAAAACCAATTGACTTACACGTTCACTGAACTCAGAAAAAATCGAACATTTCCGTTATTTTGAGTCAATTTTCAAGATACTTTTCTTTATAAAGAATAAAAATCATGTCTATTTCTGTAAAATATCTTCCTTTCTATCAAATAGCCCCAAAAAAAAAATGAAAATACAACCATAAAAACCATACGAAAATAAACTGAAAAAGGGGCGGCTAAGGGCCGAGAAGAGAACTCCCTTATTTACGTCCGTCATTTTTATTTTTGTTGTACATTAAAAGCTCTTTCCCATCATAAAATTTGCCCAAGTTCAATAAGATAGCCCAACAAACAACCGAGAAAAAAAATTTTTATCAAAAATCATATATGCAACCCCAAGCCGGGGATGAAAAAAGTCCTTGTCTGACTTTTTCGGGGGTTTTTTCCAGGTTCTCATACATATGCTGCTGGGGTATTTAAATCTTTGAATGTATTTGTGACTACCTGAATAAACCATTTACTTCTAGTCTTCAACTGATAAAAAAAACCGCCCATTCACTTTTTTTCAACTACCCAATAAAGGGTAGAAATTGGGAAATTTTTGGCCAATTTCACAAAAATTTTCAACAGATCCCAAATTTCAAAATAGATCCAGAATAAAAAATGCAGACATTCCGGGCACAAAAATAACTTTTATCTTTTCATTAGTCATCCCTACGGGCCCCTCTACATTACTCTTGTTCCATTTGGAATTTTTAAATTCACAAAAAAAAAAAAAAAAAAGATTTACTTTTTATCAGACACGCATTATTGTAATCATTGTATAAATAATGTAAATCCATTTTGACCCCGTACTGGAATTTGAACGGGCAGGGAAGGTATTGGACTGATGTCATTTTTTTATCTTGACTTCGTAAAGAAGAACATTTTTCGCTACGGAGGAAATTTTCAAGGTATTTTTTCGTCATGAAAGCAATCAAAATCATCTATTTCTGTAAAAATACTTTTATTCTATCAAAATGAGACCAAAAAAAAAAAGAAAAACCATAAAAACCTACAAAAATAACCGCTAACGGGGCCCCTAATGGCTGAGAAGTGAACTCCCCCTATTTTTTTGGGCTGATTTTTTTTCATTTTTGGTGTACGTGAAGAATATCTTTCCATCATACATTTCCCCCAATTTGAAAAAGAACCCCAAAAAACAATTGAGAAAATAATAATAATAATAAAAAAAAATAATAAAAAAAATAATAAATAATAATATCTTTTTTTACTACACATACATGTCAAGGTATACAGGGCCCAGCTGACATCGTAATAAGTAATAAGTTTTTTCAGGTATACACAAATACAGTTACAAGAATTATCATACATAGCAGCATTTGTAAAAAAACCCCAGGTAACCCAAAAAATTAGATGACTTATTTCCTTGGATCCCTTTTTCCTTATTATAATACAAATATTATAAATTTTCTTATTATTCTATAATGAAGATAAACATTTTTTTATCAACTAAAAAAACTATCTACTAACGAGGGGCATTAAACCTCTACAATGCAGGGTCACTACCTACAATTCGAGTGACATACTACTGTATAGAAAGCACTTGTTATACTGAGTATTTTTAAGAAAAAATTTGGTCGTGTCCCAGGATAACACCCACACTAGTCAGCTAACACCCAGGGACCCATTTATGATGGGGGAAACATGACAACAGGGGTAAAGAAAAAATGCCTAAAGTTTTTTACCCTGGCTGGGAATCAAATATTTACCAAAAATCATATATGGTAACCCAAGCCCGGTACTAAAAATAAGCCATGTTGACTTTTTTTGGGGGGTTTTCCCAGGTTTTTCTACACTAGCGCTATGTGTGAAAATCTATAGAGAGAAAAAAATTTTTTTTTTTTCATGTTTTTTGGAGGGGTACGAGTGTATATCATAGTTAGCCCCGTGCTATACTCCGCTTTCTCTAATATAAGCCCCCCAAAACAAGGATAGGGGAATGGTATTTGTTTACCATATCCCTTATAACTCTGTTGAACGCTCAGTGTTATGCCAAATATTATTCATTCTGGATATTTAAAGTTTTAGTTTTTTTTAATTTTTTCTTATGTCATATTAACAATTGTGATGGAAAATAATGTAGTGTTAATTAGCGTAATAATAAAGCATATTCCCCTGCATCATGAGACTGGCTCATAGCAATCACAGGGGGCTTCAAACCCACCTTATCTTTAATGGATAAGTACTGTGTAGGTGCTTTACATAATGAAAGCATTTCTTTTTTTCACGGGAACCAGGGCCCTAGGGCTAAAAGCAAGAATTAAAACAATAAATGAGAAAAAAAAATTGGAATGACTTTGCAGATTAGCAAAAAACCCCCAAAAAGTGCCAGCAGGTTGGGTGGCGACCCCGGAAATTTGAAAAATTATCTAGCCCAAAATTTTGTGCCGAATAACTGAAGGGAAGGAACTGATTGCCGGATTTTTGATGGGGCGGACCTGTATTACGTAATAATAAAGCATATTCTCCTGCTTGAGAGAGAATTTTGGGGATTTTAAAAGTGAATGTATAGAGCCTTTTAACCAAGTGAATAATTGTGGTGGGGGGTCTGAATGCTAAAGAGGAGAACTTTTAGAGAGGGTGTGGGAGTAAGTTTGGGGGGCCGGTGTAAAAGATAATGGACCCTTTTATTGAACTTTGTATAGAAAAAGGGGGTTTTGTTATATAAAACATATTTTTAAAAAAAAAGAGGGTAAAAAAGTATACACGATATGATGTAGGCGAAAAGAAGTAGTTTTTTGGATTATGTATTGGGGAGATAAAAGACTGTTTAGTAGACTTCAGGGTGTACATGTTTTATAGAGGGGCCACAGATATATCAGATCACTTTCTAGTTGTAGCTACACTGAGAGTAAAAGGTAGATGGGATACAAGGAGAATAGAAGCATCAGGGAAGAGAGAGGTGAAGGTTTATAAACTAAAAGAGGAGGCAGTTAGGGTAAGATATAAACAGCTATTGGAGGATAGATGGGCTAATGAGAGCATAGGCAATGGGGTCGAAGAGGTATGGGGTAGGTTTAAAAATGTAGTGTTAGAGTGTTCAGCAGAAGTTTGTGGTTACAGGAAAGTGGTGCAGGAGGGAAGAGGAGCGATTGGTGGAATGATGATGTAAAGAGAGTAGTAAGGGAGAAAAAGTTAGCATATGAGAAGTTTTTTACAAAGTAGAAGTGATGCAAGGAGGGAAGAGTATATGGAGAAAAAGAGAGAAGTTAAGAGAGTGGTGAAGCAATGTAAAAAGAGAGCAAATGAGAGAGTGGGTGAGATGTTATCAACAAATTTTGTTGAAAATAAGAAAAAGTTTTGGAGTGAGATTAACAAGTTAAGAAAGCCTAGAGAACAAATGGATTTGTCAGTTAAAAAATAGGAGAGAGAGTTATTAAATGGAGAGTTAGAGGTATTGGGAAGATGGAAGGAATATTTTGAGGAATTGTTAAATGTTGATGAAGATAGGGAAGCTGTGATTTCGTGTATAGGGCAAGGAGGAATAACATCTTGTAGGAGTGAGGAAGAGCCAGTTGTGAGTGTGGGGGAAGTTCGTGAGGCAGTAGGTAAAATGAAAGGGGGTAAGGCACCCGGGATTGATGGGATAAAGATAGAAATGTTAAAAGTAGGTGGGGATATAGTTTTTGGAGTGGTTGGTGCAATATTATTAATAAATGTATGGAAGAGGGTAAGGTACCTAGGGATTGGCAGAGAGCATGCATAGTTCCTTTGTATAAAGGCAAAGGGGATAAAAGAGAGTGCAAAATTATAGGGGGATAAGTCTGTTGAGTGTACCTGGTAAAGTGTATGTAGAGTTATAATTGAAAGAATTAAGAGTAAGACGGAGGAATAGGATAGCAGATGAACAAGGAGGCTTTAGAAAGGTAGGGGGTGTGTGGACCAGGTGTTTACAGTGAAACATATAAGTGAACAGTATTTAGATAAGGCTAAAGAGGTCTTTGTGGCATTTATGGATTTGGAAAAGGCGTATGACAGGTGGATAGGGGGGCAATGTGGCAGATGTTGCAAGGGTGTAGGGGTGTAGGAGGTAGGTTACTGAAAGCAGTGAAGAGTTTTTATGAGGATAGTGAGGCTCAAGTTAGAGTATGTAGGAAAGAGGGAAATTTTTTCCCAGTAAAAGTAGGCCTTAGACAAGGATGTGTGATGTCCCCGTGGTTGTTTAATATATTTATAGATGGGGTTGTAAGAGAAGTAAATGCGAGGGTCTTGGCAAGAGGCGTGGAGTTAAAAGATAAAGAATCACACACAAAGTGGGAGTTGGGCACAGCTGCTCTTTGCTGATGACACTGTGCTCTTGGGAGATTCTGAAGAGAAGTTGCAGAGATTGGTGGATGAATTTGGTTAGGGTGTGCAAAAGAAGAAAATTAAAGGTGAATACAGGAAAGAGTAAGGTTATGAGGATAACAAAAAGATTAGGTGATGAAAAGATTGAATATCAGATTGGAGGGAGAGAGTATGGAGGAGGTGAACGTATTCAGATATTTGGGAGTGGACGTGTCAGCGGATGGGTCTATGAAAGATGAGGTGAATCATAGAATTGATGAGGGAAAAAGAGTGAGTGGTGCACTTAGGAGTCTGTGGAGACAAAGAACTTTGTCCTTGGAGGCAAAGAGGGGAATGTATGAGAGTATAGTTTTACCAACGCTCTTATATGGGTGTGAAGCGTGGGGGATGAATGTTGCAGCGAGGAGAAGGCTGGAGGCAGTGGAGATGTCATGTCTGAGGGCAATGTGTGGTGTGAATATAATGCAGAGAATTCGTAAGTTTGGAAGTTAGGAGGAGGTGCGGATTACCAAAACTGTTGTCCAGAGGGCTGAGGAAGGGTTGTTGAGGTGGTTCGGACATGTAGAGAGAATGGAGCGAAACAGAATGACTTCAAGAGTGTATCAGCCCTGTAGTGGAAGGAAGGCGGGGTAGGGGTCGGCCTAGGAAGGGTTGGAGGGAGGGGGTAAAAGGAGGTTTTGTGTGCGAGGGGCTTGGACTTCCAGCAGGCATGCGTGAGCGTGTTTGATAGGAGTGAATGGAGACAAATGGTTTTTAATACTTGACGTGCTGTTGGAGTGTGAGCAAAGTAACATTTATGAAGGGATTCAGGGAAACCGGCGGGCCGGACTTGAGTCCTGGAGATGGGAAGTACAGTGCCTGCACTCTGAAGGAGGGGTGTTAATGTTGCAGTTTAAAAACTGTAGTGTAAAGCACCCTTCTGGCAAGACAGTGATGGAGTGAATGATGGTGAAAGTTTTTCTTTTTCGGGCCACCCTGCCTTGGTGGGAATCGGCCGGTGTGATAATAAAATAATTCTCCTGCTTCATGAGACTGAGCTCATGGCAACCAACAGTGGCTTCAAAGCCACCTTATCTTTAATGGATAATGTACTGTGTAGGTGCTTTACATGATGAGAAGCATTTCTTTTATTCCTTGAAACCATGGCTAGGGCTAAAAGTAAGCAGGTTAAAACGATAAATGGAGAAAAAGAAATTGGAATGACTTATGCAGCAAGTAGCACCACCAAACAGTACCAGCAGGTTGGTGTGGCGACACTGGAAATTTGAAATTATGCTAGCCAAAATTAGTGCCGAATAACTGAAGGAACTGAATAACTGATTGCCGGATTTGTGATGGCGGATCTGTACTTCACAAATTTTTTTTTTTTTACTTTTTTATAGTACAATATATTGCTCAACTTATTATATATAACAAATCAGATCTTACTCCCAAATCAATATTATATCATAGTGACTATCTGTCATTTTAACTTTGTTTACCATTACTTAATTTAGTCCCTTATATTTTTTCTCTTTTATTTTAGCTTTATATAACAACCGTAGTTCATATATTCACAATTGTTAAAATAATCAAGGTGCTATTCTCAGGTGCTAAAGTGTAATAAGCTCATTATTTTGCCATCATATTCATTTATTTGATTACCACTTTTTTGTTCACCACAAATTATTTTAGTCCCTTTTATGTTGCCTCATTTATTTTAGCTTTAAAGAGCTACCTTAGCTCATATTTTTTACATTTGTTAAAATAATTCAGGTGCTATTTTATAGCTTTAGAATATTTACTTTGTCTTATACTTAATTCTAACTATAGATTCACTATAAATCTTATGATAACAAGCATTGATCCTGATACCAACCGTTATCTAATGACTTAAATGAATCAAACAGTAACTGTAATTACTACACAGCAGAACAATCAAAGGCACTTCTCAGAGCAACAACAACATAACTGTCTTTAACTACAATATCAGATCTTTAAGCAAATATTACGATGACCTCATAGCATTACTAAATTCCCTGCATGCCAGTATGTCCATCATTACTCTCACCGAAACCTGGTTAAAGCCTGATACTACAGATGTCTATGCCATTCCTGGTTACAGAGCCATACACAACTGTAGGCCAGATCAACAAGGAGGTGGCACAGCTATATATATACTACTCAGACCAACTAGAATGTATCACTAATACTTGCACAAGGGATGAACATGGGGAATATATAATAGTTAAATTCAAATCCAAATACCTATAAAAACCTCTCACAGTGATAAACATCTACAGAGTTCCACAGTCAAACATTAGCCGTTTTAGTGAAAACCTAGGAAGTATAACTGATGCACGCATGAACAAAGATCACTTACTACTCTCAGGTGACTTCAATATAAATCTCCTACAAGACCACGACCCACATGTTACTGAATTCACTAATAGTATGAGTAACTGCATGTTGCTACCAACAGTAACAAAACCTACAAGAGTTACAGAGACTAGTGTTTCCCGACTAGACCACATCTGGACCAACACCATATCCCCCTTAAGATCAGGCATAATCACAGACAATACCACAGATCATTACCCCACCTTCCTCACAACAAACCTTGGCAAATTACCCCTAGACACTACTAAAGTCACTTTCAGACTTCACAATGAGGCAGCTATCAATAACTTCACAGCAGCAGTGACAAACATTGACTGGCACACTGAGCTAGAAATCTATAAGATATTGACGAATGTATTAATAATTTTCTAAAAAAGACCCAATACAGTGGTCTCTCAATAATCGTCCGGCCTGAAAGTCGTCCATTTCGAAAATAGTCCTGTTTTTTCATCAAAATATTGGCTCGGAAATGGTCCGGTAACTCGCTAATAGTCCTTTGTCCCGGACGCATACGCATGGTCTGAGCGGCCTCGAGCCGCCTCTGCCTTTCCTTCCCAGCCAGTGTGCTATTGTTTACCAGTGAGCGACGGTCCCCTCACGTGCTCCAGTGAAATATTTCATATTTCATTTATTTTAGTGCTTGCAAGTTATTTAAGTGCTAAATAAGCTACCATGGCTCCAAAGAAAGCTCCTAGTGCCAAGCCTTTGGTAAAGAAGGTGAGAAATACGACTGAATTTAAGAAAAACATCATTGAACAATATGATAGTGGCGTACGTGTGGGAGAACTGGCCAGGATGTATAACAAATCCTGTACAACCATATCTTCCATCATAGCCAAGAAAAAGGAAATCAAGGATGCTGTTGTTGCAAAGGGGTGAATATGCCGACAAAATGAGATCACCAGTACTCGAAGATGTTGAGAAGTTATTATTGGTGTGGATAAATGAGAAACAATTAGCAGGAGACAGTCTTATGACGTCGCTTATTTGTGAAAAGGCTAGGCAGTTGCATGACGATTTGGTAAAGAAATTGCCTGCAACTAGTGATGATGTGAGTGAATTTAAGGCTAGCAAAGGCTGGTTTGAGAGATTTAAGATGCGTACTGGCATACACAGTGTGGTAAGGCATGGTGAGGCTGCCAGTTCGGACCACAAGGCGGCTGAAAAATATGTGCATGAATTCCAGGAGTACATAAACAGTGAAGGACTGAAACCTGAACAAGTGTTCAATTGTGACGAAACAGGCCTCTTTTGGAAGAAAATGCCAAAGAGGACCTTCATTACACAAGAGGAAAGGCAATGCCAGGACACAAGCCTATGAAAGACAGGCTGACGCTAATGTTCTGTGCTAATGCTAGTGGGGATTTCAAAGTGAAGCCGTTACTAGTGTACCATTCTGAAAATCCCAGAGTGTTCAGGAAAAACAATGTTATGAAGAGTAAATTGTTTGTGTTTTGGAAATCTAATAGTAAGGCATGGGTCACGAGGGAAATTTTTGTAGAGTGGTTCAACGAAGTGTTTGGCCTAGTGTGAAGAATTACCTCCTGGAAAAGAAATTGGATCTCAAGTGCCTCCTAGTAATGGACAATGCACCTGATCATCCTCCAAACTTGGATGACCTAATTCTGAAGGAGTTTGGCTTCATCACAGTAAAGTTCTTGCCCCCGAATACCACTCCTCTCCTGCAACCCATGGACCAGCAGGTCATTGCAAACTTTAAAAAAACTCTACACCAAAGCAATGTTTGAAAGGTGCTTGAATGTGACCTCAGACACTCACTTGACCCTACGAGATTTTTGGAAAGAACATTTCAGTATTCTCCATTGTGTAAGCCTTATAGGTAAGGCTTGGGAGGGAGTGACTACCAGGACTTTGAACTCTGCTTGGAGAAAATTGTGGCCAGATTGTGTCCACAAGAAAGATTTTGAAGGGTTTGGGGCTGACCCTGATGAGCCTATGTCAGTTGTTAAATCCACTGTGGCACTGGGGGCTTCCATGGGGTTGGATGTGAGTTTGGAGGATGTGGAAGAGTTGGTGGAGGACCACAACAAAGAGCTAACCACTGAGGAGCTGCAAGAGCTTCAGCAGGAACAGCAACAGATGGCAGCTCAGAATCTTGCTGCAGAGGAGGAAGAGAGATGGAGGAAGGTGCCTTTTTCAGAAATTAAGGAGATTTTTGAAATGTGGGGTAGGATGGAAAGATTTATGGAGAAACATCACCCCGAGAAGGATGTTGCAAGCCATATCGGCAACTTGTTTCAGTGACAGAGTCTTGGCCCATTTTAGGGAAGTTTTAAAGAGACGCCAGAAACAGAGCTCTCTGGACAGTTTTTTTGCGAGACAGGACTCCAGTGACTCTCAAAGTGGTCTTAGTGGCATTAAGAAACAGAGAAGAGAAGTAACCCCAGAAAAGCAATTGGTACCCAAGGTGTTGATGGAAGGGGATTCCCCTTCCAAACAGTAATTCATCCAATCAGTCTCCTTCTCCAGTCTTCCATACACAAAGAAGAATCGCCAATAAAGGTAAGTGTTATTCTGTTAATGTTTAATTCATCATGTGCCACTGTATTGTTTATGTACTACATCTATATTTCATGTAAAAAAAAATTTGTTTTAATACTTCTGGTGTCAGGAATGGATTAATTGAATTTACATTATTTCTTATGGGGAAAATTGATTCGTAAATCGTCCATTTCGATAATAGTCCCACTTCCAGGAACGGATTACGGACGATTATTGAGGGACCACTGTACCTCTATAACAAGCACTGCCCTAAAAAAAACTAAACAGATGACTGCAAAGAGACTGAACAGTCCCTGGCTAACGCCCAGTATCCTCAAATCCATAAATACAAAGCACCTATACGAAAAACAGTACAGAATGGGCCACATAACCAGAGACCAAACAAAACGTTACACGTCAATCCTAACCAGCCTAATAAGAAGGGCTAAAAAATTGTATTATGAGAACAGATTATCCAACTTACGAGGTGACATAAAAAAGACCTGGAAAACCCTATCAGAAATACTAGGAACAAAAAAGATAACACGAAATAGCGAAATTGAATTAACAAAACCAGATGAACCCCAATTCCCACCTACTGAAACAGCAAACAGACTCAATGATTTCTTCTCCACTATAGGAAAAAACCTTGCCAATAAAATCCCAAGCTCAGATACCCCACCCAATGACTACCTCACTGGCAACTACCCGAACACATTGTTCCTAGCTCCGACTAACCCATACGAAGTCTCCCTTATTATCAACGAACTAAAAAACAAGACATGAGATTTAAATACCTTACCACCCATTATATACAAAAAAAATATCACAGGTGCTATCACCAATCATTGCAACACTCTTTAACAAATCCACTGAATCCTCTACCTTTCCAACAGTTCTCAAAATAGCAAGGGTCACCCCGATCCATAAAGGAGGAGACCACACAGACTTGAATAACTATAGACCAATATCCAACTTACACCCTCTCTCTAAATCTTTGAAAAATTAATCCATAAGCGTATCTATTCCTACCTCATCTCCCACAACATACTCAACCCCTGTCAATTTGGGTTCAGGCCTAATAAAAATACTAATGATGCTATTATCCACATGCTAGAACATATTTGTACAGCAATAGAGAAAAAAAAAGTACCACTGGGGATCTTCATAGACTTGCGTAAAGCTTTCGATACAGATGACCACAACTTGCTCCACATAAATTGTCGCACTATGGTATAAGAGGGCACTCCCTCAACTACCTAAAGTCATATGTGTACACAAATGGGGCAAACTCTTCCGCACAGCCAATTACAGTTGGTGTCCCACGGGGAAGTGTCCTGGGCCCCTCTTTTTTTTTCTCATATACATAAATGACCTACCAAATGCATCGCAACTACTCAAACCCACACTATTTGCAGATGACATTACATACGTCTACTCTCACCCGAGCCCAGTCATGCTAGCCAATACTGTAAATACCGAATTACAGAAAATATCAACCTGGATGAGGACCAACAAACTTACTCTAAACATTGACAAAACCTACTAATTCAGTTTGGTAACAGAGCTGCAGATGTGTCTCGTAACATAAAGATAAATGGATCACCTATCACAAAACTCACAGAGGGAAAATTCCTAGGAATCCACTTTGATAATAGACTCAAATTTCAAACACATATACAACAAATTTCCAAAAAAATTTCCAAGACCGTAGGCATACTATCGAAGATACGGTACTATGTTCCCAGTCAGCCCTCCTGGCCCTATATCACTCACTTATTTACCCTATCTCACCTATGGAATTTGTGCATGGGCTCAACAACAATAAACCATCTCGACCACTAATCCCAAGAAAAGGGGCAGTCAGAATGATAACAAATTTTCCCCCTACAGACAGCACACTCCACCAATATTCAAAACTTAGAGGCTGGAGAGGGAATAAAACCACCGTGGCTACTGTCAGAGAGGCTGGAGAGGGAATAACACCACCGTGGCCGTCAGAGAGGCTGGGAGAGGGAATAACACCACCGTGGCTACTGTCAGAGAGGCTGGAGTGGGATAAACCTACTCATAATACAAAACACCCATACTTAACCCCTTGATTGTTCACAACCCCAATCCTGAGGCGTCTCCTGGTGTCGCAAAATTCAAAAAAAAAAAAAAAAAAAAAAAAAAAAAAAAAAAAAAAAAAAAAAAAATTCTCTATGAAATTGAATAGAGAATCTTTCCTTTTCCCGAATTGTAATGACCAAAACCCAAAAAAAACGAATTTGATGGAAAACTGATGAATTATTGCTCTCTGCGAAGTTAGCGACCTCCGCGGATTTTACAAATCGGCGATTTCGCCTCACTTTGAGCCCTATTTCCGCAAATTTCCCGTTGTTCTAGTCGACCAAACTCAAACAAACTATTTCTTAACCCCTTCAGGTCCAAGGCCCAAATCTGAAAGTGGTCCCCAGTGTCCAATGAATTTTCAAAAAAAAAATTTGTTATTTTTTCTTATAAATGGTAAGAGAATCCTTTTTGTGAGGGAATAAACAAAAAGTAAGAAATTAGGATGGAAAATTGACGAAATTATGCCTCTCCGCGAAAAAAAAAAAAAAAATTTTTTTTTTTTTTTTTTTGGTGTGTCAGCGATATTTAACGAAAATCGCGATTGTGCCGACTTTGATTCCCATTTTAGGCCAATTTACATTATTCCATTCAACCAAATTCCTTAGCTATTACACTAGTATACTACTAATCTATCGATTGAGGCACAAGAAATCGCCAGTCAACTGTTTCAACTACCAAATTAAAGTGATCTGAAATTGTTAATTTGGTCAATTTAACACAAAGTTCTAAATATTATTCCCAATGTCAAAATACGGTCCAGAATAAACATGTAGGTATTCCTTGGAACTAAACTAACATTTTCTCTGTTCAGTATAGTTACGTTTTGAGCCTTTACAATAAATTCCATTTTGATTTTGTTTATTCACATAATGAATTTATATTCAAACCAAAAATAAAGATTTACTGTTTCAATACTGTATTAATTGAATAAATATCATCACCATAATTTGTGAATGCTATTAGACCCACCAGCTGGCGTGTATTAGACGTGTGATGTTCGTTTGTTTACTCCTTGAATATCGCAAAAATTTAACATTCTGCTACTTTGAGCTCAGTTTACAAGCCATTTCCCAGTGCTATAATCAATCAAAATCATCTCTAATTTCTGTAATATGTCTTCCATTCTATCAAATGAGATCAAGAAATCGCAAATAGAACTATAAAAAAAACATACGAAAAACACTTGCAAATTCGCGTATTTAATCAAAAATCATGATTTCAGTTTTTTTCTCTCATTATACACAGCGTGCTGCAGGATCTGTTTATATTGGTGCACACATACCACATAGATGTAATTCTGACATATCTAAGCCAAATGTACCCCTCCACAGTTTATCAGAGTGAGCTGAGCTCAATGACGTAGATCTACGATTTGGACCCTGGAACGTAAGCGTAGAATCTACAGGGACGGACCCTCAAAGGGATGAAAACTCCACTTTTTTTTTAATCGACTGATACGAGAAGTAAACTGCCCATTTATTTACCGATTTTCAACTACCCCATAATTCTGGTCAGAAATTTTTTGCAATTTCGCCAATGGTCACGAAATTAAAAAATATTACAATTTCAAAATAAAGGTCCAGAAGTGAACATGCAGCATTCCCGCTCTAAACAATAACATTTTCCTTTGTTCATCAGTCTGTCTCCAGCCCCCCTGATAATACTCTTGCTTTCTATTTTGAATATTTATTCAACCAAAAAAAAGAAACTTACTATTATGCAGACTACTGCAATACTGTAATAATTTTATAAATAACATCAAACACATTCATTGGACTGCATAAAAGAATGGCCTAGTTGGACATTTATTGGACAATGACATCATTTGTTTACTTTTGGAACATTGGCAAAAAATCAAACAATTCCCCTATTTTGAGCTCCATTTCCAGTTCTTTATTTAAGTAAAATCAATCAAAATCACCTAAATATTTTCTATAATATGTTTTCCAATCTATCAAAATGAGACCAAGAAAACGAGAATACAAACCATAAATACTATACAAAAATAACACAAAGTCGCATTTTAAATTAAAAAAAAAAACGGTTGGAATTCTTTTTCCTCATTATCTCTACTGCGTGGCTTCCATTTTTTTTTTCTATAAGTGCAGCACTGACCACACAGTGAACCATTCTCTCACATTGTGGCTACCATCTTTTCTCCTGCTTGATTTGAACCGCTTAGAATTTATGAGTATATATACGTCAAACACGTAACCTCGTAAGAGTATATATACGGCCGCGACAGTCAAAGGGTTAATACTGCACCTTACTACTACATATGAACACTTAACTCTGACATAAACCCCCCCTCAAACTCCCTTACCAACCTCAACATAACACATGACCAAAACACAAGGCACAGATGTTCCTCATGGTCCATCGCACGCTATGCAAAAACTCAAGCAGCATAAAAGACCTCGAAAATCTGGGAATTCTACCTGTGAATATAAAATAAAACACTGATTTAAAAATTTAAGTCTCTTCTCAAAATCACTTACTCACCCACAACAATAGTAAAATACTGAATAATTGTATCTCATAAATTGATATCACATATATGATCTCAATTATTGTATTTCATAAATGTCAACCCTGTGACCCAATCAAACTTTGGTTACTCTATAACCTCAATTACCTAACATAAAACTGGCCATCTACTGATTACACCGCAACACAGTAAGTGACCAATATACCTGTCTTTGTATTACTCATTTCTGTACTAAATTATTTTCTGTTTTATAATCATTTTTTGTACCACTGAATATATCATTCGCTTAGTTTAATACAAGTTAATTTTAAGCCTGCCCATAATGCTCTGCATACATGGGGGCTTTGCATTGCTGCACTTTAAAAAATTGTATCCCCTTGTATCTTCTCTGTATCATGTTCAAATTAATAAATAATAAATAAATAAAAAAGTAAATAAATAAAATAAATAAATAAACAAACCCCAGAGGTATCCTGGTAATATCTGCTGTTTCCAACATTAATATTGTAGCCTGATTGTTTCCCACAAACACCCATACCTCTATAATCTATCAGTTTGAAGTCCTAGACAAGTCATCAATAACCCCCTCAATCAAATTGGCTAATGCAACCACTCTAACCCCAGAGAGATGAACCCCATTCTTTGCATACATATCATGTTTGCCAAAGAATTTATCCCAGTTATCAATGAATGGGACTGCAAGTTCCTTGCAGTACCTGTCTAGCCAGCAATTTATACCAATTGCCCTAGACATCCATTTATTGCCCACTTCCCTTCTAGGCAAGATGCTACATATGATAGGGATCCCTCCCTTAGACCTGACTACTTCAATGGCTGACCTGTACTTATCCAGTAGCTCCTGTCTCCTGCCCTTCCCAGTGTCATTTCCACCAGCACTAAGACAGATAATGGGCTTGTTCCCATTACCTGATATAATATTATCCAACCTGCTGACTATGTCACCAACACCAGCTCCTGGCAGGCACACTGTCTGACTTTTCTATCTCTGTTACAAAAAGCATGGTCCATACATCTTACCTGAGAATTCCCACAATCAGAATACAATTAGAATATTCTTACCTTGATTAGCAGGGGAGTCAGAGGTACCTTTAACCTCACTAACCACTGAAGTACACTCGTCTTGGAGAACAGAGAATCGATTTCCTACCTTCGCATCTTCTTTATTAACCCTCCTTATCTTCCTTCTTCCTGAACTGTGAACCACTTGCCACTTAAAGCGGCTGCCACTCTCATTGGTGGTAAGCTTTCCTCCATACCAGCACTAACTATCTCACACTCACTCCCAAACCCATCCAGGTGAAGCTTCAGCCTCCTATTTTCCTCTTGAAGAAGTAGAACCTGCTTCTTCAACACTTTAAGCTGAGATTCTAAAACACTACAACAAGCCATGGTGCTTGGTAACACCCAACACTTATAATAATATAATTCATGTTAAGCGCTTAACACATGTGGGTTATTCAGCACAAGGCATGGTGGAGGCTTGATCCTCAGTCTCGTGAGAGCGAGACAAACGTGTTTCCTATTTGTACTCACCCCACGCTAATACCCAGACAGCTCAGGACAGGTATGACCACACGTGACCACTGACAAACGAGATGTCACACTGTTGTCATCAGTTCACCCTAATGAAATGGCAGACACTGGCAGGCAGCATAGAGAGTGCAATGAACCCATTCTAAAACCTGCAGCTGTTATGGACTACACCCTCAATACGCATTCAGTGAACATCAAAATGGTATAAAATACCGACAGGTTGTTAGGTAAGACACATATGCAACAGTTAGGTATCTTTATTTTGAAACGTTTCGCCTACACAGTAGGCTTCTTCAGTCGAGTACAGAAAAGTTGATAGAAGCAGAAGAGACTTGAAGACGATGTAATCAGTCCATCACCCTTGAAGTTTTGAGGTGGAACAATACTCTTCTCCAGACTGAGGGACTGACCACCTCAAAACTTCAAGGGTGATGGACTGATTACATCGTCTTCAAGTCTCTTCTGTTTCTATCAACTTTTCTGTACTCGACTGAAGAAGCCTACTGAGTAGGCGAAACGTTTCGAAATAAAGATACCTAACTGTTGCATATGTGTCTTACCTAACATGCATTCAGTGGACAAATGTGACATGCAGATTGAGTTTGGGTGATTGTGTTTGCAAAATGGTACATAAAACTCTTTTTCCATATTTTGGACTTTTCCTGCTCAGTGCTTATAAAAATTTG
>NC_069436.1:483417-526368 GCF_026875155.1 Cherax quadricarinatus | reverse complement strand
AAACCTGTGTCTACCCTCCCCTCATGCCAGAAAACCAAGAAATCCGGTACAACCTCACATCTGCCGAGCTACCTCGGTGGAGAAAAAAGAGGGGCGGCCGGATATCCGCCACAAAGCATACCTCCTTCGGCCACCACCTCCGGAATCCGAAAGGTGGCTTCCAGAGATACACCAGTAGCCCGAAAGACACCCAAAGCCACTCTCCGGGATACCAGAGAGGGATCGGGACATCCCCAGGCGATCCAGAATCCACGGCAAACTACGTCACCGCCAAGAACCTCAACAGAATGGGATGGATCCCGGTACCCTTTCCCCTACCTAGGAACTAGCACGCCTGTGGGAAAAATCCCAAAGGCCAAAAAGAGGAAGGGCAAAAGGGAGGGGTGGGTAGGAGGAGGAGGAAAGGGAAAAGGGGAGGATGGGGAGGATGGGATAGGAAAGGGGGGATTGGGGGGTAATTAGGTTTGGTCTGAGGAAGGAGACCGACAGGTCTAATTCCTCAGACCAAGAGCCTCTTCACCACGCCAAGGAGCCCCCCTTGAAGAGGTGGTTTGAATAAAAATTCATTATGTGAATAAAAAATAAAAATGGAATTCATTTATAAAGCCTAAAAACGTAACTAATGAACAGAGGAAATGTTAGTTTAGTGCCAGGAATGCCTGCATTGTTTATTCTGGACCCTACTTTGAAATTGGAATATTTTGAACTTTGCATTAAATTGGCCAAATTACCAATTTCTGATCACTTTATTCTCTAGTTGAAACAGTTGACTTGGCAATTTCATGTACTCAATCAATAGAAGAGAAGTAATACTAGTGAAATAGTTAAGAATTTGGTCGATTTGAATAATGTAATTAGCCTAAAATGGGAGTCAAAGTCAGCAAAATTGCTGATGCGTAAATATCGCTGACACATCAAAATTTGCGAGAGCATAATTTCGTCAATTTTCCATCAAATTTCGTACTTTTCGTTTTATTACCTTCAGAAAACGATTCTCTACCATTTCATAAGAAAAAATAACAAAATTATTTTTTGAAAATTTTTGGACCCTGGTGCACACTTTGAAATTTGGCCTCTGGACCCTGAAAGGGTTAATAATATGATATTCTAACAGACTTCCTATTAATGCTAAAATATTTAAATGCTTCAAATTACTCATTTTCTGATAATCTAACTTTATTCTGCACTAATCTTTTAGCTTCTCATAATTTTTTTCCTTATTAACCCTTAAACTGTCCAAATGTAGATCTATGTTTGTACTGCAAGTGTTCCAAATGTAGATTTATGTTTTATTTTTCCTTCCTTCAAATTTGGCACAACTGGCCTGAGATGCTTGGTCAGTACAAAATGGGTCTTAACACTCAGTATGTGCAGTATTAAAAAAATCTGGGACCACTTAGTAGTTTGTGGGAACACTAGTTCAACTGAGCGCCAGTACAGCAAACATCTGGGTATACCCAAATGAGACCGAACTGGAATAAAATCACATTGATAATAAAAGATGACAACATCAAAATGGCCTTCGTAAAAAACATGACACCATTCTATAACAGTTGGAAAAATAAAAAATCTGGGCCAGATGATATCACCCCTGGTACAAATGCTGTCTTGGTAAACAGTAACTGTAACGATGGTGGCCTGCAGGAAGACAGGAGCACTAGTGGGGACACAGGTGAAGACAAGGACATGCAAAAACTAACGTTACAAACTAGCAATACCGCAGGAGATAGTAAACAAGGGATGCCCCGAGGAATAGTGAAGGTAAATTACCAGAAGTAAGTGATGAAGGCTCCATTGTTAGCATTAGTGCTAAGAGATAAGATAAGATTTCGTTCGGATTTTTAACCCCGGAGGGTTAGCCACCCAGGATAACCCAAGAAAGTCAGTGCGTCATCGAGGACTGTCTTAACTTATTTCCATTGGGGTCCTTAATCTTGTCCCCCAGGATGCGACCCACACCAGTCGACTAACACCCAGGTACCTATTTGCTGCTAGGTGAACAGGACAACAGGTGTAAGGAAACGTGTCGAATGTTTCCACCCGCCGGGAATCGAACCCGGGCCCTCCATGTGTGAAGCGGGAGCTTTAGCCACCAGGCCACCGGGCTGATGATACAAATGAGACTAGAGAACACGCACAAGTAGGGAATACAGTAGGAAATACAGTCACAAAAAAACAAGGCAAACAGAAACAAGGTCTATGCAAATACTATGCACCTGGTATCTGCAGGCATGGAATATCTGGAAAAACAGATGGGACATGCAACTTTGACCACCCCAGAAAATGCTGCACCCATATGACTGCAAGAAAATGCAACCTCCCTTCCAGTAAGCTTTTCCACCCTGAAATGTGTCACTCTTTAGTTCAGGAAAGACAGTGCTATAACTTACATTGCCAGGCACACCACCAAATGGGTACAAGAAGACAGAACATCCAGACCATGGGAAAACCTGGGTAGCCACAACCACTCCAGAGAGGTTTTATAGTGCCAGGAAGGAAAAAAAACTGGCAGGAAATGACAGAAATTGTATGCCAACTCCAATAATTTCTGGAGTGGAATCACAGTTGGACTCCACTTCAAAACAACAGATATTAGTGCCAGGAAAAAAAGACCCCACCCCCAATACCACCAATCTGATGACATTCATCTTTGCAAATATAGTGTCTAAAGCCAGCAACGAATACAAAAATACCTATCATCCGTGGACTGCTTACGGAGGCAAATGCAATGTTCATGGTTTTCACAGAGACCCAGATAAAGTATCACTTGGACAACGAAATATAGATCCCAGGTTACAACCTATACAGATGTGACAGATTGAAAAGGTAAAAGGGAAGCAGGGGGGAGGGGTTGGCCTGTATATCACAGTCACACTTATATGCGCAGAACTACTAAATGCCTCAAATGATGTAGTGGAAGTTTTAGCAGTAAAGATCGAGAACAAAAACCTGGTCATTGTGGATGTATACAAGCCTCTAGATGCAATGTCCCAACAATTCCAGGAGCAGCTTTTGAAAATTGACTACTGTCTGGAAAATCTTCCAGCTCCTGGCATCAACATCTTGCTCCTGGGGGATTTCAACCCAAGTCAACTAAGATGGAGGAATATAGCAAATAATGTGGTAGCAGAGATAACACCAGGAGGCAGCTCAGATGAAAACTCGCACACACGAGTTTTTAAATCCCTGCACTAAATTCACCTTAAACCAGCAAATAATAGTGCCTACAAGAAAGGAGAATACGCTGGACCTCATCTTCACTAACAATGATAATCTGATACGAAATGTCATCATATCAAAAACAATATACTTAGATCACAACATAACAGAGGTCCAGACATGTATACGGGGAGCCCCAGACTGACAAAATATGATCAGTCTTGAGGAAGCCTTCACCAAATTCAACTTCAATAACAAAAATAAAGTGGGGCCAAGAAAACCAAGTCCTAAATGATATAAACTGGGAAGATAGCCTAAGCAACACAAATCCTACCCAATGTCTAGAACAAATTAACTCTGTGGCACTTGAGGTATGCTCAAGGAATATTCCCTTTACCCTTTTAGGGATTCTGACGTACTAGTACGGCTTACGCACCAGGGTTATTGACATACTAGTACGCCTAAATTCTAGCACCTTCAAATCTAGCAAGAGAAAGCTGGTAGGCCTACATATGAAAGAATGGGTCTATGTGGTCAGTGTGCACATTATAAAAAAAATCCTGCAGCACACAGTGCATAATGAAAAAAAAAAAAAAAAAAAACTTTGACCATGTTTTTGGTTTAAAACAGCAACTTTGCACTGTATTTTCATATGGTATTTATGGTTGTATTCTAGTTTTTCTGGTCTCAATTTATAGAATGGAAGACATATGACAGAAATTGAGAGATGATTTTGATTGGTTTCACAATGAAAAGTACCTTGAAATTGAGCTCAAAGCAGCAGAAATGTTTGATTTTTGCCAAAGTTCAATAGTAAATAAATAATGCCACGTGTCCAATACACGTCAACTGGTGAGTCAAATATTCTTTCACAAGTGTGCTGATATTAGTTACACTATTTCTACACTAATGCAGTAGTCTGCATAACAGTAAATCTTCTATTTTTTTGAGAATAAAAATTCAAAGTGGAAAGAAATGTAAGAGGGGCATGGGGACATGACTAATGAACAGAGGAAATGTTATTTTAGTGCCAGGAATTTCTGTCTTTTTTATTCTGGACCCTATTTGGAAACTGGCATCTTTTAAAATTTGTGTGAAATTGGCAAAATTGCTAATTTCTGACCACTTTATCGGATAGTTGAAATTGGTAAATGGGTGGTTTCTTGTACTCATTTGATAGAAAAAATGGAGTTCTAGCCAGAGAAATAGCAAACATTGAACTAAAGGAATCTTACAGGAGTCAAAAAAATGTGAAAAGAACTAAAAGCCATAAATGAAATTGAAAGAAACCCAAAAGTATTTCTTTTATTATGCCAAATCAAAGTCTGGAACAACATCCAGTATTGTGCCTCTACTTAACCCTTTCAGGGTCCAAGGCCCAAATCTGGAGTCACGCACCAGTGTCCAAGAATTTTCAAAAAAAAATTTTTTTATTTTTTCTTATGAAATCGTAGAGAATCTTTTTGTGAAGGTAATAAAACAAAAAGTACGAAATTTGGTGGAAAATTGACGAAATTATGCTCTCACGAATTTTGATGTGTCAGCGATATTTACGAATCGGCGATTTTGCCGACTTTGACTCCCATTTTAGGCCAATTACATTATTCCAATCAACCAAATTTTTAGCTATTTCACTAGTCATTACTTCTATTCTATCGATTGAGCACATGAAATCGCCAAATAACTGTTTCAACTACAAAATAAAGTGGATCAGAAATTGTTAATTTGGGCCATTTAACACAAAGTTTAAATATTCCAATTTCAAAATAGGGGATCCAGAATTGAACAATGTAGCATTCCTGGCATCAACTAACAATTTCCTCTGTTTCATTAGTTATTGTTTTGAGGCTTTACAAATAAATTCCATTTTGATTTTTTATTCAACATAATCGAATTCTTATTCACACCAAAAAAATAGAAGATTTTACTGTTATGCAAATACTGTAATAATGTATAAATATTCATCACCATATTGTGACATGTATATTAGACCCACCAGCGGACGTGTATTAGGACGTTGGATGAGCGTCGTTTGTTTACTCTGTGAAGATCGGCAAAAAGATTTATACATTTCTGCTACTTTGAGCTTCAGTTTCAAGCCATTTCCGTGCCAAAACCAATCAAAGTCATCTCTATTTCTGTAAAATATGTCTTCCATTCATTATCAAATGAGACCAAGAATCGCAAATACAACTATAAAAAACATACGAAAAAAACACTGCAAAAAGTTGCTGTTTTAATCGAAAAATCATGATTTAATTTTTTTTCTCTCATTATACACAGTGTGCTGCAGGAATCTTGTTTTATGTGGTGCACTATACCACATAGATGTTTCTTATATCTAGGCCCATGTACACTCACAGTTTATCAGGAGTGAGCTGAGCTCAGTGGCATAGATTCGGTTTTGGACCCTGAACGTATTAAAGCCGTAGCTGTCTACGGGACGGACCCTGAAAGGGTTAAATGGGATGGGTCCTACACAGATGACAGCAAAGAAATGAGTGAGCTAAAGTCCCAATACGACTCGCTTTTTAGTGAGTCGCCAACCAGACTGAGAGTTGAAGACCTAAATGAATTTTTTATGAGAAAGATAGACAGAATGTGGTAGACACACACCTATCTGATATTATCCTGATGCCAAATGACTTTGAAAAGGCGATAAATGACATGCCCATGCACTCTGTCGCAGGCCCAGACTCATGAACTTAGTGTTCATTAAGAACTGCAAGAAGCCCCGATCACATGCTTTTAAGGGTTAAAAGATAAGCTCACAATTTTACAAAAGTTCTAAAGCTGGTGAGCTAGTATTATTATTATATTATTCATAATAATGTGTTAAACCTGTAGGAGATATACAGCACCTTGGGGAATAGGATGAAGTGAGGCTTGATCAAATGAAGATCTGGTTATTCCTTGAATCAAGGAACCTACCTTGAGGGAAGTAACCTAGTAGCCCAGTAGACCTTGGAAGGTATTAAATTTTAACTAACTCAGGCTGACTGAAATTGAATTCTCTTTATCAACATTATAATTATCAACTTCATTTAAGTCTGTTCTTCACATTCAATTTCTCACATAAGAATATTAAAAGCATTTCTCAGTCTCATTTAACACATTACTCATTTAATTTTCATCAATTTTCATCTTTTACTGTCTCATAAACAACCCGCTAGATAACAGGGATATCTTGCTACTCCTACTTACACTTTGGTCACACTTCACAGACATGCATGCCATATATATATATATATACATACATCTAGGTTTTTCTCCTTTTTCTAAATAGCACTTGTTCCTCTTTATTTCTTCTATTGTCCATGGGGAAGTGGAAAAGAATCTTTCCTCCGTAAGCCATGCGTGTCGCATGAGGCGACTAAAATGACTGGGGCAATGGGCTAGTAACCCCTTCTCCTGTAGACATTTACTAAAAAGAGAAGAAGAAAAACTTTATAAAACTGGAATGCTTAAATGTTGTCGTGGATGTAGTGCGGATGACAAGAAAACAGATTGATTGCTGATGTTATGAAATGAATAAGAAGTTGGATGACCTGGCCCTAAGCGAAACAAAGCTGAAGGGGTTAGGGGAGGTTTTCGGTGGGGGAAATAAATGGGAATTAAATCTGGAGTATTCTGAGAGAGAGTTAGAGCAAAGGAAGGGTAGCAAGTAATGTTGAATGCATCAGTATGGAAGGAGAAAAGAGAATATGAATGTGTAAATTCAGAATTATGTGGATTAAAGTAAAGGTTGGATGCGAGAAGAGAAGTGGGTCATTAATAAGCGTGTTGCCACCTGGAGGGAAGAGAGGAATGCAGAGGAGAGAGGAGGAGGATTTTGGGAGATGTTAATGAATGTTATAGGAGCTTTGAACCAGTGAGAGAGTAATTGTGGTAGGGGACCTGAATGCTTAAAGAAAAATGGGGAGAAACTTTTAGAGAGGGTGTGGTAGGTAAGTTTGGAGGTGCTAGGTGTAAACGATAATGGGAGCCCTTTGATGAACTTTGCATAGAAAGGGCTTGTTATAGGTAATACATATTTTAGAAAGAAGGTACATAGTATACAAGATTGATGTATGGCGAAATGACAGTAGTTTGTTGGATTATGTATTGGTAGATAAGAAGACTGTTGATAGACTTCAGGGATGTACATGTTTATTGAAAGGGGCCACAGATATATCAGATCACTTTCTAGTTGTTAGCTACACTGAGAGTAAAGGTAGATGGGATACAAGGAGAAATAGAAGCATCAGGAATGAGAGAGTGTGAGGTTTATAACTATAAGAGGAGGCAGTTAGGGTTAAGATATAAACAGCTATTGGAGGATTAGATGGGCTCTAGTGAGAGCATAGGCAATGGGGTCGAAGAAGGTATGGGGTGTTTTAAAAATGTAGTGTTAGAGTGTTCAGCAGAAGTTGTGGTTACAGGGAAGTGGGTGCGGGAGGAGAGGAGCGAATTGGTGGTGATGATGTGAAGAGAGTAGTAAGGGAGAAAAGTTAGCATATGAGAGTTTTTTACAAAGTAGAAGTGATGCAAAGAGGAAGAGTATATGGAGAAAAAGGTTAGAGAGGTTAAGAGTGTGAATGAGCAGTGTAAAAGATGAGCAAATGAGAGGAGTGGGTGAGATGTTATCCCAACAAAATTTTGTTGAAATTAAGAAAACAGTTTTTTGGAGTGAGATTAACAGTTAAGAAGCCTAGAGGAACAATTGTGATTTGTCAGTTAAAAAATAGGAGATGAAGAGTTAATAAATGGAGTGTTAGAGGTATTGGGAAGATGGAGGAATATTTTGAGGAATTGTTAAATGTTGATGAAGATAGGGAAGCTGTGATTTCGTGTATAGGGCAAGGAGGAACACATTTGTAGGAGTGAGGAAAGGAGCAGTTGTGGGGTGGGGGAAGTTCGTGAGGCCAGAAGGAAAATGAAAGGCGGGTAAGGCAGCAGGGGGGGTATTGATGGGAATAAACATTAGAAATGTTAAAAGCAGGTGGGGATAAAAGGTTTTGGAAGTGGTTGGTTTGATGCAATTATTTAATAAATGTATGGGAAGAGGTAATGTACCTAGGGATGCCAGAGGAGCAGCATAGTTCCTTTGTATAAAGGCAATGGGGATAAAAGAGAGTGCAAAAAAAATTATAGGGGATAAGTCTGTTGAGTATACCTGGCAAAGTGTATGGTAGAGGTATTATGAAAGAATTAAGAGTAAAGACGTGAGAATAGGAATAGCTGATGAACAGGAGGCTTTAGGAAAGGTAGGGGGTGTTGGCCAATGTGTTTACAGTGAAAACATATTAACGTGAACATATTTACATAAGGGATAAATTGGTCTTTGTGGCATTTTTAAAAATTTGGGGGAAATTTTTTGGAAAAGGCGTATGACAGGGTGGATAGGGTGGAGGCAATGTGGCAGATGTTGCAGGTGTTATGTGTAGGGAGGAGGTTTCTGAAGCAGTGAAGAGTTTTTACGAGGATGTGATCTAAGTTAGAGTATGTAGGAAGAGGGGAAATTATTTCCCAGTAAAGTAGGCCTTGACAAGGATGTGTGATGTCACCGTGTTGTTTAATATATTTATAGATGGGGTTGTAAGAGCAAGTAAATGCGAGGGTCTTGGCAGAGGCGGTGGAGTTGAAAGATAAAGAATCACACATAAAGGGTGCGGAGTGTTCACAGTTGCTCTTTGCTGATGACACTGTGCTCTTGGGAGATTTGAAGAGAAGTTGCAGAGATGGTGGATGAATTGTAGGGTGTGCCAAAGAAGAAAATTGAAAGTGAAAATACAGGAAAGAGTAAGGTTATGAGGATATCAAAAAGATTAGGTGATGATAAAGATATGGATTTCAGGTGGAGGGAGAGAGTATGGAGGAGGTGAATGTATTCAGATATTTGGGAGTGGACGTGTCAAGCGGATGGGTCTATTGAAAGATGAGGATGAATCATAGAATTGATGAGGGGAAAAGGTGTGAGTGTGTTTGCACTTAGGAGTTTGTGGAGCCAAAAGAACTTTGTCCTTGGAGGCAAAGAGGGGAATGTTATGAGAGTATAGTTTTACCAACGCTCTTATATGGGTGATGAAGCATGGGGTTGATGATGTTGCAGCGGAGGGAGAAGCTGGAGGCAGTGGAGATTTAATGTTGTTGAGAGAATGTGTGGTTGTGGAAGTATAATGCAGAGGAATCATAGTTTGGAAGTTAGGACGGAGGTGCGGGGATTACCAAAACTGTTGTCCATAGGGCTGAGCAAGGGTTGTGAGTGTGGTTCGGACATGTGGGGAGAATGGAGCGAAACAGAATAACTTCAAGAGTGTACAGTCTGTAGTGGAAGGAAGGCGGGGGTAGGGGTGGCCTAGGAAAGTTGGAGGAGGAGGGGGTAAAGGAGGTTTTGTGTGCGAGGGGTTGGACTTCCAGCGAGGGCATGCTAGAGGTGTGAGCTGTGTTTGATAGGAGATGAATGGAGACAAAATGGTTTTTAATACTTGACGTGCTGTTGGTAGTTGTGAGGCAAAGTAAACATTTATGAAGGGGTTCAGGGGAAACCGAGCAGGCCGGACTTGAGTCCTGGAGATGGGAAGTACAGTGCCTGCACTCTGAAGGAGGGGTGTTAATGTTGCAGTTTAAAAACTGTAGTGTATATAAAGCACCCTTCTGGCAAGACAGTGATGGAGTGAATGATGGTGAAAGTTTTTCTTTTTCGGGCCACCCTGCCTTGGTGGGAATCGGCCACTGTGATAATAAAAAAAAAATTTAACTATTATTTGCATTATAATTCTTTTATCCCACTTTAAAGTCACAGTACAATTGAAATTTTAAACATATCTAAATCTTTCATACAAATTAATATATCATTTACAATAATAATTTACTTAAAATAGGAAAGAACAAAATGTACACACCAAGAATAGCTAAACTAAGCCAAGAACATCGGTAATTGTAAACAAGGTCAACTGGGTGTTCTCCACACCCACAATCCATCATGTAGAACAATGCCATCAGACTTGCCACTCCTCCATTGCAGACTACTTGCACCCAATTGCGTTCACCACCTACAAGTATTTAAAGAACATAAATATTTTAAGAACACACCATTATAATTAAATATATAGTTCCTGTGTATAAGGGGGAAGAAGACTTATAAGTGTAAGTAAAAACATATGAGGTACTATCAAACAGCTCCTTTTCTCTAATTTTTGCATGTTTCCTGGGTGAAATGTGGTGTATATCACACTAAGCAGCTACACTCCTTTTGTGGGAGTAGTGTGGCGGAGGTTTCAGTTGGCTACTCATTCTGTGAGGTTAGACAGGCATAAATTTTGTCATGTTTTCAGTGTATTGTTACATTTTTGGCGGGTAACGATGGAATCTTTAATCCCTCCGGAACAGGGGAGATGTGTGAAATTTTGTTTCATGCTTGGTTAAAATGGGTTAGTGAAGTGACACTCATTAGCCACATGCTTCAGCAAGCCAGACTTGGCGAGAGCTATGGGTCAGACCCGTGTTTGAATGGTTTTCTTGATTAAAGCAGGATGACTGTTCAGTTGAGGATGATGAAAAACACTGGTTCATTCTATCAGTTTTCAAAAAAGATAACAGTTTGAAAAGTGAAGATTGATGTCAGAGTTATTTAGGAATTGCAAGTGCTGTGGGAATTTCTATGGGTCAGAGTCAAAGCAGTTTGATTGAAATTTGACACAAGGCAAGTGGCTGCGGAATTTGTTCCTGTTGCTGACTCAAGGGCCAGAACGATCAATCATTTTCGGCAAATAACAAACTTCCCACATCAACTACATCCCTCCCTCCCCAGATCTAGCTCCTCCTATGACTTTTCTTTTACACAGGGTTTTTTGAAAAAGGTTAAGGATCCTAGCTTTATTGACAAGTATTTACAGGTTAAGGATTCCTAATTTATTGGCAAAGCTAAGAGCTGTTACCTACATCATGTCTCAATTGAAAGCATTTTTTTTGTTTTGAGACATAAAAGTTAGGGAACAGGTATGAAGTTTGGGAGCCATCTGTGGCCAGCATTTTCATTTGCAGATCATGTGATTTATCTCATTGACATCATTAATGCTGTACGAATGTGTTCCATACTTCAAAGATATCCTTGGTATATTTGATCTCCCCCCCCCCCCGCAGCCTTGAAGTTCTGGAGAAGGGTACAGCTAGAGTGAAGTTGCTGCTTTCTGCCACAGGTCTTATAGCATAAAAGCTTAGATTCACGCTGTCCTTGAAGTGGATCCAAGTGTGGTATTTTGACAATATTGGCCTTGTACATAACAGCAAGGGCCAGACACATCCCTCCTGTGTTTGAAGGCTCTGCTGATCAAGTGAACAGATCTATCCAGGACGATACAGGCAAGAGATGAGACGTCTTGCTCTGTTCTCTACTCTGTCAAGCGTTGCGATGTGAGGGGGGGCAGGCTCAAACCAAGAAAGTGGAGCATAATCAAGGTGTGAGCATAACTTGTGCCTCGTACAGAATCTTGCAACCATACTGCCAAGCAGAGCGATTTGGGCGAAGTTGCTGTTATGCTTCCTGGAGTGCCTTGTTTGTAAGATTTACAACACGGTTCTTCATGGTTAGTTTGTGAGTCAAATTTGTCCACCCCATGGATATCAAACGTTCTTCCCCAGTGCCAACACCTCCCCCATTCATCCTACTATTGCACCAGCATGACCATCATGGTGCCTAGAGACCATCATCATTTGTGTTTTCTCAGGTGCAAATGTTACTAGCTTCTATTTCCCCAAGTGAATATAGCTCTTAGCTGGTGACTGATGATAGCTTAGAACAGCTTGGCATTTCTTCTCTTGGATAAGTGAATGTCAGTGTACAGTCGTCTGTCATATGCATGGGATTCTGGGATGGATAAAGAAGGTCATTGAAGTTAGACATTCCATAACAATGGTCCAAGCACACTTCCTTGGTAGGAACACTTGCCCCAATAGGATGTTCTTGCTGATTCTGTTCCACTGAGATTACCTTAGAGATCTACCTGAAGGTAATCATGAGGAGACATAGTGTAGAGCCTGCATTTCCCAGTGCTGAAGTATTTGTCTAAGAGGCCTGGTGCCACACCGGTCGAAAGCACCAGCAATGTCCAGTGCTACCACACAGTGACTTTGGATTCATCCAGTGACTGGGTGCCACTTAGTGAAGAGGTTTAACAAAGTCAGCAACAGAGAAAACCTTTCCTGAAGCCATATTTGACGATCACAAAGTAGTGAGTGGTAGTCAAAAATAACCTCTGTCATTTGTCTTGAGTTTATTGTTAAGGATCGTAACATTGATTGACAGGAGTGACACTGGTATGTAGTTACTGATTTCTGCTCTGCTCTTCTTTTTGTGAACAGGGGACTACATTTGCCTCTTTCCACAGAGAGGGCCATATTTTACACTGTATAGACAGCGTGCTGAAAGATGCGAGTTAGAGTGTGCTGCTAGCTGAGTTATGCACATCTTCTCAACCAATCTTGGCTCAACTTGTCTGGGCACGTCTTTTCTTGGTCAAGTGATTTAAGAAGGAAATGACACCTCCTCCCTGCCTTACTGTCACCACTGGGACAGTTTTGACACAGTTCTTGAGCTAGCCATGGGAGGGATCCCTTGCTGGATCAGGAACTTGCATTTTGGTAGCAAAATGTTGAGCATAGAGGTTCCGCCTTCTCTTGGACTATATTAGAGAGTGGGTCCCATTCCTGTGTTTAGAGGTGTGGAATGAGTTCATCAGGCAGATACCTTTGTCTGTCCTTGACCAGGGACCACCAGGTTTTGCAGCTACCCTACCTGATGTAGTTTCTTTTTGTGTCCACCTCCCATTTAGCAAGGGCCCCAGACTTTGTATGTCACCCATAAGCCTACAGGTTTTGCCTGTGCAAGTTCCTGTTATAGGAGAATGGTAGGATGTCTCTTATACCTTTGCCATGTTTTGTACTTAGCAGTAGCAGCCTCTATACAACGAAAGCCTAAACCAGGCTGATTGTTGCTTCGTCATGTATTGCCGGTGAGGAATGTGTTTCTTGTTGTTAGATAAGGATGTGTTCAGTGAAAAACTTTCACTTGGTTGTCAACATCCCCTTAGAGAAGAGCCATTCAATCTCGGTGATGGCGAGCTAGGAGCAAAGGCTGGCCAATTACCTCTTTTCCCATAGCCAGGTTGTGCGTGTGGGACTCCTCACCTCGTTCTGTGGGATCTAAGTGTCGTAAAAACAGCCTTGTGGGTCAGTGATCAACGTAGCAAGGGGCTGACAAAGTGACTATGCCTTCTGGCCAGTCACTCATACTGGGTCAAGGTGTGAGGAGCCAGAGATGTGAGTAGGGAAATCAATCAAAGTTTCTCATGTCAAATACTGCAAGAAGGTCATCAAAGTCCTCTGTATAAGTGTTGGTGAGGTCACCAACAAATTTATGATATGTTGACAGTAGCGTTTCGTAGCAGAGGAGTCCCATATTTTCCATTAGGAAGTTGATGGGGTCAATTCATGGTTGCCTCATGAGGTCTGTACAATTGCACATGCTAGTACAGTAGATACTAGTGTTTATGCAGAGCTTGAAGAAACATCCATTTCGAGTGAGTAGGGCGTGTGCAACACAATGTGCTGGGCATGAACACTTTTAGAGAAAGCACACAGCAAAACCTCCTCCTTGCCCTTGCCTGTCTCTTCTCATCCATGAGGTGTAGCCAGCAATTCTTGCAAAAATTTTATGGAGTCCTGACATCCAAAAATGTTTCTACAACAACTTTCATGTCAGAGTCGAGTGTTCACAAAACGTGAGGAGCTTCCAAATTAGTTAATGAAACATCTAATGTTGGCCAACAGGGTGCTTATAGACTGGCTCCTCATGATGTGGTTTCAGGCTTGGGGCTGTGGGTGTGTGTAGGCATGTAGGTGCCTGCACTGAGAGAGGTAGGGTACTGAGGCAGCTGCAGGGATGTAAGTCTGTGGTCTTGTAAAGGCACAATACCACCTGCTGGGCTGAGATAGGAGTAGTCTGAGTGAGGTGATGTGTGAGAGTGTTCACCAATCAGAATCCTGCTGGTTTGTTCGAGAACAGGTCTCTAAAAGGTGGTTCCTGTCTGTCAAGTTCCTTTTTCTTCCGGACATGGTTCCTCCTGATGTCCTTTCTTGTAGCTGTAATTGCACTGGTATTTCTCGCAGGCAGTTGTTGGTGGTGTGCCCTTCGGGTGTAACAGCGAACGAAAGCACTGCCTAGGTGCCTGGGAGGGTGGTCTATGATTTGTTGTACCTCTGGGTTTTGCTGATTTGTCCTCAGGTTCTGCTGCTGGGACTGTGTTAGTGGAGAGTGAGGCGGCCTGTAGATGTCTTCCTCCTCCACCATCTCTTCCACGTTCCTCTACAGTTCTGACGATGTGTCTCTGGTGTTCGTACTTTGGCACAGTAGGTGTTCAGGTGCAGTTATAGTTCCATGAGTATTAACTGCCACCAAAATCCTGACTCAGAACTCACTCACTCACTCTCTCCACTCTTTCTCTGTACTCTCTTCTCTCTCTCTCTCTCTCTTTCTGTCTTTTTTTTTTTTAC
The DNA here is from genome assembly GCF_026875155.1 of Cherax quadricarinatus. Classification (NCBI taxonomy): domain Eukaryota; kingdom Metazoa; phylum Arthropoda; class Malacostraca; order Decapoda; family Parastacidae; genus Cherax; species Cherax quadricarinatus. Next base: position 511,677 of record NC_069436.1, on the reverse strand, counting down.
ACGGGTTGACCAGGTTAAGGATCCCTAGCTTTAATTGACAGTATATTACAGGTTTAGGATTTCCTAACTTTATTGGGCAAGCTAAGAGCTGTTACCTACATCAGCTCATTTGAAAGCATTTTTATTGATTATGAGACATAACAAGTACGGAAACAGGGATGAAGGTTGGAGCCATCTAGTGGGCCAGCATTTTCTTTTGATCACTGACTTTATCTCGTTGACATATTATGCTGCTACGAATGTGTTCCATACTTGAGTCATCCTGGGTTTGTATGATCTAGATGGAGTTGATGTCTGGAGAAGGGTACAACCAGAGTGAAGATCTGCTTTTAAGCACGTCTTGTGGCATTAATTAAAAGCTTTGTTTCACGCTGTCCTCGAAAGTGGATCCAAGTGTGGTTATTTTGACAATATTGGCCTTGTACATAACAGTAAGGCCACCACATTCCCTCCTATGTTGAAGGCTCTGCTGAAATGACAGATCTATCCATGATGGGGTCCAGGCCGAGAGATGAGACGTTCTTGCTCTGTTCTCTACTCTGGTCAAAAGCAGTCGGACAGATGAGAGGAGGGGGGCAGGTAAACCAAGAAAGTGGAGCATATCAACAAGGTGTGAGCGTACTTGTGCCTCGTAAGGATTCTTGCAACCCCTACTGTCAAAGCAGATGCGAGATACGGCGAAGTGCTGTAGCTTCCTGGCTGCTTGTTTGCAAGATTTACACACCATGGTTCCCATTCATGGTAAGTTTGGAGTCTCAAATTTCCCCCAAGGATATCAACTTCTTCTCCAGGCAGCCAACATATCTCATCCTCTGTCTCTCTTTTTCTGATCTCTCTTCTCTGTCTCTCTTTCTTGTCTTTCTCTGTCACTCTTTCTCTGTCTCTCTTTCTCTTTTTTCTCTTTCTTATTTCTCTCTCTCTCTCTCTGTCTCTCTATTTCCCAAAATAAGAAAGGTAGCTCAAGTGGCAGCATTTTAATGAAGTGGAAAGAGTTGAGCAAAAACTGCAGGTCATACCTGACACTGTAAAGAAGATGAAGAGCTCCCTAAATGTAGTTTTTTTTTACATTACAGTGGACCCTCCACCTTTCAGCGGGCTGCGACTTTCGTGTGAAATCTGATTTCAGCGAAGTTTTTTTCGGGTAAAATATAGCCTCACTCGATGTGTATGATACCTCAAACAGCAGGTATCGATAAAGGCTTTAGTGCCAGCCAGCGTTAAAGAGTAGCATTAACGTTGTAGCAAGTAAAGTAAGCAAATTAAGCGATGAAAACGGCAAGAATAGTAAACTCTCCCACCATTGTTGGAGGTGTATAGGGCCACAGGAACATATGACTGCCCTGCTAATCTATTCAACCACCTAAATACCTCTGCCTAGCATCTCCTCCATCAAACTAATTAACCCTTTCAGGGTTGATGCCTTACTAGTACGCTTATTGCGTATCCCAGGGTTGTGACATACTAGTAGTGTAAACTCAGTGGCTTCAAATGAAGCGGGGAAAGGGAGGGAAACAGTGGTAGGCCTAGATGTGAGAATGGGCCTGTGTGGTCAGTGTGCGAGGTAGGAAAAGTTTTAGGGACCCAAGTGATGCATTGTGGGGATTGCCATTTTACTATCCGTTGGCTCCACCATGCCTCGCGGTAAGAAACTCCTCCTCTTGGCGATTAGGACACTTATGTTCCTTCCAGTGACAGTTCTAATAAAGATGGAGGAAGTGTCAGTGAAAATGAGTTTCAAGGTTTTGATGAGGTTGTGACTGAAAACTAATGACCATAATACCAGCGATAGTGGGAAAATCCAGTGACCCCTCAACCTTCCACCTCTGGTGCTGGGCCGTCTTGTGCATGGTCTGTGGTATCAGACAAAAGAGGGGGAAACTAGCATTTTCCCATATCCAGGGCTCAGATCGTGAGCAATGGAATGATAGTGATCGTGAATATGGAACTACAAGCTCTTGGTATACAGTTCCTGTAGCGAGAGTGAAGCAGGAATATTCTACCAGTGATGAAGCATCAGCTTACATACGACAGTATATGCGCTCTGGTATATGTGTGCCATGTGCTATTCCAAGGAAGGAGCACATCTCAGGAGTAAATCCCGTGGCTGTACAAAAGGAACACATAGTGAAAATGAAGATGATAGTCGTTGCAGTTGGGATGGAAAATGTGCATTGCATCGATGGGTGGTAGTGGTTGGTGACAGCCAGGAGGCCAGCAGTGGGCCATGCTGCCACCTCGCTGCTGACTCAGCTGAACATACAACAAAGGCCACCATTCCCCACCCACCACCACACCAACCTCCACCAACCACCTTGTCAGTATTCCTGTACCCACCAGCAGACAGCACCTGGGATTGGCAGGAAGCTGCCAATTTTGTTTCCCATCCCCATCACTTATGAAGAGTAAAGTGGAATATGGCCTCTTGTACACTGGGAACCAATGCCACTGAATAGAATGTTTCAAGTTATTCTTAGACAAACCCCCTGATGGAAAATTATTGTCAGGGAAAGCAACAGATACTTCGATTACACCATGACAAACACAATATTTCCACCAAAATCACGTCTAAACAGTGGAAAGAGACAAAACTGTAGTTGAGATGTATCTTTTTGTTTGCAACAATATGCTAATGCCACTATGTGTATAAGCACAGTGTCATTTATATGGTCATCAGACAGCCTGATTGCAACCCAGGTTTCAGTGATATTATACCAGTAAATCAATTTGTGCTCGCTGCTACGTGTTTCACTACTCTGACCAAAACCAGGCCTGACAGAAATGAAGGATTATATAAGAATAAAGATGTGTTTGTGTATCTGAAACAGAAATTCAATATTATTTTTATCCTGTCAGGAAGCTTGTTACTGATGAGTCTGATTCAATCAAGTGAAGCGTCAGTATATACAACGGTATAGATCTGGTAGTGCCACCGTATGCTGTTCCAAAGGGAAGGATACATCTCGAAGTACATCCAGAGGCTAAAGATCAAAAACTTAATCCCAAAAAGTTTTTTCCAGGTGTATTGAAACCGAAAGTTAACATAAGATAGGTCCCATTAAAAATAACTAGGTGGCATCTTCTGCCACAGAGAATGAAATGTGCTTGGATTTTTAAAATAATTATTTTCTCTTGGTTTTTTCACAGGAAGACACAACAATATCTCAGTGATTAATTTTTATAGTGGGCCTGAGAAGAAACAATTTTATGTTACATCACAGTCACTAGTGAAATGGTTATGAAAAATAGACCGACTGAAGCAAAATAAGTACAGGGACCTGATGAGCAATTTTCAAGGGTTCTTAAAGGAGATGAAAAATGGAACTCTAGTGAACCAATTAACTAATGTTTTAATTTATGTCTCTTTCAAACAGGTGTAGTGTCTGATATGTGGAAGCTGGTAATGTAATTCACTATTTTTAAACCTTTCAGGGTCAATTAGGGCCTCTCCTAAACTTGTTTTTCACCTCAGGGTCATAAAAATTTTTCAGGGAAAAAAAAAAAAAAAAAAAAAAAATCTTATGAAACGATGGAGAATCTTTTCCCAATCATAATGAATCCAAAAGTATGAAATTTTATGAAAAACTTACGGAGTATGCTCTCACGAAGTTAGCGGTCTCATCGATACGTGCTGAACACATCAGCCGATTTCACCCACTTTGAGCCCTATTTTCACCAATTATTTCTCAGTGTATAGTCAACAAAAAGATATCTATTTCGGTAGAAATCCTCATTTTTTTTCAATCGAATGAGTACAAGGAAAACACACCATTCACGATTTCAATGTATCAATAAAGTGGTCAGAAAATCGCAATTTGCCAATTTCACAAAATATTCAGAAGATGCCATTTTCCAATAGGGTCCAGAATAAGCAAGGACAGATTTCCTTGGCACTAAAATAACTAATTTCACTGTTCATTATTATGTCCCAGGCCCTCTTACTCGTTTTGCTTCACTTTGAATTTTATTCTCACAAAAGATAGATGATTTACTGTAAAGCAGACTACTGTGTTAGTTGTAGAAATGGTATAAATAAATGTCAGTGCACTTGTGGAGAATATCAGACTCACTAGTGACGTGTACTGGACAACTTGGCATGATCTGTTTTACTTTTGAAAGTTGTAAACAATCGTAACCTTTCTGACTATTTTGAGCTCAATTTTCAGAGGTATTTTCATTATGGAAAAACCATCAAAATCATCTCACATTTCGTAATAGTCTTCCATTCTTATAAAATGAGACCAGGAAAACTAGAATACAAACCATGAATACCATACGAAAAATACAATGCAAAGTCGCTTGTTTTAACCAAAAACACCAGTTTTTTTTTTTTCTCATTATGCACTGTGCGCTGCAAGATTTTTTTTTTACTGTGCACACTGTCCACATAGACCCATTCTTTCATATGTAGGCTACCAGCTTTCTCTCAATAGATTTGAAGGTGATCGATAGATTTAGGCATTCTAGTACGTCGAATAACTCTGGTGCGTAAGCTGTATAGTATGACAGAAACCATGAAAGGGTTAAGCAGGTGCATGTCGTTCCATCAAAATTAACACCAATAAGTCTGACATCAATTGTAGGCAAAATTACTAGGATTATAAGAAGCCATCTGATAAGCATAATCTAATTAATGATACTCAGCAAGTTCACGACGAAGGTAGCCGTTCAAAAGCTTCAGTAAAGCTTTAGGGCTGTTGATCAAATAAAGAATTGAAATTATTTATTTAGATTATTACGTACGGGCTTTTTGATAGAGTTATTGCACCACAGATTGTTAAGAAAAGTGGCAATTCATGGCATTTGGAGGAAAAGTGCTTTCATGGATTGAGTCATGGCTCACTGACAGGAAGCAAAGAGTCCATAAATGGGTTAAATCCGAGAGGGGATCTGTAACAAGTGGCGTTCCACAGGGATCCGTCTTGGACTGTTGTTGTTTATATGTATCAATGATCTTGATGAGGGATTTACTAGTGAAAATGAGCAAATTCGCCGTGACACAAAGTAGGTAGGATAATTGATTCAAATGTAGATATCAGGGAACTTCAGGAGGATTTAGGTGACAAAACCTCAGTACTGGTCAGAATAAGTGGCAGATGCAGTTCAATGTAGGATAAAATTGCAAGGTTCTGAGCTCAGGAAGTGTCCAAGTCATAGCACCTATAAGTTAAATAAAGTAGAACTTTAGCACCATACAGATGGCAAAAAGAAATCTTGGGGGGTTATGATAAGCAATAACCTTAACCCTTCTCAGAGTCCAAGGCCAAAATCTGAAGTGGTGCTCCAAGTGTCAAGAAAATTTTGAAAAAAAAAAAAAAAATTATTTTTTTCGTACAGAATTAAAGAGCATATTTTTGTATAGAAGGTAATAAGGACAAAAAAAAAATTCTGATCAGTTTACCGAGATACAGTGCGAGAAGTTTGTCCAAATTGGACGTGGTGGCCGGCAACATCGACGATTTCCTATACGTGCATTACTCTATTTAGCAGTTTTTGTAGTTATTTTCTCTTCTTTTCCATTTTTTTTTCTTATCCTACTAACATTTGGGGCCTGAGGAGACCAATACTGTATATAATTTATTATATATTATCTCATGTATTGAACACAGTTAACCGCACTAAAGTTTGTTCAATAGTAAATAAATAATGCACGTGTCCAATACACGTCAACTGGTGAGTCAAATATTTTTCACAAAAAAGTGTGCTGATATTAGTTAAACTATTTCTACACTATATGCAGTGTCTGCATAACAAGTAAATTTCTATTTTTGAGAATAAAAATTCAAGTGGAAAGAAATGTAAGAGGGGCATGAGGGACATGATCTAATGAAACAGAGGAATAGTTATTTTAGTGCAGGAATTTTCTGTCTTTTTTATTCGGACCACTATTTGGAAATGGCATCTTTTAGAATTTATGTGTGAAATTGGCAAAATTGCTAATTTCTGACACTTATCGGGATAGTTGAAATTGGTGTAATTGGCTGTGTTTCTTGTACTCATTGGATAGAAAAAAATGGAGTTCTAGCCCAGAGAAATAGCAAACATTGAACTAAAGAATCTTTTCAGGAGTCAAAAAATGTGAAAAGAACTAAAAGCCATAAATGAAATTGAAGAAACCCAAAAGGATTGCTTTTTATTATGACCAAATCAAAGTATGGAACAAAATCAGTATTGTGCTCTACTTAACCCTTTTTCAGGGTCAAAAAGGCCCAAATCATGGAGTCACGCACACAGTGTCCAAGAATTTTCAAAAAAAAATTTTTTTATTTTTTCTTAGGAAATCGTAGGAGAATCTTTTTGTGAAGGTAATATAAACAAAAAAGTACGGAATTTGTGGAATATTGACGAAATTATGCTCTCACGATTTTGATGTGTCTGCGATATTTACGAATCGGCGATTTTGCGACTTTGACTCCCATTTTAGGCCCAATTACATTATTCCAATCAACCAAATTTTTAGCTATTTCACTAGTCATTACTTCTATTCTATCGATTGAGCACATGAAATCGCCAAATAACTGTTTCAACTACAAAATAAAGTGGATCAGAAATTGTTAATTTGGGCCATTTAACACAAAGTTTAAATATTCCAATTTCAAAATAGGGGATCCAGAATTGAACAATGTAGCATTCCTGGCATCAACTAACAATTTCCTCTGTTTCATTAGTTATTGTTTTGAGGCTTTACAAATAAATTCCATTTTGATTTTTTATTCAACATAATCGAATTCTTATTCACACCAAAAAAATAGAAGATTTTACTGTTATGCAAATACTGTAATAATGTATAAATATTCATCACCATATTGTGACATGTATATTAGACCCACCAGCGGACGTGTATTAGGACGTTGGATGAGCGTCGTTTGTTTACTCTGTGAAGATCGGCAAAAAGATTTATACATTTCTGCTACTTTGAGCTTCAGTTTCAAGCCATTTCCGTGCCAAAACCAATCAAAGTCATCTCTATTTCTGTAAAATATGTCTTCCATTCATTATCAAATGAGACCAAGAATCGCAAATACAACTATAAAAAACATACGAAAAAAACACTGCAAAGTTGCTGTTTTAATCGAAAAATCATGATTTAATTTTTTTTCTCTCATTATACACAGTGTGCTGCAGGATCTGTTTTATGTGGTGCACTATACCACATAGATGTTTCTTATATCTAGGCCCATGTACACTCACAGTTTATCAGGAGTGAGCTGAGCTCAGTGGCATAGATTCGGTTTTGGACCCTGAACGTATTAAAGCCGTAGCTGTCTACGGGACGGACCCTGAAAGGGTTAAATGGGATGGGTCCTACACAGATGACAGCAAAGAAATGAGTGAGCTAAAGTCCCAATACGACTCGCTTTTTAGTGAGTCGCCAACCAGGACTGAGAGTTGTTGAGACCTCAAATGAATTTTTTATGAGGGAAAGATAGACTGAATGTGGTGAACACACCTATTCTGATATATCCTGATGCCAATATGACTTTGAATAAGGCGATAAATGACATGCCCATGCACTCTGTCGCAGGCCCAGACTCATGAACTTAGTGTTCATTAAGAACTGCAAGAAGCCCCGATCACATGCTTTGTTAAGGGTTTAAAGATTAAGCTCTACAATTTACAAAGTTCTAAAGCTGGTGAGCTAGTATTATTATTATATTATTCATAATAATGTGTTAAACCTGTAGGAGATATACAGCACCTTGGGGAATAGGATGAAGTGAGGCTTGATCAAATGAAGATCTGGTTATTCCTTGAATCAAGGAACCTACCTTGAGGGAAGTAATACCTAGTAGCACCAGTAGACCCTTGGGAAGTATTAAATTTTAAAAAATAGGCTGACTGAATTGAATTCTCTTTATCAAACATTATAATTATCACTTCATTTAAGTCTGTTCTTCACATTCAATTTCTCACATAAGAATATTAAAAGCATTTCTCAGTCTCATTTAACACATTACTCATTTAATTTTCATCAATTTTCATCTTTTACTGTCTCATAAACCCGCTAGATAACAGGGATATCTTGCTACTCCTACTTACCACTTTGGTCACACTTCACAGACATGCATGCCAAATATATATATATATACATAACATCTAGGTTTTTCTCCTTTTCTAAATAGCACTTGTTCCTCTTTATTTCTTCTATTGTCCATGGGGAAGTGGAAAAGAATCTTTCCTCCGTAAGCCATGCGTGTCGCATGAGGCGACTAAAATGCTGGGAGCAATGGGCTAGTAACCCCTTCTCCTGTAGACATTTACTAAAAAGAGAAGAAGAAAAACTTTATAAAACTGGAATGCTTAAATGTTGTCGTGGATGTAGTGCGGATGACAAGAAAACAGATTGATTGCTGATGTTATGAAATGAATAAGAAGTTGGATGACCTGGCCCTAAGCGAAACAAAGCTGAAGGGGTTAGGGGAGGTTTTCGGTGGGGGAAATAAATGGGAATTAAATCTGGAGTATTCTGAGAGAGAGTTAGAGCAAAGGAAGGGTAGCAAGTAATGTTGAATGCATCAGTATGGAAGGAGAAAAGAGAATATGAATGTGTAAATTCAGAATTATGTGGATTAAAGTAAAGGTTGGATGCGAGAAGAGAAGTGGGTCATTAATAAGCGTGTTGCCACCTGGAGGGAAGAGAGGAATGCAGAGGAGAGAGGAGGAGGATTTTGGGAGATGTTAATGAATGTTATAGGAGCTTTGAACCAGTGAGAGAGTAATTGTGGTAGGGGACCTGAATGCTTAAAGAAAAATGGGGAGAAACTTTTAGAGAGGGTGTGGTAGGTAAGTTTGGAGGTGCTAGGTGTAAACGATAATGGGAGCCCTTTGATGAACTTTGCATAGAAAGGGCTTGTTATAGGTAATACATATTTTAGAAAGAAGGTACATAGTATACAAGATTGATGTATGGCGAAATGACAGTAGTTTGTTGGATTATGTATTCGGGGCTTTTTAATTTTCCCTATTATTAACTGCCCCAAAAATCCTCTCGAACCCCACTCATCTCTCACTCTTTCTCTGTCTCTCTTTCTCTCTCTCTTTTCTCTCTTTTCTGTCTTTTTTTTTTTTACACAGGGTTTGACAAGGTTAAGGATCCCTAGCTTTTTGACAGCTATATTACAGGTTAAGGATTCCAAACCCTTTATTGGCAAGCTAAGAGTGTTACCTACATCAGCTCATTTGAAAGCATTTTTATTGTTATGAGACATACAATTACGGAACAGGATGAAGTTGGAGCCATCTGTGGGCCAGCATTTTCATTTGATCAACTGACTTTATCTCGTTGAATCATTATGCTGTACGAATGTGTTCCATACTTGAGTCATCCTGGGTATGTATGATCTCAGATGGAGTGATGTTCTGGAGAAGGGTACAAACAGAGTGAAGTTGCTGCTTTCTGCCCTCTTGTGGCATAAAAGCTTGTTTCAGCTGTCCTCGAAGTGGATCCAAGTGTGGTATTTTGACATATTGGCCTTGTACATAACAGTAGGCCCAAACCCACATCCCTCCTATGTTGAAGGCTCTGCTGAAATGACAGATCTATCCATGATGGGTCCAGGCGAGAGATGAGACGTCTTGCTCTGTTCTCTACTCTGTCAAGCAGTCGCAGATGAGAGGGGGGGCAGGAAAACCCAAGAAAGTGGAGCATACTAAAAAGGTGTGAGCGTACTTGTGCCTCGTACAGGATCTTGCAACCCCTACTGTCAAGCAGATGCGAGAAAAGGGCGAAGTGCTGTAAGCTTCCTGGCTGCCTTGTTTGCAAGATTTACAACTGGTTCTTCATGGTAAGTTTGGAGTCAAATTTCACCCAAGGATATCAACTTCTTCTCCAGGAGCCAACATCCTCATCCTCTGTCTCTCTTTCTGTCTCTCTTTCTCTGTCTCTCTTTCTCTGTCTTTTCTGTCCCCTCTTTCTCTGTCTCTCTTTCTCTTTATTTCTCTTTCTATTTTCTCTCTCCCCTCTCTGTCTCTCTCTTCCCAAAAAATAAGAAGGTGCTCAAGTGGCAGCATTTTAATGAAGGGGAAGAGTTGAGCAAAACTGCAGGTCATACTAGACACTGTCAAGAAAAGAAGAGCTCCCTAAATTTTATTTTTTTTTTACATTACAGTGGACCCTCCACCTTTCAGCGGCTGCGACTTTCGTAAAAATCTGACTTTCAGCGAAGTTTTTCGGTAAAATTTTAGCCTCACTCGATGTGTATGATACTAAAGCAGCAGGTATCGATAAAGGCTATAGTGCCAGCCAGCGATAAAGAGTAGCATTAACAGTGTAGCAAGTAAGTTAAGCAATTAAGCGATAGAAAAACGGCAAAAAGTAACTCTCCAACATTGTTGGGGGTGTATAGGGCCACAGAACATATGCTGCCCTGCTATCTTCCACCACCCTAAACTCTGCCAGCATTCCTCCAAAAACTAATTAACCCTTTCAGGGTTGATGCCGTACTAGTAAAAGCTTATGCGCCAGGGTTGGTGACATACTAGTACGTGTAAAACTCCAGTGGCTTTTAAATGAAGCGGGAAACAGCTGGTAGGCCTAGATGTGAGAATGGCCGTGTGGTCAGTGTGCGAGGTAGGAAAGTTTAGGGGACCCAGTGATGCATTGTGGGGATGCCATTTTAGTATACGTTGCTCACCATGCCCCGCGGTAAGAAACTCCTCACTCCTTGGCGAATTAGGACACTTTGGGTTTCCCCAGTGACAGTTCTAATAAAGAGGAAATGTCAGTGAAAAATGAGTTTTAAGGTTTTTGATGAGTTGTGACTGAAACTAATGACCTTTAATACCAGCATTTGTGAGGAAAATCCAGATGACCCTCAACCTTCCACCTCTGGTGCTGGGCCGTCTTGTTCATGTTCAGTTGTATCAGAACAAAAGAGGAAAACTCGCATTTTTTTCCCCTATCCAGGGCTCAGATGTGAGCAATGGTGATGATAGTGATAGTGAATATGAACTACAAGCTCTTGTAAACAGTTCCTGTAGCGAGAGTGAAGCAGAATATTCTCCAGTGAAGCAACAGTACATACGACAGTATATGCGCTCTGGTAGTGTGCCATGTGCTATTCCCAAAGGGGAAAGGAGCACATCTCGGGGTACTTTCCCCTGGCTGTACAACAGGAACAACTAGTGAAAATGAAGATGAAGTGTTGCAATTGGGATGGAAAATGTGCATGCATCTGATGGTGGAGTGTGGTTTCCAGCTGAGGCACCAGCAGTGGGCCATGCTGCCACCCACGCTGCTGACTCAGCTGAACTACAACAAAGGCCACCATTCCCCACCCACCCACCACACCAACCTCCACAACCACCTGTCAGTATCCAGTACCCACCAGCAGACAGCACCTGGGATTGGCAGGAAGCTGCCAATTTTGTTCCCAATCCCCATCACTTGATGAAAGTCAAAGTGGAATATGGCCATCTTGTACACTTGGGAACAATGCCACTGAACTAGAATGTTTCAAGTTATTCTTAGACAAACCCCTGATGGAAATTATTGTCAGGGAAAGCAACAGATACTTCGATTACACCATGACAAACACAATACTTTCACCAAAATCACGTCTACACCAGTGGAAAGAGACAACTGTAGTTGAGATGTATCTTTTGTTTGCCACAATAATGCTAATGCCACATGTGTATAAGCACAGTGTCATTTCATACTGGTCAACAGACAGCCTGATTGCAACCCCAGGTTTCAGTGATATTATACCAGTAAATCAATTTGTGCTGCTGCTACGTGTTTCACTTCTCAGACAAAACCAGGCCTGACAGAAATGACAGGTTATATAAGAATAAGAATGTGTTTGTGTATCTGAAACAGAAATTCAATATGTATTTTTATCCCTTCAGGAAGCTTGTTACTGATGAGTCTGATTCATCAAGTGAAGCGTCAGTATATACAACGGTATATGCACTCTGGTAGTGCACCGTATGCTATTCCAAAGGGAAGGAGTACATCTCGAAGTACATCCAGAGGCTAAAGATTCAAAAACTAACCCAAAAGTTTTTTCCAGGTGTATAGAACAAAAGTTAGACATAAGATAGGTCCCATTAAAAATAACTATGGGCATCTTACTGGCACAGAGAATGAAATGTGCTTGATTTTAAATAATTATTTTCTCTTGGTTTTTACACAGGAAGACACAAACAATATCTCAGTGATTAATTTTTATAGTGGGCCTGAAGAAGATAAATTATGTAACATCACAGTCACTAGTGAAATGGTTATGAAACAAATAAGACCGATGAAGCAAATTTAAATCACAGGACCTGATGAGCCCAAATTTTTAAGGGTTCTTAAGGAATGCAAAATGGAACTCTGTGAACAATTAACTAATGTTTTTAATTTATCTCTTCAAACAGGTGTAGTGTCTGATATGTGGAAGCTGGCTAATGTAATTCCTATTTTTAACCCTTTCAGGGTCAATAGGGCCTCTCCTAAACTTGTTCTCAGGGTCAAAAATTTTTCAGGAAAAAAAAAAAAAAAAAAAAAAAATCTTATGAAACGATGGAGAATCTTTTCCCAATCATAATGACACCAAAAGTATGAAATTTTATGAAAAACTTACGGAGTTATGCTCTCACGAAGTTAGCAGTCTCATCGATGTTAACACATCAGCGATTTCACCCACTTTGAGCCCTATTTTCAGCCAATTTCAGTGTACTAGTCAACAAAAATCATATCTATTTCGGTAGAACTCCATTTTTTCAATCGAATGAGTACAAGAAACCACCCATTCACCGATTTCAAGTATCCAATAAAGTGGTCAGAAATTCGCAATTTTGCCAATTTCACACAAATTTCAGAAGATGCCAATTTCCAAATAGGGTCCAGAATAAGCAAGACAGATATTCTTGGCACTAAAATAACAATTTCACTGTTCATTATTCATGTCCCCAGGCCCCTCTTACATCTGTTTTGCTTTCCACTTTGAATTTTTATTCTCACAAAATATAGAAGATTTACTGTAAAGCAGACTACTGTGTTAGTGTAGAAATGGTATAAATAATGTCAGTGCACTTGTGGAAGAATATCAGACTCACTAGTTGACGTGTACTGGACACTTGGCATGATCTGTTTACTTTTGAAATTTGGTAAAAATCGAACATTTCTGCTATTTTGAGCTCAATTTCAAGGTACTTTTCATTATGAAACCAATCAAATCATCTCAATTTTCCTGTAATATTTTCCCATTCTTTTTAAAATGAGACCGGGAAAAACCTAGAATAAAACCCAAAAATACCATACAAAAATTACAAGGGAAAAGTGCTTTTTTAAACCCAAAAAACATTTTTTTTTTTTTTCTCTTTAAAATTGAAACTGTGCGCTGAAAAGGATTTTTTTTTTTTAAGGTGACGGGGGACCCATAAAACCCCATTTTTGTCATATGTGGGCTACCAGCTTTCTCTCACTAGATTTGAAGGTGATAAAATTTTGGGCATTCTATTTCGTCAAAAAAACTTGGTGCGTAAGCTTTTACTGTATGACAAAAACCCCGGGAAAGGGTTTTAATGCAGGTTTCCCTTGTCGTTACCATAAAAATTACCCCCAAAAAAGGTCTAAACCCAATTGTGGAAAATTTAAATAGAGATTATAAGAACCTTTGGGGGATAAGCAAAATCTAATTAATGATACTCAGCAGGATTAAGAGGGCCCTTTCAAAAGTTTCAATTAAAGCTTTAGAGGCTGTTGACCCAAAATTTAAAAAATTTGATATTTTTTTTTTGTTATAGTAAGGCTTTTGTTTAGAGTTTTTGCACAAAAGATTTTTTTAAAAAAAAGTGGCAAATTCATGGCATTGGGGGAAAAAAAAGTGCTTTCAGGGGGATTGATTTCTGGCTCACGGACAGGAAGAAAAGAGTCCTTTTAAAAGGGGTTTTTAAAAACCCGAGGGGGGTCTGTAACAAGTGGCGTTCCACAGGGATCAGTCTTGGGACGGGTTGTTGTTTATATGTATCAATGATCTTGATGAGGGAAATTTTTACTAGTGAAATGAGAAAAATTCGCCGATGACCAAAGATGGGTAGGATAATTGATTCAAAGTGGGATCGGGGTCTTCAGGGGGGGAAATTAGACAAATCGGTACCTGGTAAAAAAAGTGGCAGTTTGCTTTTTCAATTTAGAAAAAATGCAAGGTTTGAAGCTGGGAAAGGTCCATGGGCCTAGCACCTATAATTTAAAATTTTAAATTTGAAATTGGGCCTACAGATTGAAAAAAGACTTGGGGGTTATGATAAGCAAAAACCCTTAACCCTTTCAGGTCCGGGGGCCCAAAAATCTGAAGTGGTGCCCCATTTGCCCAAGAAATTTTGAAAAAAAAAAAAAAATTATTTTTTCTTCAAAATTTAAAAGAGCTATTTTTGGGGAAGGGGAAATTTAAAAAAAAAAAAAAAAATTTCGATCAGTATTTTCCGAAAATACAGTCCCGGGAAAAAAGTTTGTCCAAATTGACGGGGGGTGGCGGAAAACATCGACGATTTCCTTTTAACTTTGTTTATTTCTTTTTAAAAAGTTTTTGTAGTTTTTTCTTTTCTTTTCCATTTTTTTTTTTTTACTAACTTTTGGGGGCCTGAGGGGACCAATATTTTATATAAGGGAAAATTTTAAAATCCCCATGTTTGAAACAAAACCCGCACTAAAGTTATCATATTATTGTTTCCCCACTTTTTGTTTATTCCCAATAAAATTGCAAAAATTTTGTATTATAATGTTCTATCATATATTTACTATTTACAATAAATGGACATGGCTTTGAACTGCTGGAGTTTTGTGGAACTCCTTGAAAAAAGGGGGGCCCCATGCCCCGGGGGGCACCTTACTTTCCTCACAATTAACCGAGTTTTTCTTTGGTTTTTGTTGCGGGCGTTTTTTTTGGGTCCCACAGCGATGATCTTTTTCCCAGGAAAATTTTTTCTTCTGACTTGAAGGAAGCTTTTTTATAAAATTTGATCACCCCCCCTCCTAAAAACGCTTGGGTAAAACCCTGGGGGAAATTTCAAAGGCCCATGTTGTATAGCGGGTTTGGGTTCCCGGGTTTACTTCATTATGAGTTGTCTGACAAAAAAACAAAATTCACCACACGGTGGTCTGTTGAAAGTCTTTTTTTTGGTACATATTATATGAAAATTGAGCTTTAAAAATGTCCTTGAGAGGGAAGAAAAGTTTTAGGGACCAATGTAACTTTTACGAACACAATAAAAACAAAAAAAAATCGGGAAATTTTCACATTTGTAAACCCAAGGAATTTTTTTGTGTATAATTTAATCACTGTCACTGGTTTTTTTTGAATCGTTCATTAGTCACTCGATTTTTAAAATTTGCCCCTGTTTGTATTTAAATTTCGGTGAATGGTTGTCAACAATGTGAAAACCTCGGGTTTTTTCATGCCACCGTTTAAAGCCCCTGTGTCATTTGGCAGCAAAAACCCCGCACGTCATCACCCCGGCACCTGGTTTAGCCTGGGCAATGGGTTTTCGATTAGAACGCACTCCTTTCCCCCACACATTTTGGGTTGTTTCCCCGCCCAAAAAAACCCCTGAGTAATGGGCTTGTTTTACCAGTTATCGGTTTTTATAATGGGATGCCCCCTTTCCCAAAATAAGGGTTTCCATTCAAAACTTTCACTAGTCACCTGAATACCCCAAAAACATCTTTTATCTTTCCCCCCCCCGTTTTTTCATCCCGTGCATAAACAATATCCAAAAAAAGAGGCCATGTCACAGTCCCCAGGTTTCAAACCCGTTTTTACCAAAAACGGTTTTCCTTTTTGTCCCGGGTTTTTAAATGCTTTTGAAGACGGGCTACCTTTTTTAACATAATCAAAGGGCTCGTCAATTACGGGGTTCTTTAATGGATAAAAGTATTACTGGAAATTTTGCTTGAAAATGTATTTTAAAAAAATTTTTTAAAATTTTTAAAACCTGTAAATCTGTCAGCCCTGGTTTTGTGAGAAGTGAACATACGTAAAAAGTAAAATTTAAACCCGTTTTTTGGGTGAATTTTACTGAAAAACCGGGGGGGTTTTAAATTAGCCCAATTGTGGCCCGTATGCCCCTTTTTATTATGGTTTAGGGCACGAGGCATAAGATTTTTTGTTGCAAAAAGGGAAAATACATTTCTGCAAACAAATTGTCTCCTTTTCCCCCTGTTTTAGTCTTGGGTGTGGTGTATTATGTATTTGCCATGGGTTTTTTTTAAAATTTCTTATTACTTTCCCCGACAATGTTTCCATCAAGGGTGGGCGAAGGGAAAAATTAAAAAAATTTTCCCGTTTTTTTGGCCGGGGGTTTTAAAAAGGGGGCAAGTAGGTAGAATTCCCCTTTGAGAGTTATCAAAGTGGTGGGGCTTGGGAAAAAAATTGGGGGTTTTTCTGCCAAACCCCGATTCGGTTTGCTGGGGATTTCGGGAAAACATAGGGTGGTTGTGCGGGTGGATGTGGTTTTTGGTGGGTGGTGGCTGACGCTCCCTTTTGTCCTTGAACAGAGGAGTCAGCAGCGGGGGGTCCAGCTGGGCTGGTTTAGTCACGCATGGCGGTTTCCACTACTATCACCCCTACCAATTGTGATGCCTGTGGTCTATCCATGCCCAAATTTTAGCCACATCATCGTCACTATCACTATTAAACCTGGTGTAGGGCCACGGGATGTACTCCGTCCCCTGGGCACAGCATTGGGTTCAAAACCCGAGCGCATGCGGAGGGTGTACATACCCACGCTTCACGGGGGGAATATGATTCCTCACTATCAATACTCGAATGATCGTCAAAAGCAAAAAAATTTTCCCAAACCACGCACTTTATTTTTTTATTTATTTATTTATTTTTTTTTAAATTTTAAAATTTTTAAAACACCCGTACCCGAGGGGACAACAAATCAGGTAAAAGGCCCGTATGCCAAAACCCCTTATACTATGCATAGCATTACGGGCCCGGGCCCTTTAAAATTTAAATTAGTTTAAATAAGCAAAAGATGAAAACAGTGATAAAACATTAATGTAAACGGTTATATTAAAACACAAGTGTTATTACAAAGGGCAGGGTTTTTTTGGTTTTATGCATTGTTTTTACATTCAGTAGAATGGAGTATTTTTAGGTAGTGTATTTTAAAAAAAAATAAAGTTAGGGTTGGGGGTTTTAGGGTTTTAACCTTTATTTTGAAAATTTTAAATTTTGAGGGGAAACATTTAAGATATACAATTTATAAGGGTTTGGGTTTTTCAGTATTTATTTGGTTTTTGGGGTGGAAGTGATCTTTTGGGAAGAGACTTGTTTATAAACAAACATCATCATCTTTATTTGAAGTCAGGGGGCCTGGCCACACAAAAAAATAGTTTTTTTTGCGTTTAGGGGCAATGCCAAATGAGGAAAGTGCCCACACCAGAGGTTGAAGGTTGGGATGTCAGGGTTTTTTGATTTTATCAAAAATTTTCCCGGTCATTCCTTTCGGTCATAACTTTATCAAAGCCAAGAAATTGTCTTCATTTCCACTTCCTCAGTGTCAGAATATCGTAGGAAGGGGGAGGGCCCAAATTTCCGTGGAAGGGGCTGACTTGCGCGAGGCCTTTGGGGAAAAAAGTAAATGGGGTCGGCGTTTCCCCCCAATGCTATGTGGGCGCCTAGATTTTTTGTTTATGGCGCACACCCCCACGCAGACCCGTTCTCTAAATGTAGGGGCCCATGTGCACTTTTTTCGCTAAATTTGCGGGTAGAATTTTGGCATAGATCTCAGTTTTGGAAAACTCAACGTGAAGGGCCCTAGTTTTTTCGTGACGGAACCCCGGGAAAAGGGTTTTTAAAACCCCGACAGCAATGCCTAAGTGTATGTAATAAGGCAAAAGATTACTGGGATTTATATCAAGAAGTGTAAGCAACAGAAGTTCAGAGGTTATATTACAGATTTATACATCATTAGTAAGGCCTCGCCTTGATTATGCAGCTCAGTTTGGTCTCCATATTACAGAATGGACACAAATTTGTTAGAAAACATTCAGCGTAGAATGACTTATGACTTAGAAATCTTCCTTATGAAGAAAGAAAGAAGACCCTTAACCTTTTGACTGTCGCAAGCCCCTTTCTGAAACTGTCATTCTATGTCGATAAATTTTTGGAAAAAAATAAAAAATTATATTTTCTCATGATATGATATTTGAATCTTTTCCCAACGGTAATGACACCTAAAGTACGAAATTTGGTCGAAAACTCACGGAATTATGCTCCCGCAGAGTTAGTCTCGGCGACATACGCATCGACAATTTCGCCAACTTTGAGCCCCGTTTTTGGCCAATTCTGTTGTTCCCGTTGACCAAACTCATATCTATTTCTTTAGAACTCCATTTTTTCTATCAGTTGAATACAAGAAACCACCCATTTACCGATTTGAACTACCCAATAAAGTGGTCAGAAATTGGCAATTTGGCCAATTTCACGCAAATTAAAAAAGTTGTCAATTTCAAAATAGGGTCAAGAATAAACAGTGTAGACATTCTTGGCACTAAAACAGCATATCCTCTGTTCATCAGTCATGTCTCTAGGCCCTCTTATATTACTATTGCTTTCTATTTTGATTTTTTATTCACACAAAAAAATACAAAATTTACTGTTATGCAGACTACTGCATTATTGTAAAAATGGTATAAATAATATCAGTGCACTAGTGAAAGAATATTACATTCCCCAGGTTGAAGTGTATTGGATGTGTGGTGTGATTTGCTTACTCCTGAACATTGGTAAAAATCGAACATGTCTTCTACGTTGAGCTCAATTTCAAGGTCGTTTTCATCATTAAACTAATCAAAATCATCTCTATTTCTGTAATATGTTTTCCATTTTATCACATGAGACCATGAAAAATGAGAATACAACGATAAATAATATATGAAAATACACCTCAAAGTCAGTGTTTTACTCCAAAAAAAAACGGTCCATTTTTTTTTTCTCATTACGCACTGCGTGCTGCAGAATTTTTTTTATGTGGTGCACATTGACCACACACACCCATTCTCTCACATGTGGGCCTACCAGCTTTCTTTCGCTTGATTTGAAGGCGCTAGAATTTACGCGTATAAATACGTCAGAAACAGTGGCGCGACCAAAACAGTCAAAGGGTTAAATTACATTCACTTGTTAGACGAAGATTAAGGGAGACATGATCGAAGTGTATAAGTGGAAGATGGATATCAATAAAGATATAAATAAGGTCTTGAGGATATCTCTCCAAGAGAGAACCCGCAGTAATGGATTCAAATTAGACAAATTTAGATTAAGAAAGGATGTAGGAAAGTATTGGTTTGGAAAATAGGGTAGTTGATAGTGGAACAGTCTACCTAGTTGGGTTATTGAGGCTAAAACCTTGGGTACTTTGAAATTTAGGTTGGATAAATACATGCGAGAGGGGCTGGGTGTGAGTGGGACTTGCATATGAGTGGAAAGAGTCATCAGAGCTTATTTCTTGGGTGGCACTGAAAATAGGGTTGGGCAAATGTTTTCTTAGTGGGATGGATTGTGAAGGACTTGCCTAGTATGGGCCAACAGGCCTGCTGCAGTGTTCCTCTTTTATGTTCTTATGTTCAAAGGAAGACTGTCATTCAAGCAGTATATACCAAACAAGAGTAAACGCTTTGGTATAAGTTTTTTTGCGCTTTGTGATTGCTACAGTGGTCTTCTAATGGTTTAAAATTTTGTGTACACTGGAAAAAAGTAATGCATTGCGAGATACCAAAAAGTTACTTGGTATCTCTGGTGTGTAGTTAGAACAAATGATGAAACCATATCTTGCTAAGGGGCATATATTATATATGTTTAGCTAGTACACAAGCCCCATACTCAGTGAATTCTTGCGAGTGAACATGACAGAGGCGTGTGGCACAGTGCATGGAAATTGTAAACATATCCCCAGTTCAACGCTGGCACTCGTAGAGGTGGGGGTGAAGGCGTTTCCTGCCAATCACATAAGAACATAAGAAAGAAGGAACACTGCAACAGGCCTACTAAACCCAAATGCAAAGCGGGTTTCCATCCCACCCTCCCACCCTAGAAAAATGACCACCTAGTCAGGTCACTTCCACTAGAGAAAAGGAGCACAGCCCATACCTGGTAGCCTAAGCTAGTCAGGTCCACTCACAGCCACTAAATGTATATTTTTTTTTTTATCACATGGCCGATTCCCACCAAGGCAGAGTGGCCCAAAAAAAAGAAAAACTTTCACCATCATTCACTCCATCATGTTCTTCCCAAAAGGGTGCTTTACACTACAGTTTTTAAACTGCAACATTAACACCCTCCTTCAGAGTGCGGCACTGTACTTCCCATCTCCAGGACTAAAGTCCAGCCTGCCAGTTTCCCTGAACCCCCTTCATAAATGTTACTTTGCTCACACCCCAACAGCACGTCAAGTATTAAAAACCATTTGTCTCCATTCACTCCTATTAAACACGTCATGCATGCCTACTGGAAGTCCAGCCCCTCGCACACAAAACCTCCTTTACCCCCCCCCTCCAACCCTTTCTAGGCCGACCCCTTTCCCCACCTTCCCTTCCACTACAGGGCTGATACACTCTTGAAGTCGTTCTGTTTTGCTCCATTCTCTCTACATGTACGAACCACCTCAACAACCCTTCCTCAGCCCTCTGGACAACAGTTTGGTAAACCCGCACATCCTCCTAACTTCCAAAACTACGAATTCTCTGCATTATATTACACTACACATTGCCCTCAGACATGACATCTCCCTTGCCTCCAGCCTTCTCCTCGCTGCAACATTCATCACCCCTGCTTCACACCACATAAGAGCGTTGGGGAAAAAATATACACTCATTACATTCCCTCTTTGCCCCAAGGAAAAGTTCTTTGTCTCCACAGACTCCTAAGTGCCCCCACTCACCCTTTTCCCCCCATCAATTCTTGATTCACCTCATCTTTTCATAGACCCATCCCCTGACAGTCACTCCCAAAATCTGAATACATTCACCTCCTCCATACTTCTCCCTCCCAAACTGATATCCAATCTTTAATCACCTAAACTTTTTGTTATCCTCATTACCTTACTCTTTCCTGTATTCACTTTTAATTTTCTTCTTTTGCACACCCTACCAAAATCATCCACCAATCTCTGCAGCTTCTCTTAGAATCTCCCAAGAGCACAGTGTCATCAGCAAAGAGCAACTGTGACAACTCCCACTTTATGTGTGATTCTTTATCTTTTAACTCCACGCCTTTGCCAGACCCTCACATTTACTTCTCTTACAACCCCATCTATAAATATATTAAACAACCACAGTTGACATTACACATCCTTGGGCTAAGGCCCATTTTACTGGGAAATAATTTCCCCCTTTCCTACATACTCTAACTTGAGCCTCACTATCCTCGTTAAAAACTCTCACTGCTTTCAGTAACCAACCTCCTACACCAAAACACCTGCAAATCTGCCACATTGCCCCCCTATCCACCCTGTCATAGCCTTTTCCAAAAACCATAAATGCCACAAAGACCTCTTTAGCCTTATCTTTAAAAACTGCTCACTTATATGTTTCACTGTAAACACCTGGTCCACAATCCCCCACCTTTCCTAAAGCCTCCTTTTTCATCTGCTATCCTATTTCCGTCTTACTCTTAATTCTTTTTAATAATAACTCTTACCATACACTTTACCAGGTATACTCAACAGACTTATCCCCTATAATTTTTGCACTCTCTTTTGTCCCCTTTGCCTTTATAAAAAAGGGAACAAATGCATGCTCTCTGCCAATCCATGGAAACCTTCCCTCTTCCATACATTTTTTAAAATAATTGCCCCAAACCCAAAAAAAACCCTTTTATCCCCCCCTTTTTTTAAACATTTCTATCTTTATCCCTTCAATCCCGGTTTGCCTTACCCCTTTCATTTTACCTACTGCCTCACAAATTTCCCCCAACTCAAATTTGATCTTCCCCCACTCCTAAAATTTTTGTTATTCCTCCTTCCCCTTTACAAAAATTTCACAGCTTCCCTATTTCATCAACATTTAACATTCTAAAAATTTTCCCTTTTCCATTTCCCTCCCTCTAACTCCCCCCTTTAAAAAACTCTCCTTCCCTTTTTTTAAACTGCCCAAACCATTTGTTCTCTAGGTTTTTTTAAATTTTTGTTAATCTCACCCCAAAAAACTTTTTCTTTTTTTTCAACAAAATTTGTTGATAAAAATTCTCACCCACTCTCTCATTTGCTCTTTTTTACTTTGCTTCAAAACTTTTAAACCCTTCTCTCTTTTTCTCCATATCTCCCCCTCCTTGCATCACTTTACTTTGTAAAAACTTTTTCATATGCAAATTTTTTTCTCCCTTACTATCTCTTTACATCTTTCATTCCCCCAACCGCCCCTTTTCCCCTCCTGCCCCCATTTTTCCTGAACCACAAACTTCTGCTAAAACATCTAACACTACTTTTTTAAACCCTTTAACCCATACCTCTTCGCCCCCATTGCCTATGCTCTCATTACCCCATTTTATCCTCCAAATAGCTGTTTATTTCTTCCCCTAACGGGCCTCTCTTTTAGTTTTTAAACCTTTACCTCTCCCCTTCCCTGATGCTTCTTTCTCCTTTTTTACCCCATCTACCTTTTACTTTTCGTGTAGCTAAAAACTAAAAAGGTATTGATATATCTGGGGGCCCCTCTATAAACATTTTACACCCTAAAAGTCTACTCAACATTTCTTTTATTTTCCCAAATTTACATAATCCAACAAATACTGTCTTTTTCGCCCTAATCATATCGTTTTATACTTTTTACCCTTTCTTTTTTTTTAAAATATGTTTTAACCAAATAAAAACCCCTTTCTATTAAAAGTTCAATAAAGGGGCCCCCATTATCATTTACCCCTTTGGCCCCCCAAAATTTAAAAATACCACACCCTCCAAAAAATTTTCTCCTACTTTCTTTAAAGGGCCCCCTCCCAACAATTACTCTCTCACTTGGTTAAAAGGGCCCCCTATTTTCCCATTAACTTTTCTCCCAAAATTCTCTCCCCTCCCCTTTCTGCTTCCCTCTCTTCTCCGGTGCTTTACACGCTTTTTTTGCCCCACTTCTCGCATCCAACCTTTACTTTAATCCACAAAATTTCTTGAATTTAAAAATTCATATTTTTTCTTTTCTCCTTCCAAAAAGACATTTAACATTACTCCCTCCCCTTTCCCTTTGCTCTAACTCTCTCAGTTTCTCCAGATTTAATCCCATTTTTTCCCCCCATGAAACTCCCCCTCCCCCTTAAGTTTTTGGTTTCCCCTTAGGGCCGGGACATCCAACTTTTTTTTCATTATAACACCCAGCAATCATCTGTTTCTTGTATCCGCATTTCCCCAAGCACTTTTAAAGGGCAACCCAGTTTTATAAAGTTTTTCTTCTTCTCTTTTTTAGTAATTGTTTTAAAAGGGGGAAGGGGTTACTAGCCCATTGCTCCCCGGATTTTAGTCGCCTCATACGACACGCAGGCTTACGGAGGGAAAAATTCTTTTCCCCTTCCCCATGGACAATAAAAAGAAATAAAAAAAAACAAAAGCTTTTTTGAAAAAAAGGGGAAAAAAAATAGAAGTATGTATATATATATTTTTGCATGTGCGTGGGCTATGAAAAAGGGGGACCAAAGTGTAAGTGAGTAGCAAGATATCCCTGTTTTCTTGCGTGTTTATGAACAGAAAAAAAAAACCCGCAATTCCTACCATCATGCAAAAAAAGTTACAGGTTTTTTTTTCCGTATCTGGCAGGGGGGGTGTACTTCCCTGGGGGGGGTTTTCTGTTACTAAACCCACTACCCATAACCTTTTATTTTTATTATGTATTATTATTATTATGTATTAAATTTTTATTATGATTATTAATTTTGTATTTTTGTTTTTATTACGTATTCTTCCTTTTTCCCCCCTCCTCCTCCTCCTCCTCCTTCTTTCCCCCTCCTCCCTCCTCCTCCTCCTCTTTTTTCCCCTCCCTCCTTTTTCTTCCCTTCCCCCTCCCCCCTCCTTCCTCTCCCCCTTTCCTCCTCCCTCTTGCCTCCCTCTCTTGCCTCCTCCTCCTCTTTCCTCCTCCTCCTTTGCCTCCCCCTCCTTTGCCCCCTCTCCTCTGCCTCCTCCCCTCCCCCCATTCTTGGAACAAGTTTGAAGAGCTTGTAGTTTTAAAAATATATCAATTTTCATCACCAATGCCCACTTCCCGAGTCCGGGGGTTTTGGAAAAAGGGGTTTCCTCTTTGATTTTTGGTACAAATGAACGACGGCCCCCGCCAAGAGGGGGAAAAGGGTGTGGGTTGGGCTGGGTTTTCCTCACTATTAACCCCTATTTTTTGGTCATTGTTTTGGTCAAAACCTCACCAGAACCTTGAAAATCATTTCACTGTCACTTCCCTCTGTATTAGAATGTCACTGGGGGGGAAAAAAAGGGTCCCCTTCGCCGAGGAGTGAGGAATTTTTTCCCCAGGGCACGGGGGAAAATTTTGTACTTTTGAGGGGGCCCCTTCCCAAAAATGCACCTTGGGGGGCCCAGATTTTTTTCCCATGCGCACACCACCCACAGGGCCCTTTTTTCTCACATTTGGTTATCGCTTTTCCCGCGGGGGATTTGAGGCCGCCTTTGGGAAATTTTTGGTTAAAAGTACGTCAAAAAACCCCCACGGGTAAGAGTTTCTAGTACGACCAAAACCCCCAAAGGGTTAATCAATCCCCCCTAATTTTTATGCCCTTTTAGAGAGTGAGAATTTAGGGCCATCAAATCTATCCCCATAGGAGATTTTGGTTTTTTGGGGGGTCAAATTTGTCATCCTCCTCCCCTTCTTGTATGAAGCAAGAATTTGTTAGCTTTATTGCCAAAAACTTTTGCAGTGTCTTTTGGGTTTAAAATTTCCCGCTAAACCCGAGTCCCAAATTCTTTTCGCAATCGTTGTATTAAGGGTCCCCACTTTCGTTTATATTTGGGGTTTTTGCCCGTCCAACAATTTTGCACTTTTCATTTGGTCTAAATTAAACCCCTTTTAGGGTTTTGGTCGTTCTAGTAGTCTTTCGCGTAGGGGTTTTTGGTTTGTTTACTAGTACGCCCTAAATTCTAGCGGCCCCAAAACTCGCAGGAAAAGGCTGATAAGCCTAGATGTGGGGGAAATGGGGCTGGTGGGGGGGTTAGTGGCAGTTTGGAAAAAAAAACGGGGGGCCCAGTTTGGGGCATTGTGGGGAAAGCCTCATAGTCACAATTTTCCCCCGTTTCCCGGGGGTAAGAAATTCCTCACTCCTCGGGGGAATTGGGACACTTTTGTTCCCCGTGACAAATTTCCCAATACAGATGGAAGTGACAGTGAAGATGGTTTTCAAAGGGTTTTGGTGAGGTTTTGACGAAACTAAAAGACCTAAATGGGTAATAGTGAGGGAAAAAAACCCCGACAACCCCCGCCTTTTTTCCCTTTGGGGCTGGGCCCTCGTTTTAATTTTTTCCAGGGAAACAAAGAGGAAACTTCCCATTTTTCCCAAAAAACCCGAATCAGATGGGGAGCATTGGTTTATGAT
This sequence comes from Cherax quadricarinatus, assembly GCF_026875155.1. NCBI lineage: Eukaryota > Metazoa > Arthropoda > Malacostraca > Decapoda > Parastacidae > Cherax > Cherax quadricarinatus. Next base: position 486,169 of record NC_069436.1, on the reverse strand, counting down.
ATTGGTAGTGATTATGAACTAAAAGCTTTCAAACTTTTTCCAAGAATGGAGGAGGAGGAGGGGGGGCGAGGAGGAGGAGGTAGGGAGGAGGAGGCAAAGAGGAGGAAAGGGGGCAAAGGGGGAGGAGGAGGCAAGAGGAGGGGAGGAAAGGGGGGGAGGAGGAGGAGGAGGGAGGGGGAAGAGGAGGAGGAGGAGGAGGAAGAAGAAGGAAAAAGTAAAGATAACAATAATAATAAAAATAATTTCATAATTTAAAATTTAAAACATAATTTAATAAAACATAATAATAATAATACATTTAATTTAAAAAATAATACATTAAAAATAATAATAGGGAATTTTAAAAATAATTTTGTAATAATAAAAGTTCACCCATGACAGTAACAAGTTTAAAGGGGGGTAACCCTCTGATAAGTGCTGACGTTTTTTGAGGGTTTTAAAAGAGGGTTTGGCTGATTTCCCAAAAAATTTAGATGAAAATTTGCCCTCCCCCTTTTTTTTTTGCTGGTATATAAAATTTTCTGGGCTGTTTTATTTGCCCGTCTGTCAAGCTCCCTGTTATCCGTCTAGCTCTTCCCGTTCAAAAGGGGGCCACAGACTGCGTCTTTACTTTTACTCACATCTTTAAAACAGAGTATAGCCTTTGTTTTGGGTTTTTGGGGTTTTCCTAGGAAATTTATTACTATGTTTACTTGTTTTGTGTACCCGTGAGACGAGATAGACAGGGCAGATAGAATGAGGGAGAAAAGATAAATAGAATGGAGGAGGGGAAGCAGCATTTCCCACCCCATTGTTTTGACAGGCCGGGGGGGGGAAAAGAGGGAATTTAGCCAATATGTCACTTTGACAGCTGCTGAAACCTTGGGAAAATTTTAACCCATGGGCGAGGGAAGGAGGAAGAGTAGGGGGAAGGGAAGAAGAAAGGGGGGGAGGAAAGGAGGAGGAGAAGAGGAAGAGTAGGAGGAAGAGGAAATTTAAAAGGAAAGGGGAAAAAGAGGAAAGGAGGAGGGGGGAAGGGGGAATATTTGGGGGAAAAATTAGGGGGGAAAAGGAGGAAGAGGAAGAAGAGGAGGAGGGAGGGAAAAGGAAGAAAGGGGGAGGAGGAGGAGGAGGGGGAAGAGGGGGAGTAGGAGGAAGGAAAAGGGAAAAGGGGAAAAGGAAAAAAGTATGAGGAAGAGTAAAAAAAAGGGGGAGGGGGGGGGAAAGAGAGGGGGAAAAAGGAGGAAAAAGGGAAGAAAAGGGGAGGAGGGTTTTTAACACTAGTACCTGGTATGGTACCTAAATTTTTGTTGTCTATTTGTCTGTTGTTTAAGCTTTCCCTTTTCTATTGTCTATCCGGTTTTTAGCTCTCCCGTCTCAGAGAGCCCCAAGGGCTGTGTCATCATTTTACTACTTTTTCAAACAGATTTTTTGCACTTTGTCTGGAAATTTTAGGGTTTTCCCAGGTTAAATTTTACTATGGGATACTTGTATTTTTTGTGTTCCTTTTAGACAGAGATTTGGCAGACAATAGGGAAAAAGAGAGGGGCAGATTGAAAAAGATAGAATGGGGAGAAAGATTTTAAAAAAAATTGTGTTGACCCATTTTTTCAGAGTTCCCCAAGCTGCAGAACTAATAGGAAAATGGGTTTAGTGACTGTATATTTGGGATTTATAATTTTAGGGAAAAATAATAAAAAAAACAATGTTTTGTATTGTTTGTTTTTTTAAAAAGTTTTGTAAAAAAATATATTGATAATTATGTTTGTTGGCCCTTTTTGTGTTGTAAAACAAAGAGTGATATATGTACATTTGGGACCTTTTCTTTGGGTTTTCATAGGCCCATAAGTTATGGAAAAATAAAAAAAGTTTAAAAAAAAAAAAACAAACTTCAAATACAAGTTTTAAATAAAATTTACCGGTTAGGGGCGGCGGGCGCCGGGTGGGTTTCCCTAAAGCGGTCAAATTTTTTGCAAACTTATGCACCCCTATCTCCGTAAGTATTGATTTGGGAAATTTTTTTTTTTTATCCTATAATGGGTTTTGAAAAAAAAAAAAATATTTTTTCATTTAAAAAAAAATAAATTTTTTTTTTTTTGAAATTTTGGGCCCCACCCTGAGAACGAGTTTCGGGAGGGGGCCCGTCCCACCCCCAAAAAGGGGTTAAAATTTCATCTGGCCCCTTCTCCCACCACTGCATCGTCTATTCAAATCCTCCCGAAGTGCATAATGACCCCAATAGAATGAATTGGGGTGGCCTATTTTGGGTTTTATCAGCAAATGTTTGCAAATTTTTTCCCTCATATAATTTTTTTATTTTAAAATTTTAACAAAAAGGTGCCCCAAAACTGACCCCCTTTTGGGAAAACCGCTTTTTGACATGCCCTGAATCCCAAATTTTTCCCCTTTTTTGCAAAAATCTTTGCTGCCTATTTGCCCTCGCCTCTACCCAGGAAAAAAATTTTTCCTTCCCATTCCCTGTGCCTTAAGTTCCCTTTTAAAAATCTTGATGTGGAACTTATTTTAAAGCCCTTTCTGAAGTCCCCTATACCCAAATTTCCCAAATTTATTACCAGGGTTACCTCTTCAAAAAACCTTAGCAAAAAAAATTAGTAAATTCGTAAAAAAAAGGAACGCCCCCTTTGTAAAAAATGTGTTTAGATTCATTTTTCAATTTATTTCTACTGAAAAAGGCCCACGAAAAAACCTTTGGCAAAATTTCAGTGGTCCCCTTTAAAAAAATCCGGCCTGAAAGTCGTCCCTTTTTTGGAAA
>NC_069436.1:455201-482917 GCF_026875155.1 Cherax quadricarinatus | reverse complement strand
TTTTTTTCCGATCAGCCGGGGCTGTGGCTCGAAACGTTTTTTTTGCGTGCACCCACAAAAAAGGGGGGTTTAAATCGGGCCTCGATCCACCAGGAGGGCCGGGCCCAACAACCGGGCCGGGGGGGCGTTGACCCCCGAAACTCCCCTCCAGGTAAACTCCAGGAAAACCCAGGGGGAAAAATTTGGTTCCAAACATAAATTATTTACTAAATTAATTGGGCTCAAGTGGCCACCTTGCACTTAAGGTGTGCTTTACCCCCCCTGAAGTAAAAAAATTTTTATTATTTAACTTTTTTAATTAATTAAAAATTAAAAGGGAAATCAAAAATTTTGGGGGCCTTCCAGTCCAGAGCGGGGGGCCCTTTAAACGCCAAAAACCCACCCCTTATAAAATTTTTTAAGTGGTAAATGCCCTTGGAAATTTTTCCACCTTAAACCGGGAAAGTCGCAAGGTTAATTGGCCCAGGGGGGTTTTTAAGGGGGGGGGTTTGGGGGGGGGGGGAAAGGGGGGGGGGGGGGGGGGGGGGCCCCAAATGGCTGTCCAGCTCCAAAAATTAGACGCCCAACATCATTCTCGATAGGGGGAATACTGTACGGGTTCCCCCTTTTAGAGTAAAACACCGTGACTTATTCACCATTTCACCCATTTTTAAAGGGCAGGTTCGGGGCCAAAATTTTTACATGACCCTACCGGGGTTAGGAGAGGGGCCCGCCCCCAGGGTTTTTCGGTTTTATTGCCCTTTACCGAATTTTACACCCAAACCCACCGGCAAGGCAAACCTCAGCGGGCCCAAACATCATTGCCTTTAAGCGGGCAATTTTTTAAAACCATAAACTGAAATGTAAAGGGTTTTTTAACTTTAAATCATTTTTGTCACCTTTAAATTAAAAAGAATCACATACAACCCGGAAACAAACTGAAATGGTCCTTCTCTTGTTGCCTTTAAATAGCAAATTTAAATTTTGGTAAAAAAACCTTTTAAACATTATGATTGTCTAACACCTATAAATCTGTCAAGTTTTTTCCATCCCCTCCCCCTTTAAAAACCCAATAATTATAGGTTTTCCCAATTTTTAGTGAAATGATACCGGGCAAAGAGCAGTCCTTTTTTTCCCTTGCCGCCCTCTTTAAAAAGGGTTTTACCCTTACTGAGGACTTTTTTCCTTTTTATTTTTAAAAGGGGGAACCCACTTTTAAACTGATTCCGACTTGAAAAGGGGCCTTTTTAAAACTCTTTAACTATGTTTAAATTCCCCCCTGGGATTTTTTTTTTCCCTTTTGAGATTTTGACAGATCCCTTCCAGAGTCATTATGTTTTATACCCTTTAGAACTGTTTGGCGACTGGCGAAATTTGGGAACAATTTAAATTCCTGCCGACCTTATGATTTCCTCCAAAACCGTACTCGGATTTTTTTGGCCCAAACCCCCCCTTTGGGGCATTAAAGGTTTTAAAACAACTCCGGGTTTACACCCTTAATTTTTCAAAGCCAAACTTTTTAAAGACAGTTTTTCTTCCAATCGAAAGGGTTGAAAAAATTTAAAAACATTAATTCCTTTCCTTCGCAAAATTTCCCAAACCCAATCCCCTTTTCACAGTTTTTAAAAACCCACAATTTGAAACCAAAAAAAAAATTTTAAAACCTTTTTAAAATCACCCCAAAGCTTTCAAAAATACAATTTTAAAATTCATTGGGGTTTCCCCGGGTTCTTTAAACCCTTTAAATCAAATGCCTCCAAAATGGCTTTTAATAGCCGGGAAAGATGCTTCTTTACTCTAAAAATTCCCACGGACTTGGTCCCCCCTTTAACTCCACCCAATCCAGTAAAGGTTAAGAATTTTTAATAAATAAAAAAAATACAACTTAAGTAGGCCCCTTTAAAAAAGATAATTTTTGCACTTTACTCTTTAAAATCCTAGCCACACTTTGGGGGCAAAAGCCTTTAAATTTGGGGCTAAAAAACATCCCCCCCCCACACGATGGGTTTAAAAATTTGGTTACCCTAAACCCACTTCCTTCAATCAGTCACAAAAATTATTAAGAAATTTAAATTAAATTTAAATTTTTTCACGGGTTTGCAACCCGGGTTCGGGAAAGGGCCCCAGCGGGCAAAAGGGAAAAATTTTATGGGGGTAAATACCGTATTCCCAAACATTCCCATGCATAAAAAAACCCCTTTGGGGAGACAGCAACTTATATTTTTTAAACCGTACCCACCCCGGGGTAGACATGTGAAAAAAAACCTAACCCCCTTTTGGTCACTGAGGGGCCCCCCAAAACCCTCCCAATTTTAACCAAATTTTAATCCAGACCAGTAAAAAAATTGGGAAAGCACCCCAAGTAGGGCGCTCCCCAAATTAAATTGTGGACTGTATAAAAAAAAAGTGAAAAAAAAGAGGGGGGGGGGGTGGGAAACCCCCGGATTTCCATAAAGGAAAAAACCTTGTACATAACCCCCCACTTCCCAAATTTTTCCCTCTGGGGGGTTTACTTGATGTAGCGGATCACTCAAACCAACCCAAAATTAAAAACCATACCTAACGGGGCCATATCAGCCTCCCTAAAAACTAAAAGATTCCCTTTAAACTTTTGGGGTAAAATGATACCCTTATTTTCCCTTCCCCATTCACCATCTCATTTCAGTCCGCAAAAAACCCCGACCCCAAAAATTCTTTTTCCCCAGCAGGACAGGTATCCGTTTTTTTGCCCGGGTTTTAAAAAGGGTGACTCCAAAAATTTTAAACCCCCTCGTGAGGGAAACAACGTGGCCCTGCATGTTCCCTCGAGAAAGGGCCCGGCTTTTTTCACTTCACCCCATTCTCTTAAATTTGGGAAAAACCCTATGCCACGAGCTTAAAACCTATCATCATTACGTTTAAAAGTAAATCTTTGAAGGCTCTTGATCATATAATAAACTCCAAAAACCCCATGCTCTTTGGGGGAACCGGGTATAGATACTCAAAAAAAGGACCAAAGGAATTAATGACAATTCCCTATGGGTCCCATCACACTTTGGGTTTAACTCCCTTCATGAAAAGTAAACATGTTAGCCAAAAAAGAGAAACCCAAAAAGGAGAATTAAAATATAACTTTGGTAAACTGGTCTAGCATTAGGAATAAATTAGGAGAGAATAAATAATAAAATGATTGTTTTGGAAAATGCATTTAGAACCTGATAATTTTTATAACCCCCCAAAGGATAACAGGGGGAAACCCGGGTTAATAAGAAAGTTAAGGGAGCAAACTTGAAAAGTGAACAACCGACGATTTGTAGTGGCCGGGCTTAGGCTTTTTTTACAAGTACTTCTGGCATTTTTGGGAAAGACACCCAAGTTTCCAACAAATGTAAATTATGTGACCCAGGCATATGGTCACTCTCTTGAACACTTTTGGCAAAATTGCCCCCTTATTGGGAATCCCGAGACAGACAGTATAATACCATGGGGAACATTTCAAGATATCTTTTTTAAATAAAAATTAAGATACCAAATACGGGGGCAAATTTCCAAAATTTTCCCTTTGTAAAAAGAAAATTAAACTATAGTTTAGTAGATATAAATCCATATGTATTCCTGTTAAAACCCTTTGGGGCCTAGGTCCTGGGCCTTTTGTGTTCCACATGCCCGCGCTACCGTCCACAGGATGGGTATGGGTGCACAATAAACAACCCCCTTTTGGGGGCAAAATCTACACATGTGCTGCATGTAGGGTAATTCCCCAAAGTAACTTATTTTAGAAAAAAAGAATAAAAATAAATTACTTTCACTAACACCCAGGTACCATTTTTTCCCGACGGGGAACATAGACAACAGGAAAACAAACCCAACCCTCGCCCCCGTAGGCAGAACTTTAGCCCCCCGGCCAAAAAAACCCTTTATTAATTTTTTTATTTTGAAATTTTTTAAACTACCCAAAAAGACTTTTTTCCTACATATTTTCCCTTTTATATTTAAAAATTTTATTAAACTCCTTTTTAGTATAAAAATAAAATATTAAAAAAGGGGCCCCAAGGAATAAGTCTCGTAAGGGCTTTTTTTGGGAAAAAAAAGTTCTTTAAAACTATATTTGCTAAATGAAAAATCAAAGTAAATGAAATTTGGGGTAAACCTTTAAAAACTTTCCCAATTAAAATTGTGTATACCTGAATAAACCCCTTTCTTAGAAAATTCCGTAAAAACCCGGAAGGGAGGAAAAAAGAACAGTTAAGTTTTTTCAGTTGGGGTCTAAAAAAAACCCAACATAGCAAACGCACCTAGAAAAGGCAAAAAAAGGGTTTGTTCAGGTTCGGGTTTTAAAATTGGGGGGGATCCGGTAATTTAAAAAATTTTTTTTTTCTATGTAAGACAATATAAATTTGCCAAAATTGTGAAAATTTACCCATATAAACTTATTTTATGTTTTTTCATAGGGGAAATGGCCAAATAGGTTTTTTGTTTTTCACTGTTTTCTTCAGGGATGTCAAAATTTTCACTGGCGGTTCCCAAACAAATGATGGTTTAGTTGTCCCCTGGCTGTTTCTTCAGGATGTCAGTTTTCACTGGTCGGTTATGGGTTCAGTTTATCCCGTTTTCACGGGGCCCTGGGCCTTTAGTGATGTTAGTTTCACTGGTTTGTTTTCCCCTCAGTTTATGTCCTTTTCCCCGGTCGTGTTTCTTCATTGTTGTCATTGTCACTGGTGTTGCTTCAGTGGGTGCAATTTTCAAAGGTCGTGTTCTTCAGGGTTGGGCAGTTGTCCCTGGTCGTGTTGCCCTCATGATAGTTGGGCACGGTCGGTTTCCAACCCTGATTCAGTTGGGCACGGTCCCCTTTTTGCTTCCCTGTTGTCAGTTGCCCCTGGTGTTTCTTCAGGAAAGTCGTTCACTGGTCCCCGTTCATTTTGTGAGTCATTGCCCTGGTCAGTTGCATTAAATGATGCAATTTCCCCCTGGGCCCTTTTTTGCATCAAATGATTCAGTTGTCACTGGTTTTGTTTTCATCCTGATAGTTGTCCCCGGGCCCTGTTTTCATCATGTATGTCAGTTGTTACTGGTCGGGTTTGGGTTTTGTAATTTTATTTTTCCCCGGTCTGTTGCATCACTGATTTCAGTTGGGCACTGATTGGACCGGCCCGGGGGCCTGGGGCAAAAACTTCCCCCTAAAACAACAGGGGCCCCGGGTTGATTCCCGGGGGGTGGGAAAAATTTCGACAAAGTTTCCTTACACCTGGTCCCCGTTTACCTGCAGAAAAAATACCTGAGTGTTTTCGCTTTGGGGGGGTCCATTTCCCGGGGGCAAGGGTTTAGGACCCCCCAAAGGAAAAAATTAGACAGTCCCCCGATGACGCCCTGACTTTTTCCCTTTGGGAAACCTGGGTGGGTAACCCCCCCGGGGGTTAAAAAAACCCCAACGAAATCTTATCTTATCTTATTGTTTGGTTTAGTAAAGTCAGTTGAAAATTGTGTTTTTCATTAATTCAGTTTCACTTTTTTTGTTTTGTGAATTTTCAGTTGTCCCAAATTTTTGTTACTTCAGTGATGGGGATTTTTTACTGTGTTGGCTAAAAGAAAGACAACAAAACGATTTTACGTTCATTAGTTCAACATGTAAACACTGGTGGGCACTTGCATGTTGGTTCATCATGTAACGGTGGTTTTTTTTCCCTGTTGGGTTTATCATTATCAAATGGTGGTTTTTTTGTCTTTTTGGGTTTTCCAAATTTTAAAAACTGGGGGTCACTTGTCAGTTTTTTCAAACATGTTAAATGGTGGTTTGTTTTCAATGTTGGGTTTTAAACATGTATACTGGGTGGTCCCCTTGTCAAAGTTTTGGGTTTTATCAAGATACACTGGGGCACTTTGGGCATGTTGGGGAAATCATAAATTTACGTGGTTTTTTTATGTTGGTTTACCGTACACGGGGGGGTTTTTTTGTCCCTGTTTTTGGGTTTATCAAGTATCACTGTGTTCACTTTTTCATGTTGGTTCAACATGTATCACTGTGGGTTTTGTCATGTTTGGGTTTAAACATTATCAGGGGTCACTTTTTCATGTTGGTTTTCATGTATCACGGTGGGCACTTGTCAAGTTGGGGTTTATCAAAGTACACCGGGGTTGTTTTTCCTGTTTGGGTTTATCATGTATCACTGGGGTCACTTTTCCCTGTTGGTTTTACATGTATCACTGGTGGTGTTTGCATGCTGGGTTTTCAAAGTACACTGGGGGTTGTTTTTTCATGTTGGGTTTATCATGTATCACTTTTTTGGTTTTTGGGGGGGGGCCTTTTTTTTTCATTTAGTTCAAACAATGTATCACTGGGGGTCACTTGGGCATGTTGGGGTTTATCCCTGTATCACTGGGGGTCACTTTCATGTTTGGGTTTATCATGTATCAAGGGGGGTCACCCTTTTTATGTTGGTTTATCCCTGTATCACGGGGGTCCTTTTCAGTTGGTTCATTTATGTAACACTGGTGTCACCTTTTCATGTTTGGGTTTTCATGTAAACACTGGGGTTTATTGCCCGTTGGTTTCCCTCATGTATCACTGGGGCACTTTCAAGTTGGTTCATCAAGTATCCTTTTGGTCCCTTGTCAATTGGTTCATCATGTATCACTGGGGGTTGTTTTCATGTTTGGGCCCTCAAAGTATCACTGGGGGTTTTGGTTTCCCCTGTTGGTTTTAAACATTACACGGGGTCACTTTTTCCCCCTGGTTTTTTAAAACATGTATCACGGGGGTTTTTTTGTCAAATTTTTGGGTTTAACAATTTACACTGGTGGGGGACTTGCAAAGGGGTTCATCATGAATCACTGGGGAAAAATGTCATGTTTTTGGGTTTTCATGTATCACTGGTGGGTTGTTTGAAAAATTTGGGTTTATCATTACACTGGGGGGTTGTTTGGGCTGTTTGGGCACAAAGTAACACTGGGGGTTCACTTGTTTAAAATTTGGTTTATCAAGTAACACTGGGGTCACTTTTTCCCCTTTGGGTTTTATCAAAGGGATCACTGGTGGGCCTTTTTTCATGTTGGTTCATCAAAATTTCACTGGTGGTCACTTTTCATTGGTTCATCATTACCCCTGGGTTGTTTTTTCAAATTTTTGGGGCACATGTATTTACTGGGGGGTTGTTTGTCATTTTTGGTTTATCAAAAAACACTGGTTGGGCACCTTTTCATGTTGGGTTTATCAAAGGATCACGGTGGGCCCCTTTTCCCTGTTTTGGTTTATCATGAAACACTGGGGGCACTTTCCTGTTTTTTTCATCATGTGGGCCCCTTGCGGGCTCTAGCATTTGGGTTTTTTTAAATTTTTTTATTTATTTAAATTTTAAAAATTTTAACATCAAACAGAGGGAAAAAAAAAAACAGGGAAAAAGCAGCATGCCAAAAACCACTTGTATCTACATTTCGGGGGGGTTAAAAATTAACTTAAAAATTAATTAAGCAATGATTAAAACTTTATAAAAAATTATTGTAAAAAAGATAACAATAAAGCACAAAAATAAAAACAAAGACTCAAAATGGGTTTCTTGCAATTGGGGGGTACATTCAGTAGAAAGGTATTTTGTTAGGTATGTAAATTTAAAAAAAACAAAGTTTGATGGGGGGGCTTAGGGTTTAAAATTTTTTGTGAAATAATTTTGAGAAACATTTAAGATAACCAAATTTTTTTAAAGGGTTTATTTTAAACATATTTTTTTGGGTTTTGGGTGAGTAATGACTTTGAGAAGAGACTTGAAATTTAAAAACCAAGGAAAAGGTTATTTTTAAATTTTCAGGAAAAGAATTCCCGAAATTTTGGGGCCTTTTTAATTGAGTTTTTGCAAAGCGGAAAGGGCACGAGGGAAAACCAAAAATGATCTTGGGCCCTTTTGTTTTGGCATGTTTCTTTTTGAGGTTTTGGGAAGGAGAAAGTTTTTTGGGGGGGGGTTTTTAACAAATTAAAATGTTTTCTATGTAAGAATAGGGGTAAAAAGTATGGGGTTTTTTTTAAGGGGGAGTAGGTTTTTTTTTTTTGAAAAAAAATTGTTGGGAAATGTGCCGCCTTATTTGGGAAAAATTTTTTAACATTCCCGACTGCAGCCCTTTTTTTGGGAAAATTTGTTGGGCGAGATGGTTTAAATTTTTGGGTTACCCATGCCCAAATTTCCAAAGGGGAAAAGGGTAAAAAAAAGAGGGGATATAGGGGCCCGGGGGGCTGACGGGAACATTAGTACCATATCTTTGTTTTGTAACCTACAGTCTGGAAATTTTCTTAAAAAATTTTTGTATATTGTAAGAAATTTGAGTCTATTATCAAGGTTTGGGTTCCTAAGAATTTTTTCCCCCTGTTAGCTTTTTTTTGATAGGTACCGTTTATCAATTAAGGGTTTAAAGGGGGCATCTGTAGCTCTGTTACCAAACTGAATGAAGTAGGTTTTGTCAATGTTTAGTGTAAGTTTGTTAGTCCTCATCCAGGTAGATGTTTTCTGTAATTTGTTATTTACAGTATTGGCTAGCGTGACTGGGCTCGGGTGAGAGAAGACGTATGTAGTGTCATCTGCAAATAGTGTGGGTTTGAGTAATTGCGAAGCATTTGGTAGGTCATTTATGTATAGGAGAAAGAGAAGAGGGCCAAGGACACTTCCCTGTGGGACACCAACTGTAATTGGTTGTGCGGAAGAGTTTGCCCCATTTGCGTACTCACATTGGCTTCTGTTGCTGACGTAAGTAAGTAAGTAAGTAAGTTTATTCAGGTATACACAAATACAGTTACATAGAATTATCATACATAGCAGCATATGTGTAGAGAACCTAGGATAACCCAAAAAAGTCAGACAGAGTGACTTATTTCCATTGGGGTCCTTTTACCTTATTATTATAATATAAAGGTTATAATATTTTCTTATTATTCTACAATGAAGATAACATCTTATTATCATACTAAAAAGACTATCTGCTACACCAAGGTCATTAAGACTATCTACAATACGAGGATCATTACAAGGAATAAGGTAAAATTTACACGTATGTTAGCTAAAAAATAGAAAATCATTCCCCTCCCTTTCTGTAGCTACATTCATCAGACACCTTTTGGCACTCTTCTTGAACTGGTTCATGCTATGACTGGCTTTGACATGTGCGGGCAGTCTGTTCCATTCCTTTATTGCTGTACAATGAAAGGTGTTTGAAGCCTGGCCACTGACTGTGGGTACTACAAAGTTGTGCTCTCTCCCCCTAGTACATATGATTGCTTTGGTTCCCAACCTTGACAAAATTGACAGCAAGATATTCTGGACATTGTTTGTGAGCAATTTTATAAACATGATATAGCTTCAGTTGTTTTACTCTGTCTTCAACATTCAGCATATCCAACTGCTGTAATTCATCCTGGCCTACATGTTCTCTTGGTCCCAGCCCCAGGATGAATCTTACGATTTTGTTCTGGGTGATTTGCAGTCTATCTTTCAGTTTTTTTGTCAAGGCAGAGTACCAAGAAGAGCAAGCGTAATCCATATGGCATTGTATAAGGCTAGACATAGGGTCCTGCGAGCCTCAGTAGTAGACACTGTGCTTGTCTATACAGGAACTTCAGTCTGGCATTCGCTTTCTTTACTACACTGTTCCTATCAATTCTCCTGACATGCATGGGTCAAAGGGGATTCCCAAATATTTTACTGATGAAACCAAAGTGATGGGCTCCCCATTACATTGAACATTAAAATTATTTACCCTTCTCAGTTTATGTTTCGTGCCAAAGAGAATGGCTTCAGTTTTCCCTAGGTGTAATGATAGTTTGTTGTCTACTAACCATTTGCTGCAGGACTCCAGTTCCAGTGTTAAAACATTAGCAATATCTTGTGGGTCTTTACCTGACACTAACAGAGCACTGTCATCTGCATACAGTAGAGTTTGCACTTGACACTGATAGGCATATCATTGACATAACATAAGAATAATAAGGGACCCAGAATACTACCTGGGGAACTCCACATGTTATCGGCAGGGTTCTGATTCTGTTTTGTTGATTTTGACTATTTGTCTCCTGTTGCTGAGGTAGGACTTAAACCAGTCTACAGAACCTATACCGATAGCTTGAAGTTTATTACATAATATATTGTGGTTGACAGTATCGAAGGCCTTTTGCAGGTCTAAGGTTACCATGCCTATGAGGTTCCCCTTTGACATTTCAGTTCTCAGGTAATCCATCAGATTAATAAGGGAGGTGTCGGTTGAGTAGGATCTTCTAAAGCCCGATTGATAGCTATGGAGAATGTTGTTGTCATTAAGGTACTTAACTACTTGAGAATACACCGCCCTCTTTAGAATTTTAGATATTATACTGAGTATACTAACAGGCCTATAGTTGCTTACCTGGAGTTTACCTGGAGAGAGTTCCGGGGGTCAACGCCCCCGCGGCCCGGTCTGTGACCAGGCCTCCTCCATCAGACCTACTATTTTTCTTGAAGATAGGAGTAACTCTGGCCTCCTTGAACCCCTCTGGTACGGTATTAGTGGTGATTGATAGATTTATTATGTGAGCAATAGGGATTGACAGTTCAGAAGCACCATCTTTTAGGAACTTAGACGGGATGTTATCAGGGCCTGTGCTCTTAGTTGGGTTTAACCTGCTTAGTTCTTTTTGAATAAAGTCATGAGATACACTTACTAGTTGACAACTGTTTGGGGTTACCCCTTTATTGGTATAGTATGTTTGAAACTTATCAGAGTCTGTGTTAAAGGTATTTGATGCAGCTGGTAGTTTACTTACTAGTGTGATGCAACAGATGTGTAGTATGAATATAAAGCAATTTGCCACCTTAGATGTTTCGTGGCATACCTCATTATCGATAGTGAGTACTATGTTAGACCTATCTACTGGCTTATGGCTATACCCCAACTGTTTTAGTTGTTGCCAGAGCTTTCTGGGGTTATGCTTATACTCTTCAATTTTTGAGCAGTAGTGCTTTGCCTTTGCTCCTTTTAAGTCTCTGTACTCTGTTCCTCACCCTTTGGAATTCATTTAGTGCTGCAATATCGTGTCTGTTTGCTTTAAATTCTTTTAGCAGCTGGTCTCTGAATTTCATATTATCTAATATCTCAGTATTCATCCAGGGTTCAGTTCTTCGTTTAATCCTAACCTCTTTAACTAGTGCAATATTATCAAGGATGGTAGTGAACATTGTTTTGAATTTTTCCCAGGCATCGTTTACGTCCGTGCAACTTGTTATCTCTGTCCAGTCACAATTGTGTAGCCTATTTACCAGTGTTTCTTTACTGTAGTTTCTAGTTGACCTCATTTTTATTGTCCTGTGTAGGCCTATCCTATCCCTAGTTATTTTCCTGGTGCAGTAAATGATGAAATGATCACTAAGACCTGTGGTAATGACGCCTGACTGACTAAAGTTTTCAGAGCGGTTACAAAGTATGTGGTCAATTAGGGTGGCTGAGAACTGTGTGATCCGGGTTGGAGTATTAATTAGTTGAGTGTAACTATTTAATCCTAGAATTTGCTTATACCTTTTGCATAGCCCGTTATTTTGCTGCTGAAAACAGATATTGAAGTCGCCCAGTATTATTGTCTCGCAATTGTTTTCAACGTATGACTTGAGGTAGTTGAGGGAGTGCCCTCTTATACCATAGTGTGACAATTTTATTCAAATTCAAATTCAAATTCAAATTCAAAATTTATTCTCTATAAGGATTACAATGCTGAGTTTACAGAATTTGGTTATTGTGTGGTTTACATGTAGTAAAATAATAATTACAGAGTGTACCACTAGAACACCTAGCATGGCTAGGCATTTCGGGCAGACTTAAATTAAATCTTAAGTTTAAAATATTACAAAATTATGAGGTAAGTTGGTATTATGGCTAAGTGACTAAATACTAGTTTGTGAGTTTAGCAATGTGAATGCTTTTGTTTTGGCACTATACATAGTTAGTTTCAGTATTGGAGTATCACAGGCCAACTTATGACTAGTTAAGATTCATTATTTTGAGATTGAGATTGATATTTCTGTTTATGGTCAAATGGGTGAGTGAGTGTAAGTGTTAACCACCAGGTGGTATTCGTGTAATTAGTTGACAGGGTGTATCAGGGAGATAAGATGTTTTCTGATGGTAGTTTTGAAGGTGATGAATGTGTCTGCAGTTTTAGAATTTTCAGGTAGGGTGTTCCAGATTTTAGGGCCTTTGACATACATTGAATTTTTGTAAAGGTTTAGTCTGACACGGGGAATGTCATAGAGATGTTTGTGTCTGGTGTTGTGCCTGTGGGTTCTGTCGCAACTATCAAGAAAGCGTTTTAGGTCAAGGTTAATATTGGAATTTAAGGTCCTGTAGATGTAGATTGCACAGTAGTAAGTGTGGATGTACTGAACAGGGAGTAAGTTTAGATCTATGAAGAGTGGGGGGGTGTGTTGCAGGGATGGGATTTAGTGATTATTCTTACTGCGGCTTTTTGTTGGGTTATTATTGGCTTTAGGTGTGTTGCTGCAGTTGAACCCCAAGCACAGATAGCATAGGTGAGGTATAGATATATAAGTGAATGGTATAGTGTGAGAAGGGCAGTTTGGCGGCACGTAGTATCGTATCTTGGAGAGGATCCCAACCGTTTTGGATACTTTTTTGGTTATGTGTTGGATATGGGTGCTGAAGTTCAGGTTGTTGTCGAGGTATAGGCCTAGGAATTTGCCCTCATTATGTCTGGCAATTAGAGTGTTGTCGATCTTAAGTTAATTTTGCGCATCTCCTGCTCTGCTACCAAACATAATGTAGTAGGTTTTGTCAGTGTTAAGCGTAAGTTTATTGGCTGTCATCCAAGTCGATATTTTGATCAGCTCCTCATTAACAATGGTGTTGAGGGTGGCAAGATTAGGGTGAGAGATGACATAAGTCGCGTCGTCAGCAAAGAGAATGGGGTTCAGGTGTTGAGATACGTTTGGAAGATCATTGATGTATATGAAGAAGAGCAGCGGACCAAGGACACTTCCCTGCGGAACTCCAGTATCAAGTGGCTGTGTTGCTGATGCTGTGTCTTTAATGGTGACATACTGATACCTATTAGTAAGGTAAGATTTGAAATATGCAAGCGCATGGCCTCTTATACCATAATGGTCAAGTTTGTGGAGTAGGATGCCGTGGTCTACTGTGTCAAAAGCTTTTCTTAGGTCAATAAAAATTCCTAGTGGATATTCCTTATTTTCCAATGCTGTGTAAAGCAGATCTAGCATTTTTTATGATTGCATCGTTAGTGCTTTTATTTTTCCTGAATCCAAATTGGCAGGGGTTGAGTATGTTTTGTGCCGTTATAAATGAATATAGTCTCCTGTGCACGAGTTTTCTCAAAGATTTTGGATAGCAATGGTAAGTTTGATATTGGCCTATAGTTGTTTAAATCTGTAGGGTCACCACCTTTATGTATTGGTGTAACCCTTGCCGTCTTGAGTAGTTTCGGGAAGGTGCTAGTTTCTAGTGACTTGTTAAAAAGTAATGAGATAGCATGCGAGAGGACATGGGCCGCTCTCTTGTACAATAATGGTGGGACATGAGACAGATTCCCTGAGTTATTTTTAAGTGACTTTATAATCTCAGTGACTTCCATGGGCTCAGTTGGAGCAAGATAGAAGGAATTTGGGAAATTCCCATCTAGGTAGTCCCCGGCATGGGCATTGGTGCGTGGGATTTTATTGGCGAGATTAGAACCTATGGTTGAGAAGAAATTGTTTATCTTGTTAGCTGTGTCAGTGGGATGCAGTGGTGTTTCATTAGGTTTAGTTAGGGCAATATTCTTGTTTTTTTCAGTTTGTGGGTCCCTAGAATCTGAGAGAGTGTTTTCCAGGTCTTTTTTATATCTCCTCTTATGTCAGTGAATCTACTGGAGTAGTATAGTTGTTTGGCTTTCTTTATTACTTTGGTGAGGACTGATGAATAGTGTTTAAGAATATCTTTGTGTATTAAGCCCTGCCTATACAGGTCTCCCTCAACATTCGCGAGGGTTAGGGGATCAAGAGCCTCGCGAATGTTGAAAAACCGTGAATGTTTGGTGCCCCAATATATTGTAGGGAAATATATTATAATACTGCTTCCTTAACTTGTTGAACCATGAATAATCATAAAATACATGAAAACGTCGTAAATTGTACTAAATATATACATTTTATGCTTTAATAACGTATGTTATTTAATAACATGTATGTTATTAAATACCACAGATTCCACCACTGCCTCCACCACTGCGAGTCCCTACTACCCTCCCTCCGACCCCCGCAACTGGCAGCCAGCCCTCCCACCACTCAGTGTGGTGAGTGTTTTGTTTGTTCATTATTTGCTATTAAACTACAGTATAAATAATGTAAACCCATTCATGACTGCATATTGGAATGGCTATTAGGAAAGGTATTAGAAGGTGACATCATGTGTTTACTCTTGAACACAGCAAAGAATCGAACATTTCTGCTATTGCTAATAATAACAATAGTAATAATAATAATAATAATAATAGTAATAATAATAATAAATACGATATAATTGAATTAGGAAATTGTACAAAAATATGAGGGAGTGGCTGACACATCGTCAGTGTGACTGTTTATGCTTGAGTGAACATTAGTCTCCCTGCTCTTCCAAACATTTCACAATAATTCAGTGGTTGAGGCAGTGGTATTTAATAACATATGTTATAAATAATAATAGTACATGTTATTATTAATAACATGTATTATTATTAACATGTATGTATTTAATAACATATGTTATAAATAATAATAGTACATATTATTAATAACATGTATTATTATTAAGATGTATGTTATGAAAATACCATTGCCTCAATCACTGCCTCTACCACTCCAGTCACACTCAATCTACAAGCACCAAACACAATGAATTATTGTGAAATGTTTGGAAGAGCAGGGAGACTAATGTTCACTCCAGCATAAACAAAGTCACACTGACGATGTGTCAACCACTCCCTCGTATTTTTGTACAATTTCCTTCTTCAATTATATCAT
The DNA here is from genome assembly GCF_026875155.1 of Cherax quadricarinatus. NCBI lineage: Eukaryota > Metazoa > Arthropoda > Malacostraca > Decapoda > Parastacidae > Cherax > Cherax quadricarinatus. The sequence goes on along the minus strand of NC_069436.1, from coordinate 467,945 downwards.
ATTTATTATTATTATTATTATTATTATTATTATTATTATTACTATTGTTATTATTAGCTGTAGCAGAAATGTTTAATTCTTTGCAGTGTTCAATAGTAAACACATGATGTCACCGTCTAATACCTGTCCGAATAGCCATTCCAATATGCAGTCATGAATGGGTTTACATTATTTATACTGTAGTTTAATAGCAAATAATGAACAAACAAAACACTCACCACACTGAGTGGTGGGAGGGCTGGCTGCCAGTTGCGGGGGTCGGAGGGAGGGTAGCAGGGACTCGCAGGTGGCGGGAAACTTAAATATGATTTGGCGGTTGGGAATTTGGTGGCTGGGAATTTGGCGGTTGGGAATTCGCGAATGTGTGAAGCCCGTGAAAGCTAAAAATGTGAATGTTAAGGGAGACCTGTATTGCTTTTCATATTGGTGTTTCTTATCAATGGATTTCAGAATGGTGCTGGTTAGCCATGGGCAACCAAGCCGTTTGTTTGTGATCTGTTTCGTTTTTATAGGACAATGTTTGTTGTATAGTCTAAGTAATTTGTTAAGAAAAATGTCTGTCCAGTCATCAATACCATTGGCCTTGGAGAATTCTGTAGGCCAGTCAACAGTCTCTAGGTCAGCTGTGAACTTCCTTATTGAGGCCTCATCATGGAGTCTAAATGAAACTTTGTTGTATTCAAGTGGTGGTTTACTAATGTTTGTCAAGAGGAAGGTAGGGTAGTGGTCTGTAATGCTATCTGTGATTATCCCTGATTTAAGGGGGGGGGTGTATTTTGGGCCCCATATGTGTCTTTTTGGTTGCACTTGTTTCAGTGACCCTGGTTGGTTTAGTTATTGTTGGTATGAGAAGTGGTGTTGTTCATATTGTTGAGGGAAATCAGTTACAGGCTGATCGTCTAGTAGGCCAAGGTTGATGTTGAAGTCTCCAGCTAAGAGAAGGTGGTGCTATTTTTTGGTCTGTTTGTTATTAGTGCCTTTAGTTCTCACTAAAATTTGGGATGTTTGTGTGGGGTTATCCGGTAAATGGCACCGTTGTTATAGGCGTCTTAAGGTTTTTTACAGTAAAATTAGCAAAAATGTATTCTCCATTTTTCATCACTAATGAAAAGTGGTGCTAATACAAAGATAATTGGTTAGAGTAATAGATTGCAATACCACCCCAAACTTGGTATGGTCTGCAGTTGTGGATTGCTGGTATCCTGGTAGAGGGTAGATTATCTATTATGTCCTGCTTAAGCCAGGTCTCGTAAGAATAATGCAGGAGAAGGGTGTCTTTAGTGATTCAAGGGTGCCAGGAGGTCATATAGTGTTGCTTAAGGACCAAATGTTGTAGTTAAGTACTGATAAAACTTTAGCATTGTTTAGGATAGTGTGGTTGTGATGCTGTGTAGAAAAGGGAAAGTTACTTTCCAATAGGTTTTGATTGTGTGTAGATTATGGAGGTTTAGATCGGGGGTCGACGTGATCAATCATCTTCTAGGTTTAAATTATGGTTATTTATATCCTGAGTTTGGGTTGAGTTTTAGTACTGATATCTGTAGTGGTGGGAAGTTTGGACAAGTGTATAGCTATAGCATTTTGGTCATGTAGAGTATAGTCACTAATACACATATGGAGTTGGTGTTGTCTAAAGTGTTGTGCTGGAATGAGCTAAAGTACAAAATAGGTATAAACTAATAATATAAAAATACAAATTAAAAATAGCACAAGACTCTCACTTGTAATTGCACTAAGGTCTAATAAAATGGGCTTTGGTATAGTCTATGTATTGAGCTAGAATGAGCTATAGTACAACAAGGTTTAAACTAATAAAATAAAAATGCAAATTAAAAATAGCACCAGACTCTCATTGTAAATTACACTATGGTCTAATATAATGAATTTGGTATTGACTATGTATTGAGCTAGAATGAGCTATAGTACAACTGAGTTTAATCTAATGTTATAAAAAAGGCACAAGACTCTCAATTGTAATTGCACTAAGGTGTTATATAAGTGTTTACAAGAATTAGGTATAACTAGATTTAAATTGACAAGATAAAATATGCAAGTTAAGGTAGCAAAATAATAAAAAAAGTAGAAAAAAAAATATGTGAGGTAGTTGGTACTAGTTAGCAAAAGATAGTTAAGGGCCTTGAACAATAATATAATTGAAATATCCACTAATTGCACACACAATATAGTCACTAAGATATGAAAACAATCTTAGAATAGGACTTATAATATAAACTTATATAAAAATACAAATTGAAATGGTACTTGTAATTGCACTAGGGTCTGGTATAGGTTGTTGACAAGATCAAGAGTATAACTAGATTTAAATTGACAAAATAAAATTCACAAATTAAAGTGGAGCAAGTCATGGTCAACTGTATCAAAAGCTTTATGTAAGTCAATGAAGATCCCCAGTGGGACTTCTTTTTTCTCTATTGCAGTGTATATATGTTCTAGCATGTGTATAATAGCATCATTAGTATTTTTATTAGGCGTGGATCCAAATTGGCAGGGGTTGAGTATGTTTTGGGAGATGAGGTAGGAGTAGATTCGTTTATGAATTAATTTTTCTAAGATTTTTGAGAGAGGGTGTAAGTTGGATATTGGCCTATAGTTGTTCAACTCTGTTTGGTCTCCTCCTTTATGGATCGGGGTGACCCTTGCTATTTTGAGAGCTGTAGGGAAGGTGGAGGATTCAATGGATTTGTTAAAGAGTGTTGCAATGATTGGTGATAGCACTTGTGACACTTTTTTGTATATAAAGGGTGGTAAGGTATTTAAATCTCCTGCCTTGTTTTTTAGTGCGTTGATAATAAGGGAGACTTCGTATGGGTTAGTCGGAGCTAGGAACAGTGTGTTCGGGTAGTTGCCAGTGAGGTAGTCATTTGGTGGGGTATCTGAGCTTGGATTTTATTGGCAAGGTTTTGTCCTATTTTAGAGAAGAAATCATTGAGTCTATTTGCTGTTTCTGTTGGTGGGAGTTGGGGTTCATCTGATTTTGCTAATTTTATTTCGCTATTTCGTGATATCTTTTTTGTTCCTAGAATTTCTGATAGGGTTTTCCAGGTCTTTTTTATATCACCTCGTAAGTTGGATAATCTGTTCTCATAATACAATTTTTTTTGCCCTTCTTATCAGGCTGGTTAGGATTGATGAGTAACGTTTTGTTTGGTCTCTGGTTATGTGACCCATTCTGTACTGTTTTTCATATCGGTGTTTTGTATTTATGGATTTGAGAATGCTGGATGTTAGCCAGGGACTGTTCAGTCTCTTAGCTGTCATCTGTTTAGTTTTTTTTAGGGCAGTGCTTGTTATAGAGGTATTGGGTCTTTTTTAGAAAATTATTAATACATTCATCAATATCTGTATAGATTTCTAGCTCAGTGTGCCAGTCAGTGTTTGTTACTGCTGTTGTGAAGTTATTAACCCTTTCAGGGTCCGTCCCGTAGATCTACGGCTTCACGTTGAGTGTCAAAAACCGTAGATCTATGCCAAAATTCTAGCGCCGTCAAATTTAGCGCGAAAGCGCTCATAGGCCTACATGTGAGAGAACGGGTCTGCGTGGTGGGTGTGCGCCATAAACAAAAAATCTAGGCCCCCCCGCTTTGATTGGGGGAAACGCCGCCTTTTCCCCTTGTTCACCACCCTCGTCGCAAAGTCAGCCCCTCACTTCCGGAAAATTGGGACTCCTTTCCCATCTGTAGTTCGACACTGAGGAAAGTGGAAATGAAGCGAATTTAGGTTTGATCAGTTAGTGAATGAAAGGAATGACAGGAATCGAAAATAGTGCAGAAACCTTTGATGTCCCAACCTTTCCCCTCTGGTGTGGGCACTTGTGACTCACGGTCGGTTGTGCCTCAACACAAGAGAAAATATTTTTGCGTGGCCGGGCCCCTCTGACTTCGTAATGATGAGATAGTGACGGGATTGTGATTTTATTGCGCTCGCGTCTTTTTGAGTAGTGTAGGGGTTATATTCCCCAGTAAAGCGTCGGTATGTTCCCCGCGCATGCGTGGGTAGGTACCCTTGCTGTCCCCAGGGGGGAAAGTACATCCGGGGTACCCCCGGAGACCCCCGGGCCCTACACCGTTTTGGTAGTGATAGTGGGATGATGTGGCTACACTTGGCTTTAATAGAACACAGGCATCAGTGGATGGTGGTGTGGTGTGGAGGGCACCGCCATGCTGACTCCCCAGCCCAGGCTGCGCCCACGCTCTACTCGTCGTTCAGGCCCAAAGCGGAGCGTCAGCCACCACCCCACCAAAACCACAACCCCCCGACACCAGCTTATGTGCCCAGTGCCCACCAGCAAACCTTTTAGGGGGGGTTTTGGCAGTAAAAATCCCAATTTTGTTCCAAGCCCCTCCATTTTGATGACTCTCAAAGTGGATTTCCTCTTGTCCCTTGGAACCAGGGCCCAAAAAAAAACGGGAATTTTTGAATATTCTTTGCCAGATTGATGGAAACTATTGTCAGGGGGATAATAAGTATTTTAGTCACCAGGGCAAATGATATATCATACAGTAAAGAAAAGGTGGGAAAAAAGGGGGACTGTTTCAGAAATTATTTGCTTTTTGCAAAAAAACTTTGCCATGTCTATAAGCATAAATTTAAAAACATACTGGTCCACAGAGGTAATTTTTACCCGGTCTTTAGTGAAACATCCCGTGAACAGGTTTATCTTATTCTTACGTATGTTGCATTTTGACAAAAACCCGGCTGACAAAGTGACAGGTTATATAAGATTAGAAATTTTTTTGTATCTCAAACAAAGTTCAGCATATACTTTTTTCCCTTCAAGATTTTGTAATTGCGAGTTTTGATTTTGTTCAAAGGTAGACGTCATTAAGAAAAATTTTACCGAGCAAGAGGAAACGCTTTGGGATTTTAAAACTGTTTGTATCTGTGAGTGCAGTGGCCTGGTGTTGGTATTGTTTTTTACACGGGAAGTAAAACATTGAAAAATACCAGATGTTATTGGGTATTCAGGGTTTAGTAGTGAGAAAACATATGGCACCTTATCTTGGTAAGGGGCATAATTAATACCGATAACTGTACACAAGCCCCTTCTCAGTGATTTCATGCGAGTAACAAAAAACAGAGTGTGTGGACAATGAGTTCTAATCGTTAAAAAAATGCCCAGGCTCAACGAGGTTTCTGTGGTGTGACGTGCAGGGGTTTTGCAATGACATCATGGCATTCGGTGGCATGGGCAAAAAGAGATGTACATTTTTGAAACCATTACCCTAATGAAATGAAACAATGGCAAGTTGATCAAAGTGACTAATGAAGTTTCGAAAAACCCGTGCAGTGATTGATTTACACAAAAAAGGGTTGGTTTTACAAATGTGACTGCAGATGGTTTTGTTGCTGTTCGTAAGAGTTACAAGTGGTCATGAAAATTTTCTTCCATTCAGGAATTTAATGCTCAATGCTATAATATGTACAATAAAGACTGGCCCCAAAAGACCACCGTATGGTAAATTTTGTTTGTCTGTTGTCAGACAATATAATGAAGTACCAGGTAAGAAAACCCGCTATACAACAAGGTCCTCGAATTTCCGGATATACCCCAAACGTTTAGGAGGGAAGGTGATATTTCAAATACAGTTCCCTTAACTCGAAGAAATTTGCAGAAGAGATGATGTTGTGCACAAAAAAAAACACGGCAACAAGCTCCACTATTTGATATACTTTTTTGTATTGTCCCTTAGCTCATTATTTTAAATTTTTTAAATAATCAGGTGCTATTTTTTAGCTTAAGACTATTTACTTTGTTTTACACTTAATTCAAATAAGATTCATACAAATCTTTATTACAAGCATTGATCCTGATACCAACCTCTTATTTAATGACTTAAAATGAATCAAACAGTAACTGTAATTTACCACTGCAGAACAATCAAAGGCCTTCTAGTCAACAAAACATAACTAATTTAACTAAATATCAGATCTTTAAGCAACATTACGATGACCTTTAGCATTACTAAATTCCTTACATGCCAAATTGTCATCATTAACAAAAGAAACCTGGCTAAAGCCTGATAAAAACAGATGTCTATCCCATTCCTGGTTACAAGCCTACAAAATGTAGGCCAGACCAAAAAGGGGGGGGCACACCCATATACTCAGCCAATGAATGTATCAAATACTTGCAAAAGGGGTATGAACAGGGGAATTTTTTGCTAAATTCAATCAAAGTCCTCAAAAACCTCTAAATTGATAAAATTTACGAGTTCCACAGTAAAACATTACCCAATTTAGTCAAAATCTAGGAAGTTGAAAATGAGCAGCATGAAAAAGATACTTATATCCAGGTGACCTAAATAAAATTCCGCAAGACCGGGCCCCAAAACCCGTTACTGAATCACAAACCAATGGTAACTGATTTTAAAACAGTAAAAAAACTAAAAGGTTACAGAGACTAGTTTTTCCCCATTGACACATCGGGCCCAACCCATATCCCCTTTAAAATAGGCTATTACAGAAATACCACAGCCCCACTCCCCTACTTTCCTCATAACAACTTTTGGGAAAATACCCCAAAACACTCTAAAGTACTTCAGACTTCAATGAGGCAGCCCTTAATAATTCACAACAGCAATAGCAAACACTGATTGGACACTAGCTAGAAACCTATCAGATATTGACGAATGTATTTTAATTTTCTAAAAAAACCAATACCCCTTTTAACAAGCCCTCCAAAAAATAAAAAAAAGGGCAGCAAAGAGATGAACAGTCCCCCGGCTAAAAAGCATTTCAAATCCATAAATACAAAACCCAAATAAAAACAGACAGAATGGGTACATAACCGGGACCAAACAAAAGTTACTGTTTAATCCTAACCAGCTGATAAAAGGGAAAAAAAAAATTTTATTATGAGAAAAGATTACCAACTTCGAGGTATATAAAAAAGACTGGAAACCCTACGAAATTCTTGGGAAACAAAAAAGATTCACAAATACAAATAAAAATTAGCAAAAACAGATGAACCCCAACTCCCACCAACAAACAGAAACAGACTCCCAAAGTTTCTTTCCATATAGGCAAAACCTTGCCAATAAAATCCCAAACTCAGATACCCCACCAAATGACTACCTACCGGCAAACCCGAAACACTGTTCCTGCTCGCTAAACCCCTACGAAGTCTCCCTTATTATCAACGCACTAAAAAAAAAGGGCGGGATTTAAAACCTTACCACCCCTTATATAAAAAAAAAGTGTACAAGGCTACCCCAATCATTGAAAACACTCTTTAACAAACCCATTGAACCTCCCCCTTCCCTACGTACTCAAAATCAAGGGGCACCCCGATCCCAAAGGGGGGGAGGAGACCCAAACAGAGTTGAATAACTTAGGCCAATATCCAACTTACACCTTCTCCAAAATCTTCGAAAAAAATTTAATTTATAAACGAATTATCCCACTTATCTCCCAAAACATATAACCCCTGCCAATTTTGGATTCAGGCTAAAAAAAATACTAATGATGCTATTTTACACATGCTAGAACTATATACACTGCAATAGAGAAAAAAAAAGTCCCCGGGGATCTTTTACTTACGTAAAAAAGCTTTTGATCAGTTGACCATGACTTGTCCCCGTAAAATTGCACATATGGTAAAGAGGGCATCCCCCAACTACCTCAAGTCTTTCCCCAGACAGAAGCCAAAAAAAGTTACGCAATGGGGCAAACTTTCTGCACAACCAATTACAGTTGGTGTCCCCCAGGGGGTGTCCCTTTGGCCCTCTTCTCTTTTTCTTACATAAATGACCTTCAAATGCTTTGCAAATTCTCAAACCCCCACTTTTGAGATGACATACATAGTCTTCTCTACCGAGCCCGTCACGCTAGCCAATTCTGTAAATACCCAAATTTAAAAAAATATCTACCTGGATGAGGACTAACAAATTACACTTAAAAAATTGACAAAAAACCTTTCTTCATTCAGTTTTTGGGAACGAGCTACGAGTCCCTCTTAAAAATAATGATAAATGGTCACCCATCACAAAACTAACAGAGGGAAATTTTTAGGAATTCCCCTTGTTTAATAGACTCAAATTTCTTACACATATACATCAAATTTCTAAAAAAATTTTCCCAAAGGGACTGTAGGCATACTTTCGAAGATACGGTACTATGTTCCACAGTCAGCCCCCCTGGCCCTATACCCACTTCTTATTTACCCCTATCTCACCTATGGAATTTGTGCATGGGGGCTCAACAACAATTAACCATCTCAGACCACTAATTACCCCAAAAAAGGCTTTCAGTTGAATGATAACAAATTCTCACTACAGGCAGCACACTCACCAATATTCAATACACTAAACCTACTCACCATACAAAACATCCATACTTATTACTGCACTATTACATACATGAACACTTAACTCTGATATTAACCCTCCCCTCAAAAATCTCCTTGCCAACCTTTAACAGAACACATGACCATAACACAAGGCACAGATCACTTTTGATGTTCCTCGTGCCATCTCAAAACTATGAAAAATCAATGCACATAAAAGGCCCTAAAATCTGGAATTCATTACCTGTAAAAAAATAAAAAACACTACCTGTTTATAAATTCAAGTCTCTTCTCAAAGATTACTTACTCACCCAAAACCAAATAAATACTGAATAACTGAACCTTATAAATTGTATATCTTAAATGTTTTTCACAATTATTATCACATAAATGTTAAACCTAAAACCCAATCTAACTTTATTATTTTTTAAAATACACTACCTAACAGAATCACTACCTAACTGAATGCAAACCATTTTGGGCCTGTCTTTGTAATACTCACTTGTGCTTTATAGTTATCTGTTTACATTAATGTTTTATCACTGATTTCATCATTGCTTAGTAGCAGCGCTGTTAGCCCTTTGGGGTTTGCGCTTTTTTTATTTTAAAATAATAATAATCATTCCCCTTTTTAATCTTAAATTAATTTAAGCCACCCCTAATGCTAGCTAGTAAAGTGGCTTTGCTGCTGCCTTTATTTTTTTTTTTTGTACCTCTGTATGTTGCAAAAATTTGGGAAAATAAAAAAATAAAAAAATAAAAAAAGACACTCGGTTTTGTGGGGAATGTAAGGTGCCTCTGTGATGGTGCCTTGTTTAAAGGGGTTCCACAAGCTCCAGCAGTTTAAAAACCTGTCCAGTGTTTGAAATATGTAAATACAGTGGCCTAACCGAGATATTAATCCCTTTCCCGAGGTCATTGTTAGTCAAAATAATCGTTGTCAAATTATTTTCCCCCTAAAATAATGGAAATCAAATTTAAACCGGGGTAAGACACCCCCAAAAAAATGAAAAAAAAATTTTTTCTACATGAAATGTTAATTTTAATCACACAAACTGAAGATTACATGCACAGTTTCATGACACTTCCTTTATTTAAGATTGGTGATTTGTGGGAGGGAGGGGGGAGAGCGTTTTTCTTACTGTTTAGAAGGGGGAAACCCCCTTTCCCTTAGCATTTAGGCCAAGTCTTTTCTGGGGTTACTTCCCTTTTTTCTTTTTAAAACCACAGGCCCCCTTGAGAGTCATGGCTTCTGTCGCAAACATATTGCCAAGAGGCCTGTACCCCTCGTTCCTTTATGACTTTCCCAAAGTGGGTTCACAACATTGTCAGGTACAGGTTGCCCAAAAACGGCTTGCAGTAATGTGAAGGGTGTTATCATCCATAAAGCTTTTTCACTTTAAGCCACATTGCACAGATTTCCTTAACCCCTTTTACGTTTTTGACGAAAATCCTTTCGAGCAAATGTTTTTGACGTATATATTCTCAAAAATTTAGAGGTTCAAATCAAGGGGAGAAAGTGGTAGGCCCCATGTGAGAGAATGGGTCTGTGTGGTCAGTGTGCACAATAAAAAAATCCTGAGCACACATTGGTTTAATGAAAAAAAAAAAAACTCCCGATGTGTTTTTGGAATAAAACCCCGACTTTGGGTGTATTTTCGTCGTATTATCATTGTTTCGCGTTTTCATGGTCTTAGGTGATAAAATGAAAAAAATTCAGAAATAAGATGATTTTCTTACTTTGACGAGAAAATGACCTTGAAAACTGGTCAAAGTGGGAATTGTTTTTTTTTTACAAAGTTCAGGAGTAAAATAAAAACCACCCCAAGTCCAAATACACTCAAGGGGAGTCTTTTCTTTCCCCTGTGCACTGAATTTTTATACCCTTTTTTTCAATATGCAGTAGTCTGCGTAACAGTAAATTTTGTTTTTTTTGTATGAATAAAAAAACAAATAGAAAGCAATAAAAAATAAGAGGGGCCCTAGAGATTTACTAATGAACAGAGCATATGTTTTTATGCCCGAAAGTTACCCCTTGTTTATTTGGATCATTTTTAAATTTTGGCATCTTTTTTTTTTTTTTTGCGTGAAATTGGCCAAAAATTTCAGATTTCTGACACCATATTGGGTAGTCCAAATTGTAATGGGAGGGTTTTTGTACTCAGTGATAGATAAAAAGGAGTTCTAAAGAAAAAAAATATGGTTTGGTCAATGGAACAAAGGGTTGGCGAAATGGGTCGAAAATAGGCGAAAATCGCGAAAAACGCATATGTAGGCGTACCGCTAACTTTGCGGAGAAAATTCCATGAGTTTTCGACCAAATTTCAAATTTTGGTGTATTACCTGGGAAAAAATTCTCTATCATTTCATAAGAAAAAATTTTTTTTTTTTTTCAAAAATTGAGCAACATAGAATGACAGTTTCAGAAAGGGGCCTGGAACAGTCAAAGGGTTAATCTTAGAAGTAGGCAACTTCTTCAATTTCTCTCTCCCCTCCTCCGAAGCAGTTTCCTCAGGTCTGCCCTCTTGCTGTTCAAGATGATCTAGCAGCTCATCAGTGGTTAGTTCTTCACTGTCCTCCACCACCAACTCTTCCACATCCTCCCCACTAACCTCCAACCCCAAGGACTTCCCCAATGCCACAATGGATTCCTCAACTGGCATAGGATTCTCAGGGTTAGCCTCAAATCCTTCAAAATCCCTTTTGTCTACACATTCTGGCCACAGTTTTTTCCAAGCAGAGTTCAATGTCCTCTTAGTCACTTCCTCCCAAGCCCTACCTATAATGTTTACACAATTGAGGATGGTAAAATGATCTTTCCAAAACTCTCTTAGAGTCAGTTGAGTTTCTGAGGTCACTACAAAGCACCTTTCAAGCATAGCTTTTGTGTACAGTTTCTTGAAGTTGGAAATAACCTGCTGGTCCATGGGCTGCAGGAGAGGAGTGGTATTAGGAGGCAAAAACTTCACCTTAATGAAGCTCATGTCCCTAGAAAGTCGCTCTGCCACATCTGTAGGATGACCAGGGGCATTGTCTAATACCAGGAGGCACTTAAGGTCTAATTTCTTTTCAATTAGGTAATTTTTCACATCGGGGGCAAATGCATGGTGTAACCAGTCATAGAAAAAGTCCCTAGTGACCCATGCCTTACTGTTTGCCCTCCACAGCACACACAAATTAGCCTTGAGGACATTGTTTTTCCTGAACACTCTGGGGGTTTCAGAGTGATACACCACTTTGCAATCACCACTAGCATTGGCACACATGAACAAAGTAAGCCTGTCTTTCATAGGCTTATGTCCTGGGAGTGCCTTTTCCTCCTGAGTAATGTAGGTCCTGCTTGTCATTTTCTTCCAAAACAGGCCTGTTTCGTCACAATTAAACGCTTGTTCAGGTTTCAGTCCCTCACTGTCTATGTACTCCTTGAAGTCCTGCACATATTTTTCAGCCGATTTGTGGTCCGAACTGGCAGCCTCACCATGCCTTATCACACTATGAATGCCAATACGCTTCTTAAATCTCTCAAACCAACCTTTGCTGGCCTTAAATTCACTCACATCACTAGTTGCTGGCATTTTTTTAATTAAATCGTCATGCAACTTCCTAGCCTTTTCACATATGATCGCTTGAGAGATGCTGTCTCCTGCTATCTGTTTCTCGTTTATCCACACCAATAACAGTCTCTCAACATCTTCGAGTACTTGCGATCTCAGTTTCGAAAACATAGTTGGACCTTTGGTAAGAACAGCTTCCTTGATTGCTGTTTTCTTGCCCACAATAGTAGCGATGGTTGATTGGGGTTTATTATACAACCTGACCAGCTCAGAGATACGCATTGGGGTTTATTATACAACCTGACCAGCTCAGAGATACGCACTCCACTTTCATATTTATCAATGATCTCTTTCTTCATCTCCAGAGTAATTCTCACCCTTTTTGCTGTAGGGTTGGCACTAGAAGCTTTCTTGGGGCCCATGGTGACTTATTTTGCAGGTGCAGTCACTAAAAAGGCTGTGATAATATGAAATGTTCCAGTTGTATGTTTGGAAGCGACCGCGGTGGCTGGCTGGCTTGTAAACACTGGCACCAAAGGGACAAGTGAGGCGCGCTCAGGCCAAAGTGGATGCGTATGGTATGGAACGAATAGCGCTGGTCGGGTTTTTAAGCGCTAGTCTAGGCAAAATTTTTGCGTTTAACCCTTTGACTGTTTCCGACGTATAAATACGTCTTACGAGCCAATGTTTCTGACGTATTTATACGCATAAATTCTAGCAGCTTCAAATCAAGCAGGAGAAAGCTGGTAGGCCCACATGTGAGAGAATGGGTCTCCATGGTCAGTGTGCACCATATAAAAAAAATCGGGGAGCCAGTGGTGCATTGTGGGAATCCCTTTTGTTGTCCTTTTTTAGAGGTAGCGGGGAAGAAATATGTGATTCCCC
>NC_069436.1:436091-454701 GCF_026875155.1 Cherax quadricarinatus | reverse complement strand
GGGTGTTAGATCGTTTTTTTGAAAATGTGAGGCTGTAATTGTATATTCTGTACATATCTATTGAGAATACAGTTATATTTTTATAGTAGTAGTTTACATAACCTGTGAAGAGGGCTGGTGAAAGGGTATCAGAGACACTCAGGATGATCAGCCATGATGTAAGTATTACCCCTAGACAAATAAGACCATTAAGTAAAAGCTACCCCACACTAGAACATGTAGTGAGAACCTTACTATCAAAGTAATAAGGGACTACCAACGTCAACGTAACAGCAACTAATTCAATTTCTCTCTCCCCTCCTCCGAAGCAGTTTCCTCTGGTCTGCCCTCTTGCTGTTGAAGATGATCTAGCAGCTCATCAGTGGTTAGTTCTTCACTGTCCTCCTCCACCAACTCTTCCACATCCTCCCCACTAACCTCCAACCCCAAGGTCTTCCCCAATGCCACAATGGATTCCTCAACTGGCATAGGATTCTCAGGGTTAGCCTCAAACCCTTCAAAATCCCTTTTGTCTACACATTCTGGCCACAGTTTTTCCCAAGTAGAGTTCAATGTCCTCTTAGTCACTTCCTACCAAGCTTTACCTATAATGTTTACACAACTGAGGATGGTAAAATGATCTTTCCAAAACTCTCTTAGAGTCAGTTGAGTTTCTGAGGTCACTACAAAGCACCTTTCAAATATAGCTTTCGTGTACAGTTTCTTGAAGTTGGAAATAACCTGCTGGTCCATGAGCTGCAGGAGAGGAGTGGTATTACGAGGCAAAAACTTCACCTTAATGAAGCTCATGTCCCTAGAAAGTCGCTCTGCCACATCTGTAGGATGACCAGGGGCATTGTCTAATACCAGGAGGCACTTAAGGTCTAATTTCTTTTCAATTAGGAAATTTTTCACGTTGGGGGCAAATGCATGGTGTAACCAGTCATAGAAAAAGTCCCTAGTGACCCATGCATTACTGTTTGCCCTCCACAGCACACACAAATTAGCCTTGAGGATATTGTCTTTCCTGAACACTCTGGGGGTTTCAGAGTGATACACCAATAAAGGCTTCACTTTGCAATCACCACTAGCATTGGCACACATCAACAGAGTAAGCCTGTCTTTCATAGGCTTATGTCCTGGGAGTGCCTTTTCCTCCTGAGTAATGTACGTTCTGCTTGGCATTTTCTTCCACAACAGGCCTGTTTCGTCACAATTAAACACTTGTTCAGGTTCCAGTCCTTCACTGTCTATGTACTCCTTGAAGTCCTGCACATATTTTTCAGCTGCTTTGTGGTCCAAACTGGCAGCCTCACCATGCCTTATCACACTATGAATGCCACTACGCTTCTTAAATCTCTCAAACCAACCTTTGCTGGCCTTAAATTCACTCACATCACTAGTTGCTGGCATTTTTTTAATTAAATCGTCATGCAACTTCCTAGCCTTTTCACATATGATCGCTTAAGAGATGCTGTCTCCTGCTATCTGTTTCTCGTTTATCCACACCAATAACAGTCTCTCAACATCTTCTATCACTTGTGATCTCAGTTTCGAAAACATAGTTGCACCTTTGGCAAGAACAGCTTCCTTGATTGCCGTTTTCTTGCCCACAATAATAGCGATGGTTGATTGGGGTTTATTATACAACCTGACCAGCTCAGAGATACGCACTCCACTTTCATATTTATCAATGATCTCTTTCTTCATCTCCATAGTAATTCTCACCCTTTTTGCTGTAGGGTTGGCACTAGAAGCTTTCTTGGGGCCCATGGTGACTTATTTTGCAGGTGCAATCACTAAAAAGGCTGTGATAATATGAAATGTTCCAGTTGTATGTTTGGAAGCGACCGCGGTGGCTGGCTGGCTTGTAAACACTGGCACCAAAGGGACAAGTGAGGCGCGCTCAGGCCAAAGTGGATGCGTATGGTATGGAACGAATAGCGCTGGTCGGGTTTTCAAGCGTTAGTCGAGGCAAAATTTTTGCGTTAAAATGTATCGCTAGTCAGATTTATCGTTAATCGATGCCATCGCTGGTTGAGGGTCCACTGTATTAGGTAGTTGAAATCGGTAAATGGACAGTTTCTTGTACTCAATCAATAGAAAAAATGGAGTTCTAAAGAAATAGCTATGAGTTTGGGCGACTGGAACAATGGAATTAGCCGAAAATAAGGCTCAAAGTGGGCGAAATCGCCGATTTGTAAACAGTGCCGAGGTTGCTAACTTCGCGAGAGGATAATTCCGTCAGTTTTCCATCAAATTTCGGGAAAAGATTCTCTATCATTTCATAAGAAAAAATAATTTTTTTTTTTAAATTTTGCGACACCAGGAGACACCTCAGGATTGGGGTGTTGCGACAGTCAAAGGGTTAAGGACCTGATGTTATAGTTAAGAACTGATAGACTTTTAGCACTGCTTAGGATAGTGCTGGCTTGTGATGCTGTGTAATAAAGGCAGTTACTTTCCAGTAGGTTTTGATTGGGTGTTAGATTATGGAGGTTTTTATCAGGGTCGACGTGATCATTCATCTTCTAGGTTTAAATTGTGGTTATTTATATCCTGAATTGTGTGTAGAGTTATAGTACTGATATCTGTAGTGGTGGGAAGTTTGGACAAGTATATAGCTAAAGCACTTTGGTCATATAGAGTATAGTCACTAATAAACATAATGAAGTTGATGTTGTCTAAGTGTTGTGCTAGAATGAGCTAAAGTACAACTAGGTTTAATCTAATAATATAAAAAATACTAGTTTAAAATGGCACAAGACTCTCACTTGTAATTGCACTAAGGTCTAATGTAAGTTGTTAACAAGAACTAGGGTATAGCTAAATTTAAACTGACAAGACAAAATACACAAGTTAAGGTAGTAAAAGAAAAAAAAAGAAGAAAAAAAAAAAAGAAAAATGGCAATGACTTGGTTATAATATGATAGTAAGATGGTACACAGGATAATGTTAAAGTTGGAGTTGAATATACAAGCTTAAAAATTGGGAACAAAAGTTTAAGAAAAGTACAATAGAATAAGGCAATAATAAAAAAGTTTATAATAAAATTGGGCAATAAACTTTACAGATAAAAAGGGCAATAATAAAAAGTTTAAAATAGATTGGGCAATAAAGTATTGGTATAATTGGGCAAGAATAAGAGTGGGTAATTAACTCAAGACTAGAATAGTGCATTAATAAGATGAAAAGTTTACAATAAAGTTGTGCACTAAAATATAAAATAAAAATGGGCAATAATAAAAAGTTTACAATAAGGTTGGTCAATATAGTTTAAAGTAAAATTGGGCAATAATAGAGATTTTAAAATAAAATTGGGCGATAGAGTATTTTCAAAGTGAGGTAGAATAACTGAGGACAAGCTATGGCTAGTTTCAATTAAAATAAGATAGAACAATTAAGTGGTAAGAAGTAAAATAGGAGAGAGATTCTGTAGATATTAAACACAATTAAGACTATGAGGTAGAATGGTCATTGAATACAACAGTGAGATTCAAAAGTAGTTGGGGTATTGGAGATTATTTGGGGGGGGGGAACAAAATTTATGGCAGTATAACACTAATGGTGGACAATGGGTATTATTTGCACCTTACTTTGATTCTGTTAATCCAGCCTCACTTAGGAATGTTTTAAGGTCATGTTCTGTAGAGATGAAGTATCTCTTCCCAGTGGGCTGTTTCCTAACTGCGATTTTTCCATCCCTCACAAAGCACTGGTGGATTTTTTGAGCATAGCGTAATTTTCTTAGCCGATAAAGAAGGTTTTGTCTTGTTTTGGTAAAGCACTCATTGACGTAAACATCAGTTTTCATAGAAACGGATGTTTTTAGTAGGTTGTTCCTTTGTAGGCTAGTTTGGAATTTTAACAGCACTGTTTTTTTTACCCGTTTGATAGCCCATCAGTTTGCAATCTTTTAGGTCATCATTACATATGTTAAGGCGAAGGTGGTCCTTGATAAGCTGTAGGGTGGTCTCCATGCAGGTTTCTTGGGCGATTGTGGGTGGGAGATGTTTGCTGTTAACTACAACAGTGTCAGATAGCTGTTGTTGGTCATTATGGTCTTGGAAGTTGGTTATGACATTGGCAAGTTGTTGGTCCACTCTTGATCTTTCTTTTATAATGTTGGTAGTAAGTAGGGTGACTTGGTCTTTTAGAGTGTTGATGGTGTCTAGGGACTGGGTGTGGGTGATGCTTTGTTGTTCCAAAGTGTCTAGTTTATGTTCTACAGCTGTGATCTTGCTGAGGTACTGTGCATTGGAAGCTTTTAGTTCCTTCATTTCCTGGGTTAGTTTGGCGATTGTGTGGTTCTGAATCGTAAGGAGTTTAGCTATTTCTGGGTCGGTAATCTTCTTAACATCAAATCCAAGGAAGGAGTTATCTTGGACTGTGGTGGCGTCCATGTCTGTTGTTGTCTGTCATGTGTTGTGGTGGTGCCGGTGGGTGATAAGGGTTGTGTCTTGGCTGCCAGTATAAGTTTTCCTCGTAATATTACTGGTCTCACCTTTGATGTTAGGGGTCTTTATTTGGTTATTGGATCTTCTTTTAATACTCTGACCCTTGTCCATTGGCTGCGGCTTCGGATGAATAGTAGGCGATGGGTGAATGTTGTGGTATATCACTTCAGTGGCAGCGGGGCAGGAGGTGGTAATACGAATCCTATTAGTTGGTAATTTGTGTACTTTTGGGTGATTTCTGCAGTTGATTTGTATCATTCTGGGTATCTACACATGCTAGTGTTATGTGGGTCTTGATTAGGCCATCACAGGGCTGCTGGGAACCTCAGAAGAAGTAAAAATAGAGGACAAGGTTCCTGTTGCCGCTTGCTGCTGCCGCTTTGTCAGTTAAAAACAGAGTAGGGGAGTTGGTAGATGGGGAGATGGAGGTTTTGGGTAGATGGCGAGAATATTTTTGAGGAACTTTTAAATGTCGACGAAGAAAGGGAGGTGGTAATTTCATGCACTGGCCAGGTACGTATACCATCTTTTAGGAGTGAAGAGCAGGATGTGAGTGTGGGGGAGGTGCGTGAGGCATTACGTAGAATGAAAGGGGGTAAAGCAGCTGGAACTGACGGGATCATGACAGAAATGTTAAAAGCAGGGGGGGAATATAGTGTTGGAGTGGTTGGTACTTTTGTTTAATAAATGTATGAAAGAGGAGAAGGTACCTAGGGATTGGCGGAGAGCATGTATAGTCCCTTTATATAAAGGGAAGGGGGACAAAAGAGATTGTAAAAATTATAGAGGAATAAGTTTACTGAGTATACCAGGAAAAGTGTACGGTAGGGTTATTATTGAAAGAATTAAGAGGTAAGACAGAATGTAGAATTGCAGATGAGCAAGGAGGTTTTAGATCAAGTGTTAAAATTGAAGCATATATGTGAGCAGTATTTAGATAAAGGTAGGAAAGTTTTTATTGCATTTATGGATTTAGAAAAGGCATATGAAAGAGTGGATAGGGAAGCAATGTGGCAGATGTTGCAAGTACAGTGAAACCTCTACTTGCGAGTGTCTCCACGTGCGAGTTTTTCCAAATACGAACAGTCAATGGATCGATTTTTTGCTTCCATATGCGAGCAAAATTTCCACAAGCGAGCAGACCTCAAAACAGGTTCCCTGACACTGGTGAGGGGCTCTTGCTCTTGATCTCGGGAATTGTATCTCATTTGTTTGTTGGACTATCTTATTGAAACTTGGGCAATGTATGATGGAAAGATGCTTCTTAACATACACCAAAAATGAAAGAAATCTAAGCATAAATAATGGAGTTCACTTTTCAGCAATTAGCCACTCCTTAATTTATACAATTTATACTATTTATACAATTACATAACAATAAGGAAAAACAGTAAAGCTTATAATTGTGTGAATAAAAATTACAAATTATTTTAATAATAATAATAATAATAATAATAATAATAATAATAATAATAATAATAATAAAAATGAAAGAAATCTAAGCACAAATAATGGAGTTCACTTCTCAGCAATTAGCCACCCCTTAGCAGTAATTTCGAATGGTTTTTATGGTTGTATTCTTGTTTTTTTGGTTCTTTTGAAAAAATGGAAGATAATTACGAAATAATTAATTTTAATTGCTTTCTGAAAAAAAATCCCTTTAAAATTGAGCTCAACTAAAACAAATGACAATTGTTTGGGTGTTTCAGAGTAAACAAATAGCAGTCGTCAAGGGGTTGACATTATTTATACATTATGCAAAAAGGAATAACGTAAACCTTTATTTTTTGTGAAAAAAAATTTACAAATTATTTTTTTAAAAAAAAGTAGGTTGGTGACACAACCCCCCGGGGAATATACCGTCCTGCCAGAGCTGTGAAACAAAAACCTGTAATTTTTGCATAGGGTTGGTTTCTGGTTTCTTTTTCTGTTCAAAAACACGCAAGAAACAGGGATATCTTCTATCCTACTTACACTTTGGTCACACTTCACAAACACGCACATGATTTAATATAAAACATCAGTTTTTCCCTTTTTTTAAATGCTCTTGTTTTTTTTTTATTTCTTCTATGTCCGGGGGAAAGGGAAAAGAATCTTTCCTCCGAAGCATCGTGTCGAGGGCGACTAAAACCCGGGAGCAAGGGGTTTAAAAACCCCTTCTCCTGTATACAATTACTAAAAAAGAAAAGAAGAAAAATTTTATAAAATGGTTGCTTAAATGTGCTGGATGTAGTGCGGATGACAAAAACAGATGTTGCTGATGTTAGAATGAAAAAAATTTGGTGCCCCTGGCCCTAAGCAAAACAAAGCTAAGGGGGTAGAGAGTTTCAGTGGGGGAAATAAAGGGGATTAACGGGATATCTGAGAGAGTTAGGAAAAGGGAAGGGGTAGCGTAAGAAAATGATCATTATAAAGGAGAAAAAGAGAAATAATGTGTAAATTCAAGAATTTATTGGATTAAAGTAAATTTTGGATGCGAGAAAGGGGGTCTAATAGCGGTATCACTGGAGAAGAGGGGAAATGCAGAGGAGAGAGAGAGATTTGGGAGAGTTAATGAATTATGGGGAGCCTTGAACCAAGTGAGAGAGTAATTGTGGTAGGGGACTTGTGCTAAAGTGGAGAAACTTTTAGAAGGGGGGTGGGAAATTTTGGGGTCCCAGTGTAAATGATAAGGGGAGCCCTTTATTGAACTTTGTAAAAAAAAGGGGTTTATTATAGGTAATACTTTTTTAAAAAAAAGAGGAAAAAAAGTAACACGAATATGTAGGGCAAAAGACAGTATTTGTTGGATTATGTATTGGGAAAAAAAGACTGTTAGTAATTCAGGATTAATTTTATAGAGGGGCCACAATATATCAATCCTTTCTGTTGTACAACACGAGAGTAAAAGGTAGATGGGATAAAAGGAGAATGAAGCATCAGGGAAGGAAGTAAGGTTTTAAACAAAAAGAGGAGGCATTGGGGTAAATAAAAAACACTTTTGGAGATAGAGGGCAATGAGAGCATGGCAATGGGTCGAAGGGGTATGGGGTAGGTTTTAAAAAAAGTGTGTTAGGTGTCAGCAAAATTTTTTTGGGTTCAGGAAAGTGGTGCGGAGGAAGGGAGCGATTGGGGGAAATGGGGAGAAAAGAGAGTAGTAAGGGAAAAAGTTAGAAATTTTAGAATTTTTACAAAGAAAAAAGTGATGCAAAAAGGGGGAAAAGGGATATGGGAAAAAAAGGGGAATTAAGAGGTGGTGAAGCAATGAAAAAGAGAGAAAAAGAGAGAGTGGGTGAATTTTTTCAAAAAAATTTTTTTTTAAAAAAAAAAAAAGTTTTGGAGGAATTTAAAATAAGAAAGCCAGAGAACAAATGGATTTGTCATTAAAAATAGGGAGGAAGTTATTTAAAAGGGGAATTAGAGGTATTGGGAAATGAGGGAATATTTTTTGGGGAATTTTTTAAATGTTGATGAAGATAGGAAGTGTGATTTCGTGTATAGGGCAAGGAGGAATAACATTTGTAGGAGTGAGGAAAAGCCAGTTGTGAGTGGGGGGAATTCGTGAGGCATTTGGTAAAAGAAAGGGGGTAAGGGGAGGGGATTGATGGGATAAAAATAGAAATGTTAAAAAACAGGGAGGGGAAAATTTTGGATGGGTTTGGGCAATTATTTAATAAATTATGGAAAAGGGGAAGGTACCCAGGGATTGGCAAGACATCTAGTTCCTTGATAAAAGAAAGGGGATAAAAGGAAATCAAAAATTATAGGGGTAAATCTGTTTAAAATGTACCTGGTAAAGTTTTGGTAAGTTATAATTGAAAAATTAGAGTAAAACGGGGAAAAGGAAGCAGATGAACAAGGAGGTTTTGAAAGGTAGGGGTGTGTGGACCAGGTGTTTACTGAAACATAAAGTGAACAGTAAAATTTAGAAAGGCTAAAAAGGTCTTTGTGGGATTTTGGGTTTGGAAAAGGGGATGACAGGGTGGATAGGGGGGGAATGTGGGAGATGTTTTCAAGTGTAGGGGGAGGGGTAGGTTTTCTGAAAGCAGTGAAGATTTTTACAGGGAAATGAGGCCAAGTTAGGTATGTAGGGAAAAGGGAAATTTTTTCCCAGTAAAAATAGGCCTTAGCAAGGATGTTGATTTTCACCGTGGGTTTTTTAATATATTTTTAGATGGGGTTGTAAGAGAAATAAAGCGGGGCTTGGCAAGAGGCGTGGATTTTAAAAAAAAGAATCACAACAAAGTGGGGTTGTCCAGCTGTCTTTGCTGGACACTTGCCTTGGGGGAAATTCGAAAAGAAGTTGCAGAGATTGGTGGGGGAAAATTTGGGAGGGGTGCAAAGAAAAAAAAAATTAAGGGAATACAGGGGAAGAGAAGGTTATGAGGAAAACAAAAAGATTTTGGTAGAAAGTTGAATATCAATTGGGGGGAGAAGTATGGAGGAGGTGAACGATTCAATATTTGGGAGTACTGTCAGTGGAGGGGGCTATAAAAAATGAGGTGAATCATGAAATTTTGGGGAAAAAAAGGGGAGTGGTCCTTGGGTCTGTGGAGACAAAGAACTTTGCCTTGGAGGGGAAAAAGGGGGAATTTTGAGAGTAAAGTTTTACCAACGCTCTTATATGGGTTGAAGCGGGGTGATGATGTTGCAGCAAGGGAAAAACGGAGGCGTGGAGATTTAGTCGAGGGGAATGTGTGGTGTGAATATAATGCGAAATTGTAGTTTGGGAAATTAGGGGGAGGTCGGGATTACCAAAAAAGTTTTTCCAGGGTGAGGAAGGGGTTTTTGAGGTGGTTGGACATGTAAGGAATGGAGCGAAAAAAAATACTTCAATGTATAGTCTGTAGTGGGAAAGGAAAGGGGGGGTAGGGTCGGCCTAGGAAGGGGTTTGGGGGGGGGGGTAAAGGAGGTTTTTTGTGCGAGGGGGGGACTTCCCGCAGGCATGCGTGAGCGTGTTTGATGGATTTAAAGGAGACAAATGGTTTTAAAAACTGCGTGCTGTTGGAGTGTGGCAAATAACTTTTTTAAGGGATTAGAAACCGGGAGGGCCCACTTGGGCCCGGGGATGGGAAGACAGTGCCTCATCTGAAGGAGGGGTGTTTAAAGTTCGTTTAAAAACTGTAGGTAAAGCACCCTTTTGGAAAAACTGATGGAGTGAATGATGGGGAAAAATTTTCTTTTTCGGGGGCCCCCCTGCCTTGGGGAAAACGGGCCCTGTGATAATAAAAAAAAAAAAAATAATTTTTTTTTTCTCAAGTCGGTTGTCTCCCCCCAGGGGGGGGACCCAAAAAAAGAAAAAAAAACCCCAAAAAAAAATATTTTCACATCATTAAACACTTTCACCCATCACCTTTATCACTGCTTTGGCAGAGGTGCCAAAAATACAACATTTAGAAGCATATACGTATAAAATCACAACTATCCCTCCAAACTCCCCAATATCCCAAACCACTCCTTTAAATGCAGGCACTGTATTTCCCATTTCCGGGACTAAAGTCCGACATTTAAAAAAACCCGGGTTTCCCGAACCCCTTTTTTAAATTTTACCCTGCCACACCCCAAACAGTCGTCAGGCCCAAGAAATCTTTGTTCCTTCACCCTATCAAACCGCTCTGCACCTTGCGGAAAGTCCAACCCCCTCGCCCAAAAAACCTCCTTTACCCCCCTTTCCAACCTTTCGGGGCGACCCCACCCCCTTTCCTTTCCCCCTATAGATTTTATTGTTTTCCATGTCATCCTACTTTGATCCATTCTCTCAAAATGCCCAAACCACCTAAACAACCCCTCTTTGCCCCTTGCAATGCTTTTATTAACTCCACACCTTCTCCCAATTTCCCCACTCCGAATTTTTGAAATTTTACACCACACTTTCCCTTTGAAGGAACTCCCTGCCCCCCAACCGTCTCCTCGCTGCGCATTTCCCCCCCAGTTCAATCCCTATAAAGTGTTGGTACTACTATACTTCATACATTCCCTTTTTTGCCTCCATAGATAACGTTTTTTTACTCCACATATACCTCAAGCACCACTCCCCCTTTTTTTCCTATCAATTCTATGATTAAAAAACCTCCTTCATAATCCATCCCCGACCGTCAACTCCCAAGTATCTGAAAACATTCCCCTTTTTCATACTCCTCCTCCCCAATTTGATATCCAATTTTTCTTTTCTAAATTTTGATCCCCCTCATCACCTTACTCTTTTTTATTTCATTTTAAACTTTCTCCTTTACACACATTCTCAAACTCATCCACAAACCCTTTTGCAATTTTTTTTTAGAATCTCCCATAAGCCATTTCATCGCAAAAAGTAACTGTGTAAATTCTTTTTTTGAATTTGTTTTCCCCAAAATTTAAATCCTACCCTCTCCCGAACACCCTGCATTTACTTTTTTTACAACCCCATCATAAATATATTAAAAAAACCCATGGTACATTACACATCCCTTCAAGCCCTATTTTTACCGGGGAAGTTTTCTCCCTCTCTTTCTAACCCCTAACCTGAGCCTCCTATCCTCATAAAAGCCTTTACAGCATTTAGTAACTTACCCTTTAAAAACTTGCAAATCTGCCACATTGCCCTCACCCACTCTATCACAGCCTTTTCAAATCCAAAAATGCAATAAAAATTTCCTCCCTTTACAAATACTGTTCACATATAGCTTAAATGTAAACACTTGACTACACATCCCCACCCACTCTAAGCCTCCTTTCATCCGAAATTCTACATTCTGTCTTCCCCAATTCTTTCATTAAAACCCTACCGTAACTTTCCGGGATACCATAAACTTTTCCTCTATAATTTTTTTAAACTCTTTTTTTCCCCTTTCCCCTTTTTATAAAGGGACTATACTGCTCCCGCCAATCCCTAGGTCCTTCCCCCCCTTTATACATTTTTTTTAAAAAAAAAGTACCCCCACCCCAAAACTTTCCCCCCCCCTTTTTAAAATTTCTTCATGACCCATCGTTCCACGCTTTACCCCCCCTTTTATCTACAATGCCCCACGTACCCCCCACCACACTTACATTTGCTCTTTCTTCACTCCTAAAAAAAATGGGTTACCTCCTGGGATGCATGAAAAATTTCCGCCTCCCTTTCCCTCAACATTTTAAAAATTTTCCCAAAAAATTCTCGCCATCTACCTAAAACCTCCCTCTCCCCATCTACTAACTCCCCTACTCTGTTTTTAACGGACAAATCCATACTTTCCCTAGGCTTTCTTAACTTGTTTAACTCACTCCAAAATTTTTTCTTATTTTTCATTAAAATTTCTTGACAGTGCCTCTCCCACTCTTTCATCTGCTTCCTTTTGCACTCTCTCACCACTCTCTTCACCTTTCTTTTACTCTCCATTATACTCTGCTCTTCTATAAACACTTCTGCTTTGTAAAAACCTCTCGTAAGCTACCTTTTTCTCTTTTATCACACCCTTTACTTCATCATTCCACCAATCACTCCTCTTTCCTCCTGTCCCCACCCTCCTATAACCACAAACTTCTGCCCCACATTCTAATACTGCATTTTTAAAACTATTCCAACCCTCTTCAACCCCCCCACTACTCATCTTTGCACTAGCCCACCTTTCTGCCAATAGTCGCTTATATCTCGCCCGAACTTCCTCCTCCCTTAGTTTATACACTTTCACCTCCCTCTTACTTGTTGTTGCCACCTTCCTCTTTTCCCATCTACCTCTTACTCTAACTGTAGCTACAACTAAATAATGATCTGATATATCAGTTGCCCCTCTATAAACATGTACATCCTGGAGCCTACCCATCAACCTTTTATCCACCAATACATAATCTAACAAACTACTTTCATTACGTGCTACATCATACCTTGTATATTTATTTATCCTCTTTTTCGTAAAATATGTATTATTATTACCAAATTTCTTCTACACATAGCTCAATTAAAGGCTCCCCATTTACATTTACCCCTGGCACCCCAAATTTACCTACTACTCCCTCCATAACATTTTTACCCACTTTAGCATTGAAATCCCCAACCACCATTACTCTCACACTTGATTCAAAACTCCCCACGCATTCACTCAACATTTCCCAGAATCTCTCTCTCTCTACACTTCTCTCTTCTCCAGGTGCATACACGCTTACTATAACCCACTTTTCACATCCAATCTTTATTTTACTCCACATAATCCTTGAATTTATGCATTTGTAGTCCCTCTTTTCCTGCCATAGCTTAACCTTCAACATTATTGCTACTCCTTCTTTAGCTCTAACTCTATTTGAAACCCCTGACCTAATCCCATTTATTCCTCTCCATTGAAACTCTCCCACCCCCTTCAGCTTTGTTTCACTTAAAGCCAGGACATCCAGTTTCTTCTCATTCATAACATCCACAATCATCTCTTTCTTATCATTTGCACAACATCCACGCACATTCAGACTTCCCACTTTGACAATTTTCTTCTTATTATTCTTTTTAGTAATCTTTACAGGAAAAGGGGTTACTAGCCCATTGTTCCCGGCATTTCAGTTGGGGGTGTGTGGACCAGGTGTTTACAGTGAAACATATAAGTGAACAGTATTTAGATAAGGCTAAAGAGGTCTTTGTGGCATTTATGGATTTGGAAAAGGCGTATGACAGGGTGGATAGGGGGGCAATGTGGCAGATGTTGCAAGTGTATGGTGTAGGAGGTAGGTTACTGAAAGCAGTGAAGAGTTTTTACGAGGATAGTGAGGCTCAAGTTAGAGTATGTAGGAAAGAGGGAAATTTTTTCCCAGTAAAAGTAGGCCTTAGACAAGGATGTGTGATGTCACCGTGGTTGTTTAATATATTTTATAGATGGGGTTGTAAGAGAAGTAATGCGAGGGTCTTGGCAAGAGGCGTGGAGTTAAAAGATAAAGAATCACACACAAAGTGGGAGTTGTCACAGCTGCTCTTTGCTGATGACACTGTGCTCTTGGGAGATTCTGAAGAGAAGTTGCAGAGATTGGTGGATGAATTTGGTAGGGTGTGCAAAAGAAGAAAATTAAAGGTGAATACAGGAAAGAGTAAGGTTATGAGGATAACAAAAAGATTAGGTGATGAAAGATTGAATATCAGATTGGAGGGAGAGAGTATGGAGGAGGTGAACGTATTCAGATATTTGGGAGTGGACGTGTCAGCGGATGGGTCTATGAAAGATGAGGTGAATCATAGAATTGATGAGGGAAAAAGAGTGAGTGGTGCACTTAGGAGTCTGTGGAGACAAAGAACTTTGTCCTTGGAGGCAAAGAGGGGAATGTATGAGAGTATAGTTTTACCAACGCTCTTATATGGGTGTGAAGCGTGGGTGATGAATGTTGCAGCGAGGAGAAGGCTGGAGGCAGTGGAGATGTCATGTCTGAGGGCAATGTGTGGTGTGAATATAATGCAGAGAATTCGTAGTTTGGAAGTTAGGAGGAGGTGCGGGATTACCAAAACTGTTGTCCAGAGGGCTGAGGAAGGGTTGTTGAGGTGGTTCGGACATGTAGAGAGAATGGAGCGAAACAGAATGACTTCAAGAGTGTATCAGTCTGTAGTGGAAGGAAGGCGGGGTAGGGGTCGGCCTAGGAAGGGTTGGAGGGAGGGGGTAAAGGAGGTTTTGTGTGCGAGGGGCTTGGACTTCCAGCAGGCATGCGTGAGCGTGTTTGATAGGAGTGAATGGAGACAAATGGTTTTTAATACTTGACGTGCTGTTGGAGCGTGAGCAAAGTAACATTTATGAAGGGATTCAGGGAAACCGGCAGGCCGGACTTGAGTCCTGGAGATGGGAAGTACAGTGCCTGCACTCTGAAGGAGGGGTGTTAATGTTGCAGTTTAAAAACTGTAGTGTAAAGCACCCTTCTGGCAAGACAGTGATGGAGTGAATGATGGTGAAAGTTTTTCTTTTTCGGGCCACCCTGCCTTGGTGGGAATCGGCCAGTGTGATAATAAAAATAAAAAATAATAATTTTACAACACGCATGGCTTACGGAGGAAAGATTCTTATTCCACTTCCCCATGGATATAAAAGGAAAAGTAATAAGACCAAGAACTATTAAGATAAAATCAAAGAAAACTCAGATGAGTGTGTATAAATAAACGTGTACATGTATGTGTAGTGTGACCTAAGTGTAAGTAGAAGTAGCAAGACGTACCTGTAATCTTGCATATTTATGAGACAGACAAAAGACACCAGCAATCCTACCATCATGTAAAACAATTACAGGCTTTCATTTTACACTCACTTGGCAGGACGGTAGTACCTCCCTGGGTGGTTGCTGTCTACCAACCTACTACCTACAAATAATAATAATAATAATAATAATAATAATAATAATAATAACAGGGAGCAAGGGGCTAGTAACCCCTTCTCCTATATAAATTACTAAATTTAAAAAGAGAAACTTTTGTTTTTCTTTTTGGGCCACCCTGCCTCGGTGGGATACGGCCGGTTTGATGAAAAAAAAATAATAATAATAATAATAATAATAATAATAATATGTATAATAATAATATGTATAATAATAATACATATAATAATACATATAATAATAATACATATAATAATAATACGTATAATAATAATACAGTGGAACCTCAAAAATCGAATGCATCACATATCGAACTTTCGAAAATAGGACCATTTTCTCGGACAAACTGTGTCCCTATTATCGAACAAGCCCCTATTTTCGGACCGCTGAGTACAGGACCTGTCTGCCGCCTGCTCTCTCCGCGTCCCAGCGCAGGCGCCGTGAGCAGTCTAGCTTTGTTTATGCTTGAGTGAACACTAACCTGCGCTCTCATTCACGCATTTTATGATTATTTTGTTGTGTTTAGTGCTTGTGGGACTGTGAAACAAGCTGCCATGGGCCCAAAGAAACTTGCTAGTGGTACCCCTGTGGTAAAGAAAGTGAGAAACACCATAGATGTGAAGATGGAAATAATACAGAAGTATGAGAGTGGTGTGAGACTTTGAGCTTTGCCAGGATGTATGAAACACAAGTCCGCCATCGGTTCTAATCCTGTCATAGAAAGAACAAAATCAAGGAAGCTGATGTTGCAAAGTGTTAATATGCAAACAAAAAAAGACCACAAATAGCTGAAGAGCTGAAAGAATGTTGCTGGTGTGGATCAAGAATAAAGAGATTGCAGGAGATAGTGTTTCAGAGACTATTATTTGCAAAAGCAAGGAATTGCATGCCGATCAGGTACAGAAAACTCCTGGAAACCAGTGCTGATAGTGAATTTAAGGTCCAGCAGAGGCTGGTTTTGACAGATTTAAGAAACATATGGCATACACAATGTTGTAGACATTGTGAGGCAGCCAGTTCAGACAAACGGCGCTGACAAGTTTTGTACAGGAGTTTAAGGGGTACAAGACAGTGAAGAATTTGAAAACCTAAACAATGGTTTAACTGTGACGAAACACGCTCATTTTGGAACAAAATGCCAAAAAGGACCTTCATCACACAGAGGAAAAGGCACTGCCAGGTACACAAGCCTATGAAAGACAGGCTTACTCTTTTGCAGTGCTAATGCTAGTGGTGATTTTGAAGTGAAGCCCTTACTTGTGTATCATTCGAAAATCCCAGTGTGTATAAGAAAAACAATGGCTTTAAGAACAAGTTGTGTGTCTTGTGGAAAGCTCATCATAAGGCTAAGGGTCCATAAGACAAATTTTCAAAGAGTGGTCCATGAAGTGTTTTTGGCCCCAGTTGGGAAAAAATACCTCCAGGAAAAGAAATTGCCTGCCTGTTAATGCCACATGCTCCTGCTCATCTCCAAACTTATAGACCTCTTGTTCTTAAGGATTTCAGTTTTTATAAAAGTGAGTTCTTGCCTTCACTAACACCACCCTCAACTCCAGCCCATGGACCCATCAGGTCATTTCTAACTTCAAAAAACTCTACACAAAAGCAGTGTTTGAAAAGTGCTTTGAAGTGACCACAGACACTAAGTTGACCCTACGAGAGTATTAAAAACCATTTGTCTCCATTCACTCTTATCAAACACGCTGACGCATGCCTGCTGGAAGTCCAAGCCCCTCGCACACAAAACCTCCTTTACCCCCTCCCTCCAACCTTTCCTAGGCCGACCCCTACCCCGCCTTCCTTCCACTACAGACTGATATACTCTTGAAGTCATTCTGTTTCGCTCCATTCTCTCTACATGTCCGAACCACCTCAACAACCCTTCCTCAGCCCTCTGGACAACAGTTTTGGTAATCCCTCACCTCCTTCTAACTCCAAACTACGAATTCTCTGCATTAATATTCAACACCACACATTGCCCCTCAGACATGACATCTCCACTGCCTCGCAGCCTTCTCCTCGCTGCAACATTCACACCCACGCTTCACACCCATATAGAGAGCGTGGTAAAACTATACTCTCAACATTCCCCTCTTTGCCTCCAAGACAAAGTCTTTGTCTCCACAGACCCTAAGTGCAACACTCACTCTTTTTCCCTCATCAGTTCTATGATCAACCTCATCTTTCATAGACCCTCCGCTGACACTCCACTCCCAAATATCTGAATACGTTCACCTCCTCCATACTCTCTCCCTCCATCTGACATCCAATCTTTCCATCACCTACTCTATTTGTTATCCTCATAACCTTACTCTTTCCTGTATTCACCTTTTAATTTTCATCTTTTGCAGCACCCTACCAAATTCATCCACCAATCTCTGCAACTTCTCTTCAGAATCTCCCAAGAGCACAGTGTCATCAGCAAAGAGCAGCTGTGACAACTCCCCACTTTGTTGTGATTCTTGATCTTTTAACTCCACGCCTCTTGCCAAGACCCTCGCATTTACACTCTCCTTACAACCCCATCTATAAATATATTAAACAACCACGGTGACATCACACATCCATTGTCTAATGCCTACTTTTTACTGGGAAAAAATTGTTCCCTCTTTCCTACATACTCTAACTTGAGCCTCACTATCCTCGTAAAAACTCTTCACTGCTTTCATAACCTACCTCCTACACCATACCCCTCCAAAAATTGCCCCCCTATCCACCCGTCATACCCCTTTTTCCCCAAACCATAAATGCCACAAAACCTCTTTACCTTATCAAAACTTTTCATTTATATTTTTCACTGAAAACACCGGGTCCACCAAAACCCCCCTACCTTCCTAAAGCCCCCTTTGTTCATCCTATCCTATTCTCCGTCTTACTTTTAATTCTTTCAAAAAACTCTCCCAAACATTTTACCGGGTATACTCAACAGACTTATCCCCCAAAATTTTTTTGCACTCTCTTTTACCCTTTGCCTTTACAAAGGAATATCATGCTCTCTGCCAAACCCCAGGTACCTTTCCCTCTTCCATCCCTTTTTAAAAATTTTCAAACCACTCCAAAAATATATCCCCACCTGCTTTAAAATTTCTATCTTTATCCCACAAACCCGGGGTGCCTTACCCCCTTTCATTTTACCTACGGCCCCACGAACTTCCCCCACACCCAACTGCTTTTTCCTCACTCCTACAAGATGTTTTTTCCCCTTGTCCCATACACTAATCACAGCTTCCCTATCTTCATCAAATTTAAAATTCCCCAAAATATTCCCCCCATCTTCCCCCAAAACCTTAAATCTCCATTTAATAACTCTCCTCTCCTATTTTTTAACTGACAATTCCATTTTTTCTCTAGGGTTTCTTAACTTGTTAACTCACTCCCAAAAATTTTTCTTTTTTTCAACAAAATTGTTGATAACATCTCACCCACCTCTCATTGCTCCTTTTTTCATTTCTTCCCACTCCTTAACCTCTCTCTTTTTTTCCATATACTCCTTTCCCCCTTTCATCACTTCTACTTTGTAAAACTTTCAATGCTAACTTTTTCTCCCTTACTACTCTCTTTTTCACATTCCACCAAACGCTCCTTTCCCCCCCGCACCCACTTTCCTGTAACCACAAACTCTCCTGAACACTCTAAACACATTTTAAACCACCCCAAAACCCCTGACCCCATTGCCTAGCTCTCATTTGCCCACTATCCCCAAAAAAGCTTTTTTATCTTACCCTAACTACCCCCCTTTTTTTTAAAAAACCTTCACCTCTCTCTTCCCTGATGCTTCCATTCCCTTTTATCCCTCTACCTTTTTCTCCAGTGTAGCTACAACTAGAAAGTGATCTGATAATCTGTGGCCCCCTCATAAAAATGTACATCCTGAAGTCTACCAAAAATCTTTTATCTACCCCAAAAAAACC